>JANBPO010001371.1:15464222-15973556 GCA_024336825.1 Amorphophallus titanum | reverse complement strand
CCCCCCCCCCCCCCCCCCCCCCCCCCCCCCCCCCCCCCCCCCCCCCCCCCCCACGATCTCAGAAGAACTCATCAAGCAGTGCAAGTTGGGCCGGGCAAAGGCTGTTGATCTGAAAGGTCCCAGTGGCTGTACATGGCGCGTGAAACTGAGAAAGGCTGTAGACTACATGTTTCATGGCGACGGGTGGAGGCAGTTTCTATCAAAAAATCAAGTTGACGAGGGTGACTGCTTTGTCTTTGAATACAATGGAGACTCATGTTTTGGCGTCACGATGTTTGATGGAGGTGGTTTGGAGAAAATACCTCCTTATTTTGCAAACATCAATTTCTCCCATACAAAGATTGAAGAGGCAGAAGAGTTGGAAGATGATTCCCAAGAAGACGCTTCATCAGAAGACTACTCCCCAGAGGATTCTTCATCAGGAAACTTGTCCGATTCAAGCTCGGAAGTACCTTTTTCTACTCCCGAGAAATGCCATAACAATAACAAGAGAAGACAGGCTGGTGAGCTCTAGAGTTCTGCTACTAGACTTTGTCGACCTTTGGCGGCCTTAACTTTATTATTTCGAATTTTGAGTTCCTTATCTTCATATATTACTTTTCTGGAGGGGGTGTAAGCATGTTTAAATATGAAATACAACTTTGTGACATGCTCCATGTACCGGAAAGTACGAACCTAGTGGGTGAACTAGCAAGTAATGCACATCTTTGCTTACAAGGACATGCAGATGCTATATGTATATGGAGCTTTTGCATCTATACATGCATTGCTGTCTTCATTGGTCCATGAAGCCCCAGAAAAGGAATGAAAGCCAAGGGCCCCGAACCGCTTACATCGAGTTGACAAAATGGGTTGGGAGCCATTTGAATCCTTCCCGTGTTATCAGCTCCCACTTCCAGACATTTTAACCTGGAGAAGAAATTAATGTTCCTTTCATCGTTTACATGATCCTCTGTGCAGATACAATAAGGAAGTTCTGGATTTGCATCGGTTTTTAGATCCCGATATGTGGATCCATGACATCTGGAAAGAAAAAAAAAAGAAAATGCGGGTTTACAGTTTCATTAACTCTTATGTTGATGATTACTGTATCTGCATTTGACCTGCTGACATTTTTAGCTGTATGGGTGTTTAAGGGATTTTTTAGATTTTTGGCTGTCGGATCTAGAGCAACATGGGTCCTAGATCAGTTGCGAGTAGTCATCTCAGAACGGAGTTCTGCAAAAGGGAAAGAAGCGAACAGGGCATCTGAGATTATTATCCCAGAGAAAATCCTTCGATGCTTAGGTCAGTAATGATGAGAATGAGGTGCGAAAGGAGGCAAGGAAGGTGTAGGGCATGAGATTACTCTTCACCAGTGGAGGTGGTTAGGATTGGCTTATCTTTCCTGAGGGGATCTCTCAGTTTATATAGCTGCAAGCTCCCTCTTCTGAGTAGGGAGAATCGTGAGAGTCTAGGAGGCGTTATGTCCACGGTAGCAACTCTTATCATTCAGGGACTGTTGTTCACCCCTTATCCTCTTGGACTTCGCATTCTTAGACGGTAGCACAATATTCGCCTATGGTTATTAGGGATAAGTGCCCGGGCGTGAGGAATTCGCTCTGGCTTGCTAAGGAGTCCCAGCGATTGCTGGTTTAAGGAGTATTCCTCGTACATGCAGGGAGTCCTGGCCTTCGGCATCTCTGAGGGAGTATTTTATCCACATTTGGCTGGCTCAGTCTAATCAGCGCTTGGGCTCTTCCCGAGCATTGGGGAGGTCTTCACTCGGGCGACCGAGCCAAGGCTTGGTGGGTCTTATTGGACCTTTTATCTTGCGTATTATAGCAAGTGGGCCCTGATGGGGTTGTCATTTACTGGGCTGCGTATCAACCGCTGCCACCGGACTCATTTCTTGTTGTGGCTCCCATAAATTTCATTCTGTTGCAGTGCCTCTAACACCCAATTTCGTAGTACCAACAGATGGTGGCCCAGAGAGAGAGAGAGAGAGAGAGAGAGACGTCCAATGAGAATAAGAATTTTGGTCTATCCATATCTTAATCGACCCTTTTGTTCACGAACCAGTTGGTCCGGTCTGAACCCTGTTTCACGGCGAGATGAAGTGAAAAACATGGGCTCTTGAGCACGCACACCCCCAGGCCATGGCATACTCAATTTGCCTCCCTCCTCTGACCTTTTTATGCCGGGGCTGAATTAGAGTTAACAGGCTTACAGCCCACCATGACCCACTGTGCGCCCAAAAGCACAGGTGATCTCATCTCCCCTGATGGCTCAACCCCGGCTCTTCCTTCCTAACCTGGAGTTGTAGACATGATTTGGAACTACGAGGTGATAGAATGTATTTTCGGCCTGGATTGTTTTTCTGAGTTCGCTCTACTCCACATGTTATTGATTAAGTATTTCATTCAGCCATTTGCCCAAGAATTTGCGGATGGAATAAGAGCACGTATAGTCATGAGCCATCATGAACTCAATGATGGAGTAGCAGTCAGATTATTGGGGTGTCCTACTTGTTGCTAATTGATGCTCAACGTGCACTAAGGGTATTGATATTTCAGTACTGAACAAGGTTCGCTGTCCTGGTGATCCGTACAGGATCGAATCTTCTCTGATCTGGTACGATACACTCGAGTCTCAATCAACTCGGTTTGACTCGGTGTGTATCATCTCCTCTCTCTCTCTCTCTTTCTCTCTCACTGTGACTTGGCTTGACTCGGCCTGACTCGGGGTGATCCGCACCGTATCGAATTTTTCTAGATATGGTACGACACGCCCGAGTCAGCCTGAGTCGGACCGAGTCAACAAATCATGGTACGGAAACAGAAGTCAAAATCAACAGAGATAGTGAATGAAGAAGAGGCATCACATGTGGAGCGTAAATTACATGATCCCTTTGAACGGGGAAGATTATGTTTATCTTTGTTAACACCTGTGTTTATTTTGGCGCCCACCAAGCATGTTCTTGAAGAATTTGTCTGGATGCTGTTAAGAGTGATTTGGCCCTTGAGCATTGATGCCGTAGGTGGATATCCGGCACTGTTAATTCTCAGCTGCACCCAATCTCTCAGCCGTATAAAAAATCGCTGGTTCAAGACCGGTCCGCAATGTGAGAATAATTGATCAATCGCCTGCAACCCTAAGATGTGTTTCAGCAACCATGTGGCACCGTTTCCAATTGGAATCTCTAGGTTTCCGCAGTTTCTAATCCGGTTATCTTACAGGGGGGTACATTAGACTTCGGAAGGTATTTATTAGAGTTTCTGTCTTACAGTCGGAAGCTTCAACTTGGAGTTTCTTATGTTGGGAGACTATAAAAGAAGATTTGATTTGGGTGGCTGTTCAAGATCAGCCGGATATTCCTCATTTTCGATGACAGAAATGAGACTTAATAGCTCAGATCAACAATGATCTCAAACAGATTCCATGTTCGTGCAAGCCTGGCCATACAAATACGTTTAGACCAAGCAGGGTATTAAAAGACAAAAAAATAGTGTTAAAGGAATTTCCGACTCTGCCAAGGTAAAGACCATAAAATTAATGAGAAGATTGAGTAATGTGCTAACTGTGGACAAATCTTCCAAAATGAGCACACCTTTTAGCCTTGAATCAAACAGCTAGATCACGCTTCTGAAAAAACCATGAAAAATAACCATTTAATTACATCAAAAGGATGCCACTGTTCACAAAATTTTGGTCATGGATACCTGATTTGCTAAAGCAAACACCAAGGAGGCCCGAAGAGCATCCTTCTGAAGCAACTAAAGTCTTTTGTTGCTTCTAACATTGTAATTGAGTGTTAAAAGAAATCGTTAATATTTTAGAGAACAGGCTTTGAAATTGAAAGAAAGATCTACAAAGTCTCCGCACACTTGTTTCCAATGAGAACCACCTGCAATATATAATTTTCTCTACGTTCATCATCAGAAGCTTCCGGCTTTTTCCCCTCTTAAGAGTTCCATTTCCATTTTCTTTGGATGAAAATAGCAAAAAATTATGGCAGATTCATTATAAATAGCAACCTAATAAATCATTCGTAATGCTTTTAACATATAATTGTAATTAATTCCATTCTTATCTACATTCTCGTCACCTTATTAATTCTACTCTTATCAATATTTAAAAATTCGATAATATGTTTATTATTGATGGTATATTAAATCTCGTCTCTTTATCTCTTTCATCCCTATGTTACTTGTACTCGTCTCTCTCTCTCTCTCTCTCTCTCTTATCTAAATATTTAAGTGTACATTGAAAAATAACATTAGTTGAAGTTTCAATAATTATTTATTTTAATAATAATATCATTCATTAATTACATTTTAAACTTAATGTTCACCTTAAATTTATCTCGCCTGTCTCGTATAATAATTACGTTCACGATATATTTATCTCGTCTGTCTCGTATGTCTCATTCCTTTCTTCTCTCTATAGCTCTCACCTGTCTCTCTCTCATCTGGGTTAGAAAAATAAATATTTGTCAATCCTTATGAAATTTCATAATGTTAATAACATTATTGCTATATGTTATACTTTCAAAAATGCATATCTTGAACGGGTTGACTCAAATATAATCGATCTGAACACCGAAAAAAATTAATATTAATTTATGATTATCATAACTTATGTGCATACTTTTAACCTCACACGTAAAAAGAAAATGTCATTTCATTAATAAAAATGTCTTCCCCTACACATTGACAAAAACCTAATTTATACAAATCTATACCAACATTGATTTTCAACAACTAATTTGTACTGTATTACTATCACCAACCAATCCAAACAAATAACATCACATTTCTTGTAAAATGTTGTACACACTTCTTAATTAAAATGAATAACAGTAAAAAGTTTCTGTTTGATACATCTGACCTTAATACATCACAATTTTACATCCAAGCAAATTACACACATATGGATAGTGTAATTTAGGCTTACATCCACTAACCAAACACATGTTACATCTAGGAGTGATTGACAAAATTACATACTCCACTTCCGCTGAAGGGTAGAAGAGAGAACCATTCTGGTGATGAGACAGCGTTAAATTAACGCAATCATGAATACTTGTAACAAGACAGCGTCCCCCTCCCTTCAGGCACAAGTATAAGCCTACCGGACTTCTTTTTTCCTAAGTATGTTTACGTTGTTCCTTCTTCGGGGAATCATGATTTACAAACCAGTACGGAACTTGCAAACAAGCAACTTGATGTCAAATACTCAAGTTGGATGTAAACTTTAAGTTTCTTACCACTATAAAATAAACAAGGAAAGCAGCTCAACGTGAACTTACTGACCTACCCCAAGATGATTAGGCTCCCCTTCGCTGGTAAAAAAATAAACTTATATGCAAAAATTAACACTAGAACACACGACAGGTACAAATGAATGTGGTTAGTGAGCAATTAATATCATTTGTAAAATAAACTAAACAAGTTGGTAGACTAAGACTTGAACAAAAAAAAATTATTGTCTTACACTTCATATAAAGCTTCAACCAGGATAAAATGTTATGTAACTTGGAAGCATATGACAGACACAAGTGTAAGATAACAACTAGTGTTTGCAAACACTTTACATTGCACAAATAGGCTAACATGCAATGAGTATGAATTTTGATTATATCTGGGTACATAGAACTTGAGACAATAGAAGCAGTATGGAAGACAGTGGAGAAAATCCTTTATGTTCGATGGTGGGGTGGGCTCAGTATGGGTATTGGGGGTATGTGGAGTCATTTTTCATGTTGGGGTGTCACAAGTGCTCATCCTACCACAACATAAAATCATAAAACCTATTCCTCATCGCCCCAACCCATAGACGGTGCACACATGATGTCACCTCATCCAGAGTAATGACCCAAAGAACACAAGGGACATGGTTGTGATGGAGTTGCATTGCTATGCCATCTACGACACCCAACCATGCACATGCATGGCATGTTGGACATACACTGGGGGAAACAAACATGGAACCCTATCATGGGTTGTTTCAAAAGAGCACACACTAGTAATCATATTAACCTCTATGATTGCAGGTTACTAGTACATCAACAAAAGAAATTGCATGCTTTAGATAACTCAATTTGTTGAGATTGACAGGTGATGACCCTCTTGGGATAGGAGGTGAAGACATACCTTATAAGCACTCGGTTGCTTTCTTAACATCCGATGTGGGACTAATCCCGTGACCCTAAGTCCGCTACGGTTGTGAAGAGTTTCAAGATAAAACTCAGGAAGAACAGGGGGTAAGAGAGGAAGACAAGAGAAGGAAAGATGAGAAGAAGATAGTAGAGACCAGGAAGAGAAGCTCAGAATGCAAAAGGAAGCAATTCGCCAAATTCCACTTGGCCTTTTCCGTAGGCTTCTAATTCTATTTATAGCATGTACAGTAGTAGTGGAAGCATGCCACAGGATGACTTGGCAAGTCGTTCCAGCAGTGCAACAAAATTCAAGAATTCAAAAGCTAATTTTTTTCTCTTTTTACATTTTTGTCTAACTAATTTCTTCAACAAACTGGATGCTAATTACTGTATTAAATGGTCGGTAGTGACCATTGCTACAGTAATCACTCGGCTTTTGTTTAAAATAGACTTTGTTACGTAACAGATTCCTCCCCCACTTGGTTTAAGACCTTGTCCCCAAGGTCAAA
The DNA here is from genome assembly GCA_024336825.1 of Amorphophallus titanum. Lineage (NCBI taxonomy): Eukaryota > Viridiplantae > Streptophyta > Magnoliopsida > Alismatales > Araceae > Amorphophallus > Amorphophallus titanum. The sequence goes on along the minus strand of JANBPO010001371.1, from coordinate 15,966,908 downwards.
ATCTGGATAAGCTGCAATGAATTCATCATAAAACTCTCAAGTAGCTTCACTCTGTGAAAGGTCTTGCCAGTGAAGTAATAGCTGAACAGCTGCTTGATTTTGCCTTCTAAAAAATCGTCTTCCCAGCAAGGAATGAAGGACTTTAGTTGGAGAAGTCAGAACATCTGGTAGAAGGCTGCTGCTTACAGGATTGTCTCCATGCTTCTTCAATTGTGATATATGGAAGACAGGATACACCTTGGAACCGTCAGGGATGACAGGGAGCAAAAGTTTGTAAGCAACCGTGCCAATCTTCTGGATGATTTTATATGGGCCATAGTATCTAGCAACAAGCTTATGATTGAATTGTTGAACCACTGAGTGCTGACGATACGGCTGCAGTTTAAGATATACCCAATCACCTATCTCATAAGATTTGTCTATCCGAAATGAATCTGCCAAATGTTTCATACATTGTTGGGCTTTTAATAAATGCAGTTTCAATTCAAACAGAAGTTGATCCCTGTTAATAAGTGTATTTGCCACCTCTTACAGCTTAGATGTACCTAAAACATAGGATAACAAGGTGGGAGGTGATATGCCATAAACAGCTTGAAATGGGGTAATGCCAGTTGCAGAATGCATTGAGGTGTTATACCAATATTCTGCCCAGTACAACCAGTCAAACCAACTTCTTTGCTGCTGAGAGCAAAAGCACCAGAGATAGGTCTCAACGCATCTATTTAAAACTTCTGTCTGTCCATCCGTTTGTAGATGGTAAACAGAGGACATGTGGAGCTTTACTCCTTGAAGCCTGAACAATTCTTTCCAGAACTGACATGTAAACATGGCATCCCTATCTGTCACAATAACTATTGGCAGAGCATGTAGTTTGACAATGTGAGCTGCAAATTCCCTAACTACTGTAACTGCAGTATATGGGTGTTTAAGAACCAGGAAATGTTCATACTTTGATAGGCGATCAACAACCACCAAAATTATTGTCTTTGAATGTGAAGGAATAAGACCCTCTATGAAATCCATGTTTACATGAGTCCAAATCCTCTCTGGAATAGGCAGGGTTTGTAAGAGCCCGACTGGGGACTGTGTGATGTATTTGTTGCGTTAATAGACATCACAATTTTGAATATAAATCTTCACTGCCTTGGCCATACCAGACCAATGGAAGCTTCTCTGAAGCCTATGCAAGGTTTTGTGGTAACCTGAGTGTCCACCTTCAGGGGTATCACGATGGGTGTGCAACAGTGTAGGAATTAAGTAAATACCAGAATATAATAGAATATTTCCCTTGTAGTATAGAATACCACCCTGACAGGAATCCTTCTGTGGATTCAAGAGACCTGAATTCCAACTATTGAGTAATTTGATAAAATTATCATCCTACTGGTAGGCCTATTGTATATTGTTAAACCAATCGGGTACCACAGTTGAAATTGCAGCCAACGATGCTTCCTCATAGACCCTGGACAGTGCGTTGGCTGCTTTGTTATGGCTCCCTGCCTTATAATCCAGTGAAAAATCAAAACCCATTAATTTGATCAATTAATTTGATCAACCATCTATGTTGTGCAAGGAATTCACACCCCTTTGGGGGGCGTTGTTTCATAATTTTTTGGGTGATTTTCATGAAAATGATGAATTGATGACATGCCCCATAACGTCTGTTTGTTAATTCACGCCCCTGTGGGAGGCGTTGTTTCAAAATTTTGGGGGTGATTTACCAGAAGAGCATCGAATTGACGACCGTCTCTTTGTTAATTCACGCCCCTTTGGGGGGGCGTTGTTTCAGAGTTTCGGGCGAATTAAGGAAAATGTTTAATTGACGACAATCCGCATGCCATCTCATGTTAAATTCACGCCCCGTTTGGGGGCGTTGTTTCTGAATTTCTGGGTCATCTGTTATTTGAATCACGCCCCTTTGAGGGGCATTTTTTCTCTTAGTCTCAGGTTGCAGAACGCACCCGTGGGCTATGGAAATTACATAATGAAAATTTAAAAAAAGGCCGAAGGGAGGTTGCGGGGACCTACCTTGCTCTGTTCGGGGGCAATCCCTCCCCCGCGCATTGGTTGGCGGGGGGGGAGGAGCTTCTTCTTCGTCTTCTTCTCCCTCCTCATCGCCGTCGCCGTCGTCACCATCACCTTCTTCCTCTTCGCTGTCGCCTTCTTCCTCTTCGCTGTCGCCTTCTTCCTCTTCGTTTCCTTCTTCTTCCTCTCCGCCTTCTTCTTCCTCGCCGGCTCCGCCGTCGTCGCCTCCGGTGCCGCCTTCGTCGCCGGACGGCGCCGTCGCGGGGGCGTCCTCCTCGGCCACGGTGAGTATTTCTTCGGCATTCACTCCCTCGTCGCCGGCGAGGTCTATGACCTCGGGGCCGATGACCCGCTGCCACTTATGGGGGCCAGTCATGGTCGCCGGGAAGGTGGGGGCTCAGTTTGCTTCGGTCGAGGGTTTCGGGAGAACAGAGAACGGGAGGGAGAGGGCGATGGATAACTGAAATGAAATGAACGAGGGAAGGGGAAAGATAGGGCTATTTGTGTCGAACGTTTGAAATTAATTAACGCCCTTAAGAAAGCCGTGATTTCATTGATTGACACCCCTCCTCAGGGCGCTGATTTTATATCTGACGACAGACTGACGGGCGTCATTTTGGAAAAGCATCTGGGAATTTGAACCCCTGACAATAATTAATGATGGATTGATTGATCCGACACCAATAATGATGATATGGATTTGAATTGACGGCTTATGGAGAGGCGTCAAATGTGGAAATATGAAAAATTATTTTTTAAAAATTGAAGCATGGTAGCGCCCGTAAGAGGGGCGTCATTTTGAATAACGCCATTACTAAGAGGCGTCATTTTTGAAGTCTAAATAATTTTTTAGGTATAAGATTAACTTGAAGAACGAGGAGATAGAGGTACCTAAGAAGAAGCCCTTGGCTTTAACAGCTGGACCCAGCAGTCAAGCTACCTCTGAGGAAGGTGAAATGTCTACCAGTGAACAAGATGAGGATCAAGTGACCATGCTCACATGTAAGTTTAGAAATTTCCTGAGAAAAAAAGGTAAGGGTTTCATGAAAAGGAAGCCGCAAGTAAAGAAAGGTTACAGATTAAATTCTGAAAATGTAAAGAGAACTGACAAAATCATTTGGTATTCTTGCAGCAAACCAGGACACGTCAGGACTAAGTGTCTTGAAATGTTGAAGAAAGTTGCCAAATGAAAAGGGAAAAAGAAGAACAAGGCTATGATGTCTACATGGAGCGATGAAGAAGATGATGATGATGATGAAACAAGCTCCACAAAGAAGGAAAATGAAGATTTTTGCCTCATGGCCAAAGGAAATGATGAATCTGAGGTACATTCTCCTTTTGAGCATTTCACTACTAGTGATTGGGAAGAAGCATACATGGAGCTTATGGATAGGTATGACATGTACAAAAAGGAAAATAAAGTCTTGAAAAAGAAAATCAACTCAATTATGCATGACCATAGCATGAATGATAAAATAGTCACCCTTGAATCTAAAATTGAAGATCTAAAGAAAATGATTGAAGATTTGAAAAATGACAGAAAAGAAATGGCTGATTTGGAAGTTGAAAATGAAGACTTAAGAAATGAAATTGACAATATGAAGCTAAGAATGTAAAGCTATGAAGGTGACAATAAATTGTGTAATGAAAAATATGAGGCTATGAAACCCTTTCAGTTCTCACCTGCCTTGGCATTGATAGTGGAGAACCCATATCATGTTTCTTATCATCACTTCGGGTCAGCATTTCCCCTGAATAAATTGACCCTATTCAATAGTTGATCATCCGGTTGCTCCCCACTCACACGAAGTGACCCGCGAGGGGTTGTGGAGGGCAGGAGCACATCTTCTTCGGTGAGCCATGGTCAGCTTTGGCCACATTTCTATAAAACATCCTCTACAATGTGCTGGAGCATGCAGAGGGGTGGTCATATCTTGACAGATCTTTCACCTGAGGAGAGTACCCTTCGAAGAGATTTTTAGCTTTATCATACGGCTATCAGCCTTGGCATTGGCCAACTTCACTTTTTTTTGCATCTATCAACTAGAAGGATACCAATAGTATATTGTAGTATAGGATGGTAAATTTTATCTCCAGATTTCTATCTTCTTTCATTTTCGATATCTACCACCGGAACAGAGCACCATCTGTATCTTTCATTTCTTTTGGCTTCTTGCTATAATTTAAGGGGCTTGAAATGCCCTTTAGAGCATATTGCCTTTCAGATGATGTGGTAAGGTTATGTTGGCTGCCCTCTTAAAGCTGAGCATTTAATGAGGACGTGGTGGGTCCACCCGGTACTCACCTATCTGTAATTCACCTTTCTGAATCAGGCTTTCAATAATATCTTTGAATAGATAGCAGTCCTCAATGGAATGCCCCCTCCACTAGTGATAAGAGCAAAATTGATGATCATCTTTCCATCTCATGTCATTTGGCCTTTTGGGGTCCGGGAGGACAATCTTGTCATATTCATAGGCCCACTCGAACAGCATCTGGGTTTCATCCTTCGGGAAGGAATAGGGTTTCGTCATCTTACCCTTCAACGAGGGTTATTGCTTGGCAGGCTTGGCCAAAGAAGATCCAGCTGCCTCTTTCGCCTCCTCCCTTTGCTTCTCAAAGACTTTAAAATCGGTGGCATGACTTCTTCTTGCATCAGCTGCCTGCCAACTGGCTTGTTTTTCTAACTTGGGGTAGTCATGGCCGAGCAATATTTTGCTACAAAGGTCACAATATCAACCATAATGGTATTCAGCAGGTTTAAGGATTTGACTTTGATGCCAATCATCATTAATAGGATTGTTATCTTCAAATGGCATTTACATATTTAGACAACATCTTCATCATTCGGTGAATGCCTGCATCGCGTGCTGAGGTTTCTTCATCGTTGAACATAGTCCAGAGCGGACTCACCATCCTTTTGCTTGATCCTATAGAATTATGCCTCGGTGACTTATCCCACGGCTAGCTTCGTTTCGGCTATTTGTGCCATGCTTAGCTTATTCATCATTGCCAGAGCTATCAGACTCGAGCACAAGTCAGTTGGATGTAAGCCCATTTCACTCAGTTTTCTTCTCAACATATCAATTTCCTGTAGATTTTGATATAACTTTGCTATCATAAGGGGGGCAGATTGGTAGGTGCCAGGAATATTATCTCCTGCCTTGATTTCAGGTGGGACTATTGACATCTTATTATCATCGTCGGACACACCCAGTCCTTCAGAGATTGATATTCTAGCCCCCATACCTTTACGTGGGGGAGGAGTATGATAGCATGCTTCTTCATCAGGCGGCAAAGGGTGCCCCCATTTTTCTGGGGCTGCTTATCATTGTAGATAATTTATCTACCCCACCCCAACAAAGCAATAAATGTAACAATAAGCATGCAATAACATGAAAGAAAAGGGGCAATGGAAATAAAGAAACAGACTGTGATTGCTACCAAGGCTAATAGCGCACAAAGGACTAAGGAAAGGGTAGTGATATGTGTTGCGTACCTTGGAAAAGGAGATGAAAAATGTAGCCAAAGAAGAGACCACTAAGACTTGATAGCGCTTAACAAATGGGATGCGGGAACTTACGTGGGTTGCACCTCTTTACCTTTTAGCTAGCTAGAAGACGAGGGCCTCACGTTCTTCTTACTTTTCCTACGAAACAAAGCTCAAATAAAAGGATAAAAACCCATTAGAACTGCATATGTAGCATCCATCTCGAATGTATAAAAGAGCGTGAATAAAAGGGGGAGAACGCACCGGGGGAGGGTTTTTAACCCCTATAAACGGGTGCTGATAGTGCTTCTGTTCTCGAGTGTTGGCTCCTATTACCCGTGTCATCTTGAATAGTTTAAGTTAGACCGAATTGGGGATTATCTATTCAACCCCTCCCCTTCTAGCTCACCTTCCGCTTAGTTTGTCATCGCTCCTCCTCCAGCTAGGCTATCCGAGCATCGCACTCCGCCACGGTGGTCGCCCGGGCGTCACGCTCCACCTCAGCCTGGACAACCCGGGCCAGTGCATCACGAACCTCCACTACCTACCAAGGAGCAATCATCTCTAAGAATCAGTAAAAGAGTGGAAATGTGTAATGAAAGTTTGAGGCAAGCAAACACTCACCCGAGCCGCATGGTCGTGGTCGGCCTCCTCAGAACGGGCCACCGCACAAGTACGCTGCTCCTGGAGGGAGGTGACCTCTAGGTGAGGAGCTTGGGAGCTAGATGACGCTCTGCCTGCCATCCCCGCTGTCATTGCTAGCTAGGCACGCTGAAACAAAGGAATAAATGACAGTCAGTGCCTAAGCATTAGGAATCCAAGTAAACACAAAAATAGAAAAGGAAAAGCACAAAAAAAAAATTATTGCATAGCCTTACCGAGATGTCTACCTCCTCTCGCTTGACAGACAGCTGTTGTCTAGTGCCTGCCAACTGGGCCTGTAGGTCAGTAATGATGGCATCACGGGCATCCTGCATTTGCAAGCATATAGATTAGTGTCACATACATATGCATATATTCATAAATAAAGATTAAAAAAAATCCTCATTCCATACTTACCCTTGCGGGCCTCCCAAGGTAGAGATGCCCTGCGTAGGTCTCCCGGTAGCGCCACAGGTAGTCGGTGTTGTCCTGTGCTTGAGACGCCACTGGGACGCCACCCTACTGCCAATCCTAGAACTAGGCAGGGAAGCGAGTACGCCAGTCCATGAGCTTCGCCTTACCTTGGGTCTTCCGCCTGATGCGGCCTGGCTCCTCCACCACCATCCACTCCAGGGCCAAGCCCAGGGTCCTCATCGCTAACCTAAGCTGGAGCGACTCGATCTAGTTCAAATAGTGGACCCAAACGTCTCACCCGAAGCGAGGTCGGCCGGCCTCGACCCAGGGCTGACCCGCGTCGTCCATGCCTAGGTAGGGCCTCCACATCACACGTGTCAGTTTCCGCATTTTGTAAAAAAAATGTACACCAAAACAAAAGAAGAAGAAGAAAAAGAACATCATCATGGCCTCAGGATACTCTGACAGCTCACGTCGAAGTGACGTGAGTTAGTAGGAGTGTGGTGCCGCAATCGTGATCGGCCTTCACCATCTGGATAGTGGCACGACCACCGGGTCCCAATGCCCAGCTCTCCCCATCGGGAAGTAGTAGTAGCTCCACACCTGCATCCATTACATGTCATTAGCATAGTCAATTGCATAGCCATGAAATAAGAACCAAATTGTAAATAAATTAATAAAATTAAATTAAATTACCTAGAGAAATGGTGCGAAGCCACTGACTATCATCTCCTGATCTGTCCCCTGAGACAGATCGACAATCAGATGGGTAAGTAGGGCTGCTCCCCATGTGTAGTGCCCTACCTGGTCCTGGTCTACAAGGATCCTGAGGAAGCGACAGTGGATGTCATCTCCCTTCGTCGCTAGCAATAGGCAACCCAGCACAAAGAAGAGGAACCTCCGGTGGTCCTGATCCGCCCGCTAACAATCATTGGCATCCTGGAAAAACACCCCGCGGGCAGCCCCACCTAGCCGTGCCAGGAACTCCACTGGGCTCTCACTCACGTGCTGTCAGGCGTCGATGAATCCTAGCACCTCCATCAGGTCCATACTGTAGATCGTCCTCCTCTCCCGCTCTATGGCACTTGTCTCCAGCCCCAGCAGCTCCAGGGCACACTCTTTATAGTCCGAGTAAGTGTACCCGCTAACAGCCTCACTATCCACTCGTAGTCCGGTGATCCAAACTACGTCCTCCAATGTCGGTACCATATGTCCCCAGGGCATCAGGAAAGCTCTACTCGGCGTATGCCACCTCTCTCGCAAAGCCTGGACAAGGGGCAAGTCGAGCCGAAAGGGCTCGACCGACCAGAAAGCCCCAAATCCCATAACGTCCACTCGGGCCCGTTGAAAGTTCGGTAACCCTCTATATGTTGCTACCACCAGGTACCAGCTAATTCGGGTCCTCATCACGCTCTGCACACCACAAGAAAGAAAACAAGAACACAACATCAGTAAGAGCAGGTGTAACACCCCAATAAATTAAGTGAAAGTAAAATTTATAGAAAAAAATCAAAATGATAAATTTTATAAATATATATATAAACCCAAACCAATTAATATTAAGACCAAAAGGCCCTATTAAGAGTCAAAGTGACCCATTATAACTTTAAAGACCTTAAAGTAATAGTTAATAGGCTTAGTACAAGAATAGAAATCCCGTGGGATATAATGGTCTTTAATATGAAAGTTACTCTATAGATTATCAAATTGTGGACTTCAAAATCCACTATAAATAAATAAATATAAACCCAATTAAGATTTAAAACCTAAACCGTCAAACGCCTTTTTTTTTATAAAAAAAGGTGGATCACGCATGGGAAACCGATAGGGCCTTGTGGGCTTTTTATTAAATATATGGGTAATGGGTTTTATTGGGCCTTATATGTAACATATAATGGGCTCTCTCGTAAGAAGATTTCTTCGTTTAACGCATATAATCATCTTAGCATCTAAGGGCCCAGCATGGGACTTTAGGGTTCCTGTAAACCATTGGGGATTGGCGGCTATGATAAAGGCAGTGGAAGGATTTGCATAGTAAATTCTAAACCCACTAGGATTATGAATTAGGGAATTAAATCCCATTAGGGAAAGCATGCACGTGATAGAGCCTTTAGCACCCCAAAACCTTATAAATGCCAGCCGATGCAGAATCCTCCTTAGGCTGTTGTGTTTTAAAGGGTGTTGCCCCTACTACATCTTCCTCTTCCTCCGTGCTTCTACAAGCTTGCTGCTGCGATCTGTGAAGGGGAGGCGTGTTGCTTCCTTCTTCTTGTGAGCTGCTTTCCCTTCTTCCTTCATATTACCTGCTACTGCAGTTGTTGTTGATTTCTACTGCCGTTGCATCGTCGTCTTCCTCTTCGGTCTGTCCACATACACGCATGTAAAAGGTAGGTGTTCTCTCCCAAGTCAAACCAACATCATAAAACATCTGCATAAACTCCATTATGTTCATAAAATCATATTCCCGCATGTCCTGCATGTCAGTGTTTCATCGTTGTGCATGTTTTCTAATCCAAGGGGCTACAACTCCATGGTAGAACTGCCAAAACTCTTATTACTAACTCTCTTCAGCACCTAAACCGCAGCTTCAAATTTGGCCTTTTCACTCTTGCTGTCATTGGATATGGGATGTGGGAATTATGGACTGCTATAAATGCTGCTAAATATGATGGGAGAAAGTTTTCCAAATAGGGTCTAATACACAAATCACTGCCCAGGCCATGTAAGTCATTAATGTTGTTGGCCTCAAGGAAAACTCATTCAACAGCCGCAAGATTTTAGCTAAATTTGACATCTAATCTGCTGTTAGAGATTGTTCTCAGATAAAAACCATCAAATGGATGTGCCCCCCTTGGCCTTCCCTCAAATTGAATACAGATGGATCTTGCAAATATACATGAGTATCCGGTGGTGGTGGTGTCATCTGTGACCCACATGGCAATGTCTTGCTCGTTTACTCTCATTTCTATGCCCAGTCCAACAGTCTCATTGCAGAAGCTAGAGCTCTTCAGGATGGATTAAAATATCTTCACACTGTCACTAATCGGCCAGCTTATATTGAGTGTGACTCCAAAGTCTTAGTACAGATTGTTACAAAGGAAGTTTCATGCCCACGGGTTATTCTTACTTATGTCCGAGACATCTGGTGCAACCACTTCTCCTCTGACACTATTTTGCGCATCTATGGAGAAGCTAACACAGTTGTTGACTCTTTGGCATCTTTAGCTTGTAACTCCAAATGTAATTCTTTTTTTATTCATCAAGAGCTACCGAATAATTTCAAAGGTGCGGCTCGTTTGGATAAGCTAGGAATGCCTAGCATCTACCTGGTGTAATTGACATTATGCATTCCATTATTAATAAAACTTACCTCCTAGATTTGGGTGGTGGATCTCCCACTCCCCCCCTATGTAGGGTTTCCAAAAAAAAAGTACAACATGGTCAAAAAAATTTATATCCATATAATCGTAAATCTAAAACTCATAAAGTGTATATGACTGGAGTCCCCACATTTTTCTCTAAATTTTCATGGCTTATATGGTAATATTAAGCTGTACATAATTTATTTAACTAAATAAGATGAATTATCAAAGTTGCTCGATGAATCACCCAAAAGCATTGTAGCATGATTAGTTATATCTTTTTACTTTGACGATTTGTTCGTGGGCACCGGAGTGTCCTTTAGCCATGAAATTTTACGAGCGTGTTATTGGGGTAGTGACTGAGGTCATGGGGATAGTACCTCCTTTTTTCGGTCCTCCTAACTCAAGATAGTCCTCCTCTCAATTAAATTTTTTTTTGAACATCAGGTTAGGTAGAGTTTTTCGAGCCCTTCATTTTGGTATATAGATTGCGCAATTTCGACGTGTGTACATCGAGAACTTGAGAATTAAAGAAGTAGACACTATTCATTAATTAAATGACGACAACCTGTCGTTGAATTCTTTTTAACGACAGCATGCCATGTCGTTAAATCGTTTAATATATACATATATATATAATGTAAAGTTTGGCTGAGGAAGATCAAGAGAAGATGTCTTTCACTACGCCTTGGGGTACGTATTGTTATGTGGTCATACCGTTTGGACTTTAGAATACCGGAGCCACCTACCAAAGGGCCATGATGGCTATCTTTCATGATATGATTCACATTTATATTGAGGTGTATGTTGATGACTTGGTAGTGAAATCAAGGACAATGATTAAGTATCCTGGGATTTTAGCAAAGGTGTTGCAGAGAGCACGAGAATATCAATTGAACATGAACCCCAAGAAATGTCTATTTGGTGTTTCGTCGGGAAAATTGCTTAGATTCATCATTAGTAAGAGGGGTATTGATATCGATCCCAACAAGGCGAGGCCAATAAGGGATTTGTCTCCTCTCAGAAATTTGTAAGAAGTTCGAGGATTAATCGGGAGGTTACAATTTATCCACCGATTTGTCTACCAGCACTCACAAAGGTGTAGCCCATTTTACGAGCTTACTAAGCCGGGAGTTAAGTTTTATTGGGATGACAAGTGTCAAGCGGCTTTTGACGGATGGAAGGATTATCTATCAAATCCTCCTATCCTGAGGCCACTAGTCCCAGGCAAACCGCTTGTTCTCTATATTTCTATCCTGGATGACTCAGTAGGTGTTGTCCTGGCGCAAACAGATGATGAAGGAAAGGAAAGGACAGCCTATTACTTGTCAAAGCTTCTCAACCCCTGTGAGCAGAAATATACAGCTATGGAGAAGACCTGCGCAGCTTTAGTCTGGGTAGTTCAAAAATTGAAGTATTATTTCTTAACTCATGAGCTTCATCTCATTGCTCGCATGAATCCCATCAAGTTTCTCCTCAAAAAGTCCATCCTCACTGATTGATTAGCACGATGGCAGAGCTTCCTTTCCCAATTCGACATCATCTACATTCAGTAAAAAGTGATTAAAGGCTATGCCATTGCATAACATCTCGCTCATCACCCTCTTCCTCGATTTGACTCTGTTCACTTGGAGTTTCCAGATGAGGAATTGATGTCCATTAATCAACCTTCGGATCCAATGTGGACATTACATTTTGATGGAGCTTTGAATTCTCAGGGTAGGGGGATCAGTATAGTTCTTTTAACACCTGAGGGTATCACCATTCCACTTGCCTCTTAGCTTACCTTCCCTGTTACTAATAATATAGCTGAGTCTGAGGCTATTTTGGCTGGACTTGAGGCCGCTCATCATTTTGGTGACACTCAGTTGCGAATTGTCGGTGATAGTCAGCTTATTCTTCGCCAAGTGCTCACCAAATACCGTACACTTGATCCTAAGCTCAAACCTTACCAAGAACTTGCTTCTGCTTATGCTAAGCTTTTTACTAAGCTAATCTTTGTCCATGTTCCTCGCAGCCAGAACATCTTAGCTGACACCCTTGCTTTACTTGCTTCTTCCTTGATCTTTCTCCCCGAGCGGGACTTCCATTCTATTATAGTTCAGATGAGTATCATTCATGTTGTCAAGGATCCTACATTCCTTGGTGTTAAGAAGGAGGTGCTCAAGAAGGTTAAGGATGGTGAAATCCTTGAAAACAAGGAAGTCATGTTATTAGATTTAGAAGAAGAGATAGACGATGAGGAAAAACCATGGTATCATGAGATTGTCAAATATTGCCAAGTTCAGTCTTATCCTGAAGAGGCCACCCCCAAAGAAAAGAAGGCAACCGGGAGAGTCGACCAAAGATACACTCTAGTTGGAGGGGTGCTCTATAGAAGAGGTCTTACTGGTGTTCTTCTCAGGTGCCTTGACGATGATGAATCATGGAGGGTCGTAGAAGAAGCACACTCAAGAGTCTGTGGGGGTCATGTCAATAGCCAGATGTTAGCTAAGAAAATCCTTAGGCTAGGTTTCTATTGGCCCACTCTAGAAGAGGATTGTTCTATCTATGTTCGAAGGTGTGTTAAGTGCCAACCACATGCCAACAAAATTCATTCTCCTGCTTTTTCACTCCACCCTATGTCCTCCCCATGGCCTTTCTCCATGTGGGCTTTTGATATCATTGGACCTCTTAGTGACTCGAACCTCCTCACAAAGTCAAAATCATTTATACTCATAACCACGGAGTACTTCACCAAGTGGGCGGAAGCGGAAGCCTATGCAGAAGTTCTCTTTTTTTAGACTTTGTTTGCACATTTGTATTGCATCCTCTGGATGTAGATGATGCCGACACCTCATGCTGAGATCCTTCCATCTTTTGATATATTCTGCAGTAGGCTCATCATCCTTTTGCTTAATCGCCAATAGCTCGGCCACGGTCACCTCTGCCTCAGCGACATGGAATCTTTTAGTGAACTTTTACTACATATCTTGCTAGTCCTTAATAGACCCGACCGGTAAGTTAGAATACCATTCAAAGGAAGATCCTGTCAGTGAGGACCCGAAGAACTTCCATAGGTGTGACTCGTCTGTCACCAAGTCACCCATGACTGCTATATAGTATGCGATGTGTTCTTTCAGGGAATCTTGCCCGTTGAATTTGTCAAATTTTGGGGGTTTGTTGATGCCAGGTGGCAATCTTTTGGCAGCATGATAGGCTGGATATGGCACTTTATATATATCGAATGGGGCATGATCATCACAACCCCTCTTTGCTAGCCTTGCTTCGATCAATTATTCCACCATCAGCTCATTCACCATAACTGGCTCTGCTGATTGAGTGTGGAGGTGGATGGGCTGCACTAATTGCGTAGCCGGAACTACAACATGAGGTGGCAAGAGCTCTGATAGGGGTGCCTGCTGCTGCATTTGAGGAGGCATTAGCCATGCTAGCTGGAGCCATTGGGAGTAATGTGGGGAGTGGCCCAGTTCTGATCAGCAGTTTGTAGGATAGCCGGTGAAGGAGCACTCATGGGGTTGGAACCTTCCTGTGGCGATTCGACTCGTGCCCCCAATTGCTCGGGTGCCATAAGATGCTCAGTATTTTCATTTAATTATTTCTTCAGTAGCTCTATCTCCTGCTGGTACTTTTATAGTGTCATCAGGATGGCAGGGTCCATAGCTGCTTTGTTACTGGTGCCTTCGAGTGTGCTACTGGAGGCACACTCAAATGGAGGAGGCGGGAACACTCCTTCTTCTTCAAACGCCACCATTCTGGCAGTGACAGTAACGATGTCTTCATTAGCAATCTGCTTCCTCTTAGCGGCCTGCAACAGTTCAGTGGTAATTTTGCCCTGTCTTATCATCAGGACTTTTCTTCCAGTGATCTCAGCCGGCTCTTCTTGTTCATTCGGTAGGGTGCCATGCCCACTCATTACCCCTATCATATTACTGGTGAGGATTTACATCTTTCTATTGCACTTTCTGACTCCTCTTCGGGCCTGACGGGAGGACGTCGGCTCTTTATATATGGACATTCTTGTCCTCTTTTCATTTTGTGGAGGCCTTTTAAGGCTTCTGGCTTTGGCTCGCCTTCCCTTTTCATTCACCTCAACCAGTGACATTTTATCTTTTTCTTCTTCTTCTTCATCCCTGATGGCCTGAAGTAACCTTTGGCGGCCCACGACGGGATTCCCGAGGCTATGAAAGTATTCTCGGACCATCTTAATCATATCTTCTTGGCTGCTCTTCATAGGGATGGTAGAAGGCAGTGCTTGGCTTCGAACCGACGGCATGTATGAAAGCCGTGTTAGTTTGGCCACTTGATTGAGACCCTTTAGATATTTAGAAATGTCGGCATGTCTTGCACAGGCCCTGATAGTGGGTGGAGGAGTTGTAGTTGTGGCTTCCTCCGCATGCATAACTTTTTTGCCTCCTCTCTTAGGGACATCAATAGAATTGTTGAAGTTCTACGAGGCCGGTGTAGCATCTCGGGTCCCCTTGGGAACCCACATTTGCTTGAATTATGGTAAATTCATGGTTGGCCTCCCTTGCTTGTTGTCATTAAAATTCACCCTCTGGCTTGCCAGCACTTGGAAGGTGTTATGGGTGGGGACAGTTAGGATGATCCGATTCGGTAGAACTTTGGCATTGCGGCCATTGAAGTAGACCCGGATGCCCCTGATCAACATAGATTTGCCGGACGCTGATAATCGGCCTCGGGGAGCAGTAGCAATTCTCGCTCTGGAGCTCTTCTTGTTGCCCTAGCGGGCTTCTTTTTGTTTGCCCCAGTCAGGCAGGTAGTATGGTGAACATGGCAGCTCATAATCACGGGACTCTTTAGTAGAGTTTTGTGAATCTGGCCCTCACTTTGGCGAGAAGCAGCTTCATCATTCTTCACCTTCTACATAACAAATCATTTAGAAGACTGTCCAAAGTGCCATCCGTAAAAGGATGCATGTGCCCATAAGCATTAGTCCTAAATTGAGGGATCATCATTCTCATTGTGGAAATAAACACCATGTGATGCAATCTGGGGTAAAAGTATACCTTTTCATTACAAGCTATTGAAAAATGACCCAAACAAGATTCCTACAAAATCTTCCTACAAAATCTACAGAACCCACAATCAAGAGATGACAGAATTAAGGATAGCTACCAGGAAGACTAATCCAATCCATAATGATGTATCCTCATCAGGTGAGTCAAAATAAGGAAGGCTCAAGAGTCAATTTACACATACTTCAGAGTCTTGTCCCAGCTCCCAGTTAAAAGAAGATTCATTTGCTGAATCCAGGCAACTTGTTTAATGGGCGCATCATGCATGGCCACTGTTACAGCTTGGCCCCCAGACAGCAAGGGCCACATTTTGGCCTGCCTATCACAACCAGCTGAGAACACCGTAGTTCCATCATCTTTCCAGGTAGAGCATAAAACCTTACAGATGCATCACCAATAAGTCATAAGGTAATATATCTAGCACAAGAACGACAAACATGCACCAAGGATTGTGTAACAAAACATTGAGTACAGTTAATATATATGATACAATACAGGTTGATCATGAGATATTGATGCTTTTGGTTGACTGCTTCCTGGCAGAATTTCCCAACACCTAACCTGAAAATCATAAGCAATATGTTGCTTAGGTAAGTCGCAGATGCAAGATGTGATTTTCCAAGCTCCTGAGTTATGAATCGATCTTGCAAACTCATAATGTAAAACGAAACCTGATTATCCCAGGATGTAGCCACAAGATAGTTGCCTTTGGGACTGAAACTTAAACTAGAAACAGAATCCGTCGGAGATGGAGTCACCTTTAATTAGAGAAAATTTAAAAAATGATAATTAATCAAGCTATCTTCGGGTGACGTTACAATCCATGAACAAGACAGACACATCAGCTCAGGTCCAAATTAAAGCTAAAGATGCCAATAGAATCTACTTATTACCTCGTAAGACTTGTTCGGATTCACGTTGGAGGTAGCACCTATGTTAGCCATTTTCTCTTAAGCCCAAAACAAGAAAGAAAACAATGAGACCACCGAACTACTTCATTCGCCAGAAAGAAAGGCATATAAACCAAACAAAACAGGACAAGCTACTTACTAATCGTCCAGACTCCCAGACACCAATCGCTATAGAACCCTAGACCTAGAACATTCCGAATGGATCAAACCTACAACAAAAAGCCATACGTAAATCCGAGGCAAACCCATCATTGAACACCAAATTCGCCAGAAAGAACTCGGAGAAGCAGATGAACTAGGGCGGGAGCGGGGCGGCGGAGAGATCCACCTAGTGGCGCGCCTATTAGATTCGGGAGCTCGCCGGCGGCGCAACCGACGGGGGGAGTGTGAGGATACAGAGAGAGAGAGAGAGAGAGAGAGAGGTGGGGGATGGGAGCCTGGGAGGGTAACCGCCCAGGCGCTCTCTAGAAATATATAGACGTCCGCACAGGAAGGGAGCCAGATTTCCTGTGTTGACTCGATGGTCCTGACCAATGAAAAGAGGCCACGACACGATATTAAGAAGGTGCTCGGGTGTGGGGTGAGTGAAAAACTAATAAGCACGTGCACTAACGAGTAATTCAGATCTGACATGACACGTGAACAAATTAAATTGAAGTAAAATATTATTTAGTTAACGCATAAAGTCGAACTTAAATATAAATATTCGATTTGCTTATGTTTTTTGAGCAGATTTGATTCGAACTTAATCATAGGTTTAAAGCATAGCTATCTTCATTTACTGGTCATTTAACATTTTCTATAAGTTTCATTTACTAATCAGCACTTTTCATTTCTTTCCGTTTATTTAGGAATTCGAACAAAGCATTAAGTGTTAGATGACTTAAGACTGTTTAGTATTTAGGCTTGCCTAATACTTGGATGAGCCAAACTTGAATAACTCATTAAGCATCCGATCAATTCGAATTTGAAAGGAATTTAACTTAATAATAAGCGAATCAAATTAGATCAAAACACAAATCAACTTGATTGAAATTTATGAGGGGCCCGACGGGCCCTCCATCCCCCCCCCCTCTCTCTCTCTTTGCGCAAGGAGGACCCAGATGGAAACCCTCCAAGTGTTAAGAACC
Organism: Amorphophallus titanum; assembly: GCA_024336825.1. Classification (NCBI taxonomy): domain Eukaryota; kingdom Viridiplantae; phylum Streptophyta; class Magnoliopsida; order Alismatales; family Araceae; genus Amorphophallus; species Amorphophallus titanum. The sequence goes on along the minus strand of JANBPO010001371.1, from coordinate 15,949,895 downwards.
TAGAGGAAGCACCTCCAGGTCTGCCAAATTTGGAGGACCCCCTCTGGGTCGCGCGAACTCGGAGAAGCTTCCTTCGATTCGCATAGACCCAGAGAGAACTCCCTCTGATTGCACAGACCAAGAGGGACTCCCCCCGGGGCCTCCCTCTCTTTCCTTCTCTCTTTCAAGAAAAAGAGGGGGGGAAATATTGATCAGTTGGAATTGGTTCTGAATCAGCAGTCTGGTAGATTTCGAGCTTTTCCCCATAGAGCCTGGCTGATCTCGGGATGGTTTGGGTAAGAAGTTGTGTGAAACATATGAGCATGGCAGGTGGCCAGCTGCATTCAGACTTGGGCTCCCTCTTCAACGTATGAAGAATGTATCCAAAAGTGCAAGATTGCCTATCAAATCTGCACTACTTTTCCTCCTATTCACTAAGGCTGAAATTTTCCCCCATACATAACTTAAAAAGATTCTGCAAACATCTGGTCAAAACATAATTTTTATCGGACAAACTTTTTAACAATGAACTCTTGAATGTTTGTGCTACAGAAGGTGCAGTTTCCGGGTATATGATTCATAAGAAACCACCGTATGTCACATCCTGGTATGGAGTAATATATAGCAGCCAAATGAGAATCCTATCATTTAATTGGAATTGCCTTCTTTCAGATACCAAAGCAGCTGGCTCAGAAAGAATTATAATTCCTGGGCCCCCTTCTGAGTAGTTTGCCTAACCAATGTGTCTTTTACGAGAACATTTTCCATTTACATTGTTCATTTGATTTACAACTTCATGATGCATGTATGCCTTGTATAAGAGTTCTGAAGCTATGTTTTTTCTTTTCAACATACTGTTAGGCTGATACCGTACTTGATCTTGTGTCTGTTTCAGACCTATACATGAAGTGAAGATTTTAAGAGCCACAGTGAAAGATTGATTTGTGCATGTTATGTTCGCTGAGCCCAACGAATGTAATGCCAACATGAGCTTCAACTTTTCCAAGATGTCAATCTATGCATACTCTAAATGAGATTTGAGTTTGCTCATCTACTTTGCTGTGAAAGTTAGTTGATCACCGTATAAGAATAGCCAAAATAATGCTATTCCATTATTGACTCGTGAAAGGTTTCTCCCCAGCGTTAGATCTTATAACTTTGTCACGGCTTTGTCACTAATTATACTGGCCCTACAGCCTAGCTATGTAACTTCAGCTCATTTGCTTTATGGGAATATGCTACAGGCCATTCTTCCCGACAACTCTGTGGAACTTGTACCTCAGTCTTTGATCTGTTTAGCCTTGAATTGTGCTTCTGGGAATATTCTACACTGGTAAGCTACAGGCTTGACGATGCCAAACGACTTTATCGAGATTTTATCCTCGTCGACCGCCCCCCCTTTTGATGTGGTACATATATTGCACGAAGAAACCTCTCGTCGGATCACTTCTTTTTCCCTGCATCCCGATGTAGGTTTTGCAATTTTCTGTGATTTGGTTCATGAAGATGCTATGTTGCCAAGCCTTGCATAGCAATTTCGTATGCACATGTACAGCTTCCCATTTCTTGGTTGCCTTCTACTTTTAAATTTTTGTGCGTAAAATGGCTGAAGCCATTTTGCCTGCACGTATGGATTGTGTTCCGTGTTCTCTGGGACATCTCGTGAGAGCCATTTGCCTCCTGAATGACTTGCAGTGAATGGCCTTCCACTACTATTAGGCCGGAGCTTCCCGCAGTGTAAGGGCTTCAACTTCGGCAGAACAACTTTGTCTAAGTAGCACTGACCAAACTTTTAGTCTTAGAGAAAGGTGGTCTTTGAGAAGAACTCCTTCTGCCCCAAAATCTTTGGCAGTTGACCCATCAAAATATATCTTATATTGACTTGCATGAGGTGAATCCCAGTTCTGGGTCTTGACTTTGTTTGGAGACTGATCTGAATCTAATTTCAGCCATTGAATGAAGTCAGAGTTATGCTTTCTTAGAAGTCAATACTGGAGAGGGTTTCCTTCCTCGAAAGATTCTTTGACACCTTTGCTTTCCGTTGGTTCCACCAAATAGCCACACACCTCCATTGCCACCAACACCTATCACCACCAATCCCCAATCGGCCAGGCCCCTCAAAAGGGTTCCTTCTCCGGTTGCTTCTCCTCAAATTTCACCATCCGTCAATCCCGACATTCTTTCTTCCTCCACCAACCCTCCACCCATCACAAACCTAAAGGAGGCACAAAATTCACAAACAATGGTGCTCTATAGTGGAAGGGTTTTCCACCATGTATTTTCGCAACGATAGGAGCAAGAGCCCGCACATGGGCAGGAAGAGCAAGGGCAAGAACAAGAATCCATCCCGGGCATGCAATATGATTTGCTAAAACTTTTAGACAAGACCCCGATGAGAATTTCCATTTTGAAATTGATTAAGAGATCGAAGACCCACCAAGAGGCTTTGATGCAATATTTACAAAAGGCGATGGTTAATGAGGACATTCCAGTGGAGTAAATCACGTCAGTTTTGACTCCGACAGGTGATCAATCGGCTATTGTATTCCATGAACATGAATTGACACCAAAGCCAGCCAGGAAATATGCCTTGTGCATTATTATCAATATCAATAAAGTGGTCGTCAGCCAATGCTTGGTGGATACCGATGCATCCATTAATGTGTTGCCACCTGGCACTTTGAAGATGTGTAGCATACCAGAGAATGAAATTTGACCATCATCCATCACTGTGACTGCCTATGATAATACCAAGAAGCCGCCAATGGGAATGGTAACTCTGAAGGTGGAGCTGGGTCCCGTGTCAGTCACTGTCGATTTTCACATTTTGGACATGGATCCCACCTTCAATGGCATTCTGGGCCGACCATACATTCAAGCACTTGACGCCATCCCTTCCACCAATCACCAATACTTGAAATTCCCACACAAGGGGTGAGTGGTCAAAGTGACTAGTATGCCTATTCTGCCAGTCGTGGATGCTCTTTCAGCCACATCTTGCCTTCCATTTGGCCGACCAATAGGCCTTTGTTATCCGTGCTAGACCTTGCCGACCCGTGGCATGATCTGTTGAGGCCACAAGTTCTAGTTTCTACATCAACGTCGGCATCACCCCTACCTCAAAAGGGGAAGAAGAAGAAACAGATGATGAATGCCCCGGGTTGGCATATTATGATGAGAGTGGGGTATAAATCTGGCATGGGATTGGGAGCTAGGCTCCAAGGCAAGTTGAAGCCCGTAAAAGATCAAAGGCTCATTTCTCGAGGTGACCTAGGGTATAAGGGGCTGGACAAAGCTATAAAAAATAAAGAAGAGCCATGGGCCACTATGGCATCCACATTAAAGACTGACAGGTGGCTACTTAAATGGTCTCTTTATGCTCACTTTGTGAAACAACCCACTGAACAGGCCGAAGAACAAACCATGGTGATTACTTCAGTGCTGGACAGTTAAGATGTGCATTCACGCCAATTTGCTCACCACTTAGCACTGTTGGCCACTTACAAGGCCTTGGAGTCATTAAGGCCCTTTAAAAGAAGAAAGATGGATGATCCCAAGTGTGAGTGGTACAGATGGTTTGATATGAATGACATTACTATAGCTCTGAGTCGATTGTTTATGCCAACTCACCCGGAGTGGCCGCCACTCATTCATGATGTGCTAGAGAAGTCGACGGTGACCACCGACAAAAGGTAATTACTCAGTAATTATATAGATACCGGAGAGCCAGATGTGCCTTTTAAGAAAGGCTTCACTATAGATAGGCTGTTGTCCGGCCTTTTTCTTGTCGATGCTATTCATCCCCCTTTGATAACATTTTTATGCTCCAAACTCTTTATTGCCAACATATCTAGACCACTCGCGGTCTTCATCTCCTTTCCTCCCAATTTTCTCCAAGTTCTTTCAACTCCTCCCCAGTCCCTCGAGTGATTCTCTCAGCTTTCCATTCTACCTCATTGTGAGGAATCTCCCTGTCAACAATTCTCCCATCTCTCCATATCAGCATCATCCCCTATTTCTCACTCCCATTGCATCACTATTTTTGAAAACAAAAAAATGCCAATTTTTAAACTCCCCAATCCTCCACTTTCATTTCTCTTGAAGAGACCTCCTATTTTGCTCATGAGTGTGCCCGATCCAAGAGCCGCTCATTCAAGGTCCGTTAGGGGGCTTCCTTTACTCATAAGCATCTCTCAAGGGTTGAACTCATAACTGTTTAAACCTTCCAACCTTTCTAGACAAGAAGGATATTCTGATGGCCACCTGGCCCAATGGAATTTCAGATCAGAAGGCTACTCTTATGGACACTTGGACCAATGAAGATTAAGATCTGAAGATTAAATTAAAAAGTAGAAAATCCACATTTCTTGGATTATATAAATATGCTCGTCTGCCCCTTTAGAAGAAGTGACAAAGAGATATACAACAGAGAGTAGAAAGGAAGAAGAACAGAGAGGTTCAAGAGCTAAAAGAAGAAGAGCATCGAAGAAGAAGTGAGGACCAGAAAAGAGAGGAGAAGAGAGGGAAATCTAAAGGATAAAAATGAAGAACGCTCAGTGTGAAAATCTAAAGAAAGAAGAAGGTGGAGTTTGAGAGAGAGCCATGTTTCTTGAGAAAGGATTGAGTGCACTCGATCATTCAGTTGGAAGATTTGTTTATCCCTTCAGTTCGTGGATCAAATTCAGAACTATTTTGCTCCCTTCGAGCTTCATTTTGTCTGTATTTCCCTTGTGCTTCTCGTTTCTTTTTGTTTATCTTATGAGTTTTTTTTCAATACCCTGTTTGGGAATCGATTTCCGCCTGAGCAATCAAGAGAAGGGCGAGCTATCTCCGGGGTCCCTCTATGGAATCAGAGGAAGGGAGACTTCGGTCTCCAGTTGTAAGTGACCTATGTTACTCAAGGGTTCCCTCTGTGGATTTAGAGGAAGGGAGGTTGTTCCTCCGGTCTCTACTTGAGGTAGAGGGGTTCTAGCCTTATGGGTAGCAAGGTTAGGGTGTTGAGGGATTTGTCTCCCTCAGGTCAAGTTGTGTGGCAACACTTGTTTGCAGACTGAGTCTGCGTTCTTACTATGTGCAAGTGAATCCTCGTTCGATTTGAGCGAGGGGTGGACGTAGGCAGATTGGATGTCTGGCCGAACCACTTAAAATCCTTGGTGCATCATGGTTTGACCTTGTGTGATTGTTCACTCTCATCTATCCCCTTCACAGGTTAATGTCTGCGTAGGTCTGCCATTATAGCTCTTTGTGTGCAAAGTGTTCGAGATTGGTCTTGCATGAACCATTGTCTGCTTAATATGTCTAATATACATTCTATATGAATCGCAATTGAGTCCTTAATTCTGCACTCACCTAGATCATTAACTGTGAGAATTCTTTGCTTACTTCTGTGTGCCTCTATCTGATTGATAGTCGATTGTTTGGTTTAAGCTGTTAGTTTCCATCATAAGTTGAATTGAGTCAGAGTTGGAAGTGAGCACAATATTTTTACAGGATCTATTCATCCCCCCCTTCTAGATCCGGTCTTGCACTCTAACACTAGATCTAGAGGGTTGTGGACAAGGGTCCTTATGACCTTCCTGATGATGAGGATAAATGGACACATGAAGAGATTAAGAAATCTATAGTTATTTTTAATACATTAAATATCATGCAATGTGCCATCCATCCTAATGAATTCTCTCGTGTTTTTATGTGCAGTTCTGCAAAAGAAATGTGGGACAAGTTACGACTCATTTATGAAGGAACCTCCGAGGTTAATGAGACCAAAGCTAACATGCTGGTCAGAGACTATGAACTATTCAAGATGAAGCCTGAAGAAATAATTTCAAAAATATTTGCAAGATTAACTAAGATCACCAATGGTCTCAAAGGCCTTGGGAAGGAGTACACCAACTCCAAACTTGTGAGGAAGGTAGTGAGATCCCTTCCACCAGCGTGACACACAAAAGTCACAGTTATTGAGGATTCAAAAAATCTGTCCATACTTTCTTTGGACGACCTCATTGGGTCACTCATGACCTATGAGATAAATATGAAGAGAACTGCTGAGGAAGAAACTAAGAAGAAGAAAATCGTGGCCTTGAAAGCCCATACATTTGATGATGACTCCTAAGAAGAGGAGTCTATCAAAGAAAGTGATGAGGGAGAGGACTTGGCCATGCTAACCCGCCAAGTAAAGAAGCTCTTGAGAAGGAAGAGAAATTTCCAGGGAAATTTCAAGAAGGACAATGAAGGTTAGCCCAAAGCAAGGGGGAGCCAAGCAAGCCCAATAGCATTATATGCTATGAGTGCAAGAAGCCCGGCGGGCTAAAGTAATAGTCTTTTGTTTGAAGTGTTTGGGTAAGATGGTCTGCGTGACATGTATCTTCCCTGCCCCACCTTGTATTAGATTATGAATGATGAAGGAATAAAAATTTAGCCACCATGTGCTTTTCCCTGTGAGGGAGAGAGACAAGAGACTCCGTAAGAGGGAGCTCGTAAGTTGGGTGTGGGCCCCTTATTCTGGGTAAGAGGCCTGCCACCCAATTGCCGTCGACTTTTTCCACTGTCCACCACCGCCGCCAACTGTAGTCAGCCACCACCACCACCACCACCACCACACTCCCCCTGCTACACAACTAGCCTGATCCGTTTCTCCTCTCCCTCTTTTTTCTTCTTCCCCCATCCCCCCCATCTCCCCGCGCTACCTTTTCTAAACACCAACCACCCCCGACACCAATGCTATTCCACCAAGCCGCCCTGCCCCATTCTCCTTCTCCCTCTTCCTCCAGCTGCCAACAGGCCCGGCCGCCACCTCCAGAAGAGCCGCCGCCAAATCCTGCCATAGCCACCCTACCCAACTCACCCCACCGTCGTCACCCTCTTCCCTCGGCCAGCGTTGAGCTGCCACAGCCCACTGGCATAGCTTGCGGCCCCACCACCTCCTGTCGTCTGAGCTCGCAAAGACGCCCTCCTCACCACCCCCATAATGTGGTGCCTGTTGCCCTTAAGCACCGATGCCTTTCGTCACCACGTCGGTCACACCCTACAGCTCCTCCCCTGATGTGTGAAAAAGGATGAACTACAAATCTAGAGAGGGGGTGAATAGATCTACCCCAAATTTGAAATTCTACAGCAGTTAATAACAATGCGGAAATAAACAAAACTGCTGTGAACAGAACTACTAAAAATAGTATGAATTATCAACAAGGAGATCTGCTATGGACTAACTATCAATCACTGAGAACTCCAAAGATAGTAGATCAAACAACTCAGTATAGTACCTGGCGGAGGTTTGATTCGAAAATCTCCTCACGCAAGGGTCAGTTTTCCAGATAGACGTAATCTATCCTTCTGACCGAGCCTTTTTATATACCACTGAGTGATTGACCCCAATACAGATATGAGATGAAGAAAGTACAGATTAGATCTAGACAAAATAAATATCAATCAAATTAAGTAGTTGCAGAGATGAATTAGCACAGGCAATTCAGAAGATAGTCGTTCAACCAGGTTCAGTACTTGGCAGAGGTTCGATCAAAGATCTTCTCATGCAAGAGGTGGCATTCAGGATAGGCATTACCCATCTTTCTAGCCACGCCTTACTATATACCTACTGGTTGATGACTCAAGCAATAAATGACTATATCAGGGAAATCAGATGTTTGTAGTAAGCGAACCTAAGCATTCATCTAATCACAGTAGAGAAGATATAGGCAATCATACACATGGCAGATCAATTTTTAAGGTGGTTCGATCTCAAGATTGAGATCTACATCCACCCCTTACTCAATTGAGTAAGGCTTCCGCTACCAAACAACTTGAACTCCACTGATCCATAGCTTCGGGAATGAAATCCCTAGAATCTGTTGAGCTTCACAACTTACTTCCCGCTGAGCAACACAGCTTGCTATTCGAGGATCGAATCCTCGCTGGTGAAACATAGCCTGACCCACTGATGCACAACTTACAGACAATTCCGAAAGAAATTGAAGGAGAACAAAAGAAAAATGATGACAGAAAGAAAAACTATAGCTCCCACTGGAGTAATTTGACTCTGGATCTGATCCAAGAGTTAAGACTATCACTCTTCTGCGAAAACTCACTCCTCTCTCAGACTCTCTTCCTCAGACTTTCATCACTCTATTTTTCTTCTCTCTCTCTGCAATAAGCTTTTTCTCTCTCGATCTCTTCACAAACTCTTCTCACAAACTCTCCTTCTCTAAAGCTCTTTTGCTCCCTTGCTCTCTTCTGATTTTCTTCTCTTGTCTGTTAAGATGCTCGAATTTGAGCGCTCGATCACCTTTTATTCAGGCGAGCATGAGTCTTGTGGTCCTACAAGCTTTCTCAAATTTTAGGCGCGTGGAAGACACACTCCCGTCGAATAATTTCATCCAAAAAGTGCACTTCAAAGGCCCACGTGTCAGGAGCTGAAGAAGAGTTTTAGCATATTGGTGTTATTTCTATCTAGTCTCCGACTGTACGTCCCGATATTCCGCGTCGGGGCGTGACAGAACGACCGTGTCCGCCCGCAGCGGGGTTCTGCAGGACTTGCCAGAAATCGGGTCGAAAATCGAAAAAACACTCGGGAAAAGCCGCGGAAAGCCGCTGGGCCTCCGAAACGACCCCGGATCGTGCCAATCCGAACATAAAAGATGTCCGAAACAAAATTTCAGACACGATAGAGCCAGACACTCTAAGAAAGTAGGTCTGGGACCCGAAAATAAGGATTCGAAAGGGTTCGGGACATCACATACCTGGTACAGCTCAAAAGTGGCACGATCTTTATCGCCCCTAGAGACCAGCTTCTCTTCAATCATCTGATCTATCATCATTTCATTTGTCCTCGTCAGGTCGACCGGGCTTGGGTAGAGGTGGGCAGGCTGTGCCCCTAGGACAGTCAGTACCGTCACCTGCGGGGCCATCGGAGACCCTTGGGGAGGCAAAATTGGTGGCGGGGCTAGTGCTGCGTGTAATGCCTGTCGCAGGGGCATGCCCCCAGTGTAGCTGGGGATTGGTGGGAATGCTGCGGCCTATGGAGTCACTGTCAAGGATTGCCCGCTACCCCTGGGCACTTCGAGCAATACCTCAGTCTGCCGATATGTTGTGGGTTGGGCATTCCTTTCACCCAGTTGTTCCTTCAGTAGTTCGATCTCCCGCTGGTACTGTTGCACCATGTATAGCATTGCAGGGTCATTGATGGGGAGACTGGGCGTGCCCCCTATTTCTTCGGCCGGGGCATCCTCGGATGATGTGGAGGGCCTACCATTGGTGCCTCCAGCAGTAATTACATTGGCTGTTAGAACCATGGAGGGTTCTTCCCAAGTGATCTTTTCAGTACCTATCTGGGCTATCTCGCCCACCGTCCTTCCTCTTTTGGTGAGAGGACCAGGTCTGGCAGTGAGTCTGGCCACCTCTTCCGGTGGGTGAGGCCCCATACCGACCAGAGACTCCTGCCATGTTACAGGTGAAAACTCTCCAGTTCTTTCTCCTCTTCGCCATCCCCCTTGACGGCCTATTCGGGAACACCAATCTGTCGAAAATCGATCGTCGGGGCAGCATTTCCTCCCGCAAAGGGGACTGGAGCAGGTCCTGCGACTGGTTCCTCGACTTTGCGGTAGGCACCGGTCGGGTCTCTTCTTCTTCCTAGAAAGCGGAGGCTACTGCCCCCACTAGTCTTTGACGACCCAACGGAGTGCTCCCTGGGCCTCGGAGGTAGTTTCTCATGGCTTGCTCAATCCCTTCCCACTCCTGGTCAGGGAGAGCAATCGGTAGTTGTGTGTTGATGGCTGCAACAGGAGGAGTATAAGCCATGGGTGTCGGGCGGACAGCCTGGTGTCAGTGCCTACAGCATTGGTGGCAGGCATTGTCGGGCAGGGCCAGTGCAGCAACTACCAGTTGGTAGGCCGGGGTCGTCATCTCGACCCTTTCATCTCGTCGGGCCCTCCTCGGGCGGATGCAGTCAGGTCCAGCTTGGGCAGGTGCAGTGAGCTGGGTTTCCTTGGGAACCCAGATTTGCTTCAACTTGGCCGGCCTGTGAGCAGGCGCATTCTCCGGTACCGCGGTCGGGACGACAGGCGTCACCTTCTCCTTCAGCTTCTCCAGCCCTTGGAAAGAGTTGCGGACTGGGACAGTCAGCACGATGCCGTCTGGGATTACTTCAGGCCTCCGTCCATCAAGATGGACTCGGATGCTCCCCACGGTCACGGACTTGCCGGAGTTGGAAATTCGATGCCCCGTGGCAGCGCTAGTGTTCTTCCTTCGGAGCCTCCTCCGGTGAGATGCCGACCCTTGGTGAGATGGACTGGCAGCCTGGTGCACGTGGTGCACGTTGCAGCTTAGCGCCTTGACTGAGATGCTAGTGTCATTCTTGGCCGGGGCTCGGCTAACAGCAGCTTCAATGGCTCCCCGGAGGGGAGCGTTGGTCCTGGGCTCGTCGGACGCTTCCACGTCCAAGATGTTGACAAAGGCCACCCCAAGGAAGTTGGGGAAGTCGACCACGGGAGGGAAGCTCCCGAAGCCGAGGGGGACGGCGAGGTAGCCGCCCTCGACATGGCTCTTAACGGGCTGTGAGCCGAAGGTTGTTGCCATCCTCGGCGTCGAAGTGTGGTTTTCCTGCATTTGCAAAAATGACGCAATTAGTATTACAGGAAGGGGGCCGCAGGGCCCCTAATTTCGGCAAAGAGATAAAGGGTGGATTGGTCCTACCGGGCGTGCCAGACTTGTGGAAATTCACTCGATTTTTCTGTTCGTTTGTTAGCGTGTTTATTTGTCTATTTAGTGCGAGGGTGTGCCAGTCACTGAGGTGACGATTTATTCGGGCTTCATGGAAACCCAGGGTGCGCTCGATCTGACTTCGTCAGGTGATTGTGTAGTTCGGGTCGGGATCGAATCCCGTCGTGTCGTAAAGGTCACGGCGTCATTTACATCCCCCATACGAGAGAACACCCTTGATTAATTACCAAAACTTGGGGCCCTGTGGCCAGAAGTATTAATACTAATTGTGAGGACAAGAGCAGGAATAAATCACACTGAGGTTCGCATCGGGATACAAGCAATCGGACATGTCGGTCACTCATAGATATTTTCATGTTCGGACAGAAGTCCGTGATGAGAATGCGGTAAGAACTGAGATAAATCCATTCAAATGTCTGTTGCGAGTACGATAATTTTAATGCTGATTCGGAAAGAGTCTGGCTCGAAAAATGGGCCCGATTTAATTAGAATATCGGCCCGAGGTAAGGTCGGGTCATGGCCATGTCGGGACAATTCTCAAGATTCAAGCCTGGCCTGCGAGGGCAGCATTATTGTTCTTTCAGCACTTGGTCACGGGGAGAGACGGGGCTGCAATGTAGATTTTTATTGTTATTATCGGAGCCCTCAACTATATTTCTTTGTTGTCCGTTCCCCCCCTTTTTATTATATTTTTTTTTGGACGGCCCTGCCATTTTTTTTGTTTATTGCTCGTGCTTTTCCCATTTTTTGTTTGTTTATTACATATTCTGATTTATTTATTTATTATAATTTCATTATCATTATTTTTATTATCATTGCCATTATGTACTTTATTATACTCTTTTTTTAGGAGGAGTGGGCTAAAGAGGGGGCTAAAAGGGTGTACCGACAAAGGCCATGGAGAGCGTGCCGGGTGGGAGCTGGGTGGAGCGTGCCAGGCTGGGCACTGGCGAGCGTGCTGGCGAAGGAGTTGAGTAGTGCACCGGCAAAGGACTGGCTGATTGTGCCGGGGAGGCACCGAGCTAGGTGTGTCGGGCTGGGATGCCAGGGACTGGGTGGGCTAGGGCGTACCGGCCAAGGTTGGCTGGGATGTACCGAGGAAGGGGCCAAGTCCGTGCAGATGTTCGCGGGCCAGGGGCAAGGTCCGTGCAGATGCATGCAGGCGAAAGACAAAGTCTGTGCACGTTCAGGCAAGTCTGTGCAGGTCTTGGACGAGGTCCATGCAGATGTACAGGGCTAAGTCCATGCAGGTTCTGGGGTAAGTCCGTGCATATGCACGGGTTTTGGGATGAAGTCCATGCAGGTTCTGGGGTAAGTCCGTGCATATGCACGGGTTTTGGGATGAAGTCCATGCAGATTCTAGGGTAAGTCCGTGCACATCCACGGGTGAGGTCCGTGCATATGCACGGGTTTTAGGATGAAGTCCGTGCATGTTCTGGGGTAAGTCCGTGCATATGCACGGGTTCAAGGGCAAGGTCCATGCGTATGCACGGGGTTGAATCCGCGCGCGGTTCGGCAAGTCCATGCATATGCACGGGGTCAAGGGCAAGGTTCGCGCTTATGCACGGGGTCAAGGGCGAGGTCCATGCGTGTTTTGGTTATTGAGTCCATGTAATGCTGGGTGAAGTCCATGCATGTTAGTGGTTAAGTCCATGCAATGCTGGGCGAAGTCCATGCAGGTGCAAGTAAGGTCGATGTATATTCATCCAAGTCTGTGTAGGTTTGAACAAAGTCATGCAAGTCTTGGGCTACATCCATGCAGTGCTGGGCGAAGTCCATGCATGTTTGGGGTTAAGTCCATGCAATGCTGGGCAAAGTCCATGCATGTTTGCGGTTAAGTCCATGCAATGCTGGGCAAAGTCCATGCATGTTAAGGATTAAGTCCATGCAAGGTCTGTGCAAGTGCGTGCAAGGTTGGAATGGGGTCCATGCAAGTTTGGATGAGTCCATGCAGGGTCCATGCAGGTGCGTGCAATGTAGGAGCGAGGTCCATGCAAGCTTGGGTGAGTCCGTGCAGGGTCCGTGCATGTGGGAGCTTGAGGTCCATGCAAGGCCAAGGTCAGTGTAGGTGGGGGCTGTGCATGGGTAAGGTCGACGCAGGTGGGGCTATGCCGGGCTAGGATGCCAAGGAGTGGCTAGGGTGCATCGGTGGAGGTTGGGATGAAGAGTGTGCCAGGGAAGGGGCTTAGCAAAGGGGGGTGCACCGCTCAAGGAGTGTGCCGGTGAAGGGTAAGGGAAGGTGTGCCAGCGAAGGGTTTAAAGGCGTACCGGTGAAGGGGTTTAAGAGTGTGCCATCAAAGGGGTTTAAGGGCATGCTGGCGAAGGGGTTTAAGGGCGTACCATGGAAGGATTGGGAGGGTGTGCCGGGGAAACATTTGGAGGGCCCACTCCTCTTCATTCCTTTAAGGCCTTTCTTTTCTTCTTTTCTTCTTCCCTTCCTCCCTTTTTGATTGATTTTCTGTGTAGTTCATGAGGGGTTTAGGAAGTTCACGAGAGGGTTCGAGAGACCTGGGAAGATGTCCCCCCCCCTCCCTATCACCTGTTGGGATTCGGCCCTTGGCTAATGGGGGGTTTATTTTATTTTTTCTTTCCCTTGTTGCGTTTGAGATGCATTCTTGGGACCAGGGTTTTTTTGGTGGTGCCTTTGCCTTTTTGGAAACATGACCAAGATTTTCCATTGCGGGGACTTTGCCCCCTTTGACATGTGTTCGGGGTATTACGTTTTATTTTGCCCTCTTGTGCCGAGACTTCCCCCTCCTAAGGTGGAGGTTAGGTTCAGTAGTCTAGCCCAAGGTTCCGCTCCCTCATTGTAAACCAAGAAGGAGAGAATGGGTAGAACCCTACACCCTCAATCTGGCTTTAGCTTCCCTTAGATTTTGTGCCATTTGATTTCGAGAGTGGAGTGTGTCTGTGTATGCACGAGTTAAACCTGAGTTAGACTACAAAGATCGAAGAGTGAATTTCCAACTCTGCCAATCCTCGTACCATGCTGGTTGTTACGCCTATCTAAGAGTAGTACTACTTCAGGTAAAGTCTGTTCCAAGGGTGGGATAGCTCAATCCCCTTAGCATTGACTAGCCTATAAGCGCTACCAGAATACATAGCCTAAATCATATACGGCCCCTCTCAATTGGGTTAGAGTTTAGAACGCGGCCCACCAAGTTTTACAAAAATTCTTTTCACTACCATCTTGTTGACACCCATTTTTAGCCCGCAAGTTGCGTCATTTCTCTTATTCATCATTTTTGATGTCCCAAATTATCCTTTATTTTGGAGCCGTCCATTGATGGATTTCAAGCCCATTTTCATTATTCCATTCTCTTTGAGCCTTGGAGATCATGATTTCATTGAGCCCTGGAGCTTATTTTATCAACTTCTAACTTTCAAGTCGATTTTCGGCCCATTTAAGTTGGCTTCCTTCAAGCATTCAGCTCTCTTTCACTATGCAGTCCTGAACGCAGCCCTTTTTCATCCCCTTCCTTTCCACTATTCAAAATGTGCCCTTCACCAACATTGTTTGATTTTTTAAGATCTACAACTTCTTCTTCTACTCCATTTGTCAGTTCTACACTGATTTTAAGTTATTCACATTTTTCTGGCAAGGTGCGCTGCTTACCAACAGACCCAACATTTTCCCTATCTTCTAGCCCTATTTTCTCCCTCTTCTGATCATCTTTTCATCTTGCTCTCTTCACAAAAGTTGTTCATCTTTCAGTTATCTACAATTTCTTATTCTATCACTTTCTCTAGTTCTGCACCGTTTGGGAGATATGATCTAATTTCCAAAGTCACATGAAGTCTACCTAAAATTTTCCTCAGCAGCCTAGCGGTCATACGATAGATTGCTAAGCACATCCAATAGTCCAATTCGTGCTGGACTCTGCACCATTTCTGTGCACCGTAGCCCCCTTGCAGGAGCCGTATCTTCTGGAATCTTCAACCAAATCGACCCTCATTTATTCTTATGTCTTCTCCTTTATATTATCTCAGATTTGGTCCATAAAACTTGAATTTTTATTAGCTATCTTTCTTAGAAACGTGGACAGAAGTTGGAGGTTTATGCATCCTAGTACAAGTCAAACTATGTTTCCTACGCTATGGGCCCTCCTTCCAGAAGCCATATCTTCTAGATCCTTCCTCTAAATTGAGTCCAACTTATTCCTACCTCTTATCCTTTATATTATCTTGAGATTGATCCATATGTCTTGAGATTTGGTGGACTCTATCCTCGAGAATTGTGCCAAAAACTTCTGGGTTCCAGTAATTTTCTATATAAAGAGCTCTGTGCAGACCTTGCGACAGGGACATGTTTCCAATGGGACGGCGAAGCCATGCCGCACTCTCTTCATCCTTCTTTGACCCAAGCTTGAAGAGGGAAGTATTATCTTTGTTTTGGTTCTATGTGGGCTCTATTTCATCAACGTTTTCCCTTTTAACATCGCCCCTACTTTTGACAAATCATCACAGTTTTCTAATTTTCTGCTACAGCTCCGTGATGGGGGCATGTTCATCATGCTGGGGTAGAGTCATGCTTCATTCTCTTCATCCTTCTTCAACTCCAACCTGAAGAGGGGAGTATTAGCTTTGTTTTGATCAGACCAATATGTAAAAATCTCTATAAAATATGATTCCCAACTAAACATATAAGATTCATTAACAATTTTTTTTAATTTTTTATCTTAAGAATTAAATTACGCTCTTGTAGAGGCGTAAAATTGGTCCCTCGCCCTCGTACCACACTTTTTCATTTATTTGTCAGGGACGATCGTCCGAGCACTCGTGAAAGCTTGCAAACACTAGAAACGGAGGGCGTCAGAAGGAGCCTTAGGCGTTATCCCAGGGGAACCCTTCGATGCTTAAGTCAGCACTCAGGAGACAGAGAAGCATGAAGAAGAATATGAGAGAGAGAGTTGAGGGGCGGTGAAGCAAGCCTGGAGGGACGAACTGTCTTCCGGGTAGGTCCTTGCCATAGCCAGTGGGTGCTCGGAGAGTGCTCGCTGAGCGGTAAGGGTGCTCGGAGGGCAACCGGTGCTTGGCGGGGGCCTTCTCTCTTCACATCAAGTTGACTTCTCTTTTCTCTTATCTGGAGCTGAGTGTGCGTTTCTCGGTAGAAATTCTTGCCCCCTGCTTGTCCGTCGAGATCCTTTTTATAGGGGATTGTCCTAGTAGCAAGGGCCAATCCCTTAGCATGAAATGACGTAAGTCGTGAGATAACTCTTCCCCGCGATCATGGAGAGTTTTTTCGTTGAGAACCCATTTTTCCTGGGTCGAATGGTTCTCTAGCGAGTCTTATGGCACCTGAAGAGTGTGCTCGCTCTTAGTGGAGTTGAGGGCAACATCGTGGGAGATAACGTTCGATCGTCGGAAGGTCATCCGACGTCCGTTGCGCCTGGATTAATATCTTTCGTGTGCGGTGAATCAAAGGTCTGATCGATTTAGGCTATCCGTTATAGACCACGACTGTCGAGTCGCGACAAACGTGTTGTAAACCTTGTGCTGAAACGAGCCCGACAAAAATTGACTTTATATAGATCGAACTGATCTTACCCTCCTCAACTCTCAATAACCCCACCTTATTAAAAAACCATTTAGAGATGCACCAACCTACAATAAAACATGCAGCCTTCGGCAACAAACTTATAGGCCTATCTAGTGTGATAAACAATAAACACAAAAACCTCAGGATACTTCTGGAGATATTAGATACATATTTATTCTTTATTTATGAAAGAACTACAGGTCTGCAAGCGAGCCTGAGAAGTGAGAACTACACAGCCCAAAAAGATAGATAAAAGGGGGAAGAAAGAAATAGAAATTAGGAATTAAAAAAACTTGTGCGCACGTGTGACGGCGGCGCCCCTTATCCGGAGAAGAAGTCCTGGATGCCCCGGCCGGCGAAGACGCGGTCGGAGAGCTCGGCGAGCACGGCGTTCACGGTTAGCAGCGCCACGCTGGAGCCAGCGATCACCGCGATCACCACCCCCGTCGTCCCCACCACTTTCCCGAATGCTGGCCACTCGATCTCCCCCACCTCCTCCGCCACTCCTCCCCACGACAGGTCCCCGCCGCCGCCGCCGCCGCCCCCCGTTCCACCTCCGCCTCGCCTCTCGCTCAATATTCTCCTCGCCGTCGCCTCCACGGCTTCTGCTGCCTCCGCGTTCCCTCCGCCCGTGCCAGAGGTGCCGCCATCGGCAGACGCCTCGGGCGTGTCGGGCGCCCCGCTGCCGTCGCCCCCCTCCTCTTGGGCGGAGGCACGGGGAGCCGTCAGTTCGGGGATTCGGCGGTGGCGAGAGAGGGGCCCTCGGCATAGAGACATACCGGGGAGGAGAGCACGCTGTTGCCTGGGCGCGAGGAGGAGGCTGCGAGCGCGGGAACGGAGTCTCCACTGTTGCAGCCGGGGAATCGATGATGCTGGGAGGGGAGACGGGAAGGAGAGAGTGGAGGAAATCGCCGCCGCTGCCGCCATTGGCCCCCTGTTAGTCAAAATTACGGGCACTGCCACCGCCTTTAGCGTGGGATAAGGCCTGGGTTTCCCCCACGGCCCCACCGGCGTTGGAGGGGCAGGAGCGGCGACGGCTCTCCCTTGGGCCTGGTAAATGGGGCGGGCTGATCATGGGCCCCGCAAGTCAGGGTTTTCTCATCTGGATTACAGCCCAAGTTATGTAACTTTCTAAGAAGCACATCGTCTCTGACAGGTTCTGAATTAAGCTTGGGCGGAATCCTTTTACTGTGCTTATTCTCCTTTAGGTTAGATAATGAGCAGCATTGCTTAACTTGCAAAATGATTTTGTAAAATAGACAACTCTTGGAGCTATGTTTTCCATCAAACTTTGAAGTATTCCTGGCTTTCCATATTTCCCACAGGCCAAAACCAATGGTAGCTAAGTAAAAAAAACTATGTGTAGATTTTGGCTTCAATTGGGAAGTGAGATTAAGAATAATAGATCTGATCGAGTTACCTTCAATCTGAAGATCATATTTCTGGAAATAAGACCAGATATAAGAAGCAATCTCACTTGTTAAGAATAAATGATTGATGTCTTCCATATGAGGGCTTCTGCAGCAATGACATTTTGAGCATAGGGGAATGCCCACTGATTGGACTTTTGCATCAACAGGAATATAGTTATTGACGATTTTTCAGAGGTGCATTGAAACTTTAGTTGGCAGCCATTTGGACCAAATATTATTTCTGCTCGGTAGGGTAGAAGAGTGAAGGCCACTGCTACATGAGGCTTTGTAAATAGATGAAACCAAGCAATTTCCTATACTGGACAAGCTCCATACAATCTTATCAGGACCAATTGTCAACTTAACATGCTTGAGTGCAAGCAAAACTTCAGATGGAAAAAATCTATTAAATAATTCACATTCCTCTGTGGTCGGATGTGTAAGACAATTATTGATAGTGACCTTATTATTAGGAATTAGGTCATTAGGAAGCAAAGAGGCTAAACAGATATTGCCAAACCAAGTGTCATACCAAAAGCTTGTAGATCTCCCATCACCAATAACCACTTTTTTGTATTTCAACAGAAAACTTTTAGCTTCAGTTCAACCTTTCCTTAGGTGACCCTTCATATTTTTGAATTGAACATCAGCCAGGTGATAGTCCCCAAAGTATTTGGATCCGAAATAGGTAGCCCATAGAGAATTTGATTCCATGGCTCTCCAAAGCACTTTACACGCATCGCAAAGTCCATTTGTCCAAGGGAAATAATACCGAGACCACCCTTGTTTATTGGCTTACATAGATCAGTCCAAGTCTTCCAGTGCATCTTATTACCATGACTGGAAGATTCCCAGAAAAAATTGGCAAAAGACTTCTCAAGCATTTTGTGAACACCAGAGTGAAGCGGAGAAGATGTTAAAGCATAGATAGGGATTGAGGTGAGAACATGTTTAATCAAAATCAACTTTGCTCCATGAGACAGAAGGTTGGCCTTCCAGCCATCAATACATTTCTGGATAGCAGAGATGATACATGCAAAGTGCACCATTTTTCTTCTACCTAGGACTAAAGGGAATCCGAGATATTTGTGAGGAAAAGAGTGCCTACAATAACCTGTTAAGCTTTCAACATGATTGGCAGCAGCTGCGTTGCATTTGGGGTGGAGAAAGAAACCACTCTTTCCAGAGTTAATGATTTAGCTAGAAGCATTTTCATATACTTTAAGAACCTTCAGCAAATTCCTTACAGATTTGGATGATGCCTTGCAAAATATGACAGTGTCATCAGCAAAGAGAAGGTGAAAGGTGATAGGGCACCTTCGGTGACCTGAATACCATTCCACTTTGCCTTGGGTGAATGCCTAATGAAGGTATCTACTTAGAGCTTCTTCAGCAATAATAAAAAGAGATGGTGCCATTGGATCACCTTGTCTAACACCTCTGGAGGAATTAAAAAATCTAGTGGGTTCCCCATTCAATAAAATAGAGAACCAATAGTTGTTTACCAATAGTTCAATGAGGACAATGAATTGCAGACTAAATCCAAATCTTTTCAAGACAGCAAATAAGAAATCCCATTCAAGTCTATCATAAGCTTTTGCCATATCTAATTTGAACATTACATTGCTACTTCTTATTTTCCTGCCCAATTCATGGATCATCTCCTGTGCAAGATCAATGCTATCCACTATCTGTCTTCCTTTTATGAAAGCAGACTGTTGAAGAGATATAATAGATGGAAGCACAGAAGCTAGTCTGTTATTACTGATAGTAGAAATGATCTTGTTGAAGAAATTGCATAAACTTATTGGCCTGTAATCAACTATATCAGTCGCATTTTTCTTCTTGGGAATGAGAGCAATGAGAGTTAAGGTTACACTTCGCCCTAATAAAAATTGGATTAGGCTCAATTTGTAATTTAAGGTCAAAAAATCAGAGTTTTGATAGAACAAACCTAAATCATCTAATTCGGCCTTAATTTGCCCTCAAATGGGCTCAGATCGGACCCAATCTCTTGGCCCAGATTAGTAGGTCATTTCCCCTCTGATTCCCCATCGAAACCCTAACCCTAGTCGTCAGATTTTGAAGATTGGCTCGTTAAATTCGTCAACCGTGAAAATAGCGTCAAGGAATGTTCCCGTCGATCCCCAAGCCTCTACACGCCTCTTCCTTCAATCCTAGCTCTATAAAACGATGCCTAATACTCCCAAGTATCCCATTTGGCCATAGCAGCTATCGGTGCATGTGATCACGAGCATGGGACGGTGAGGAAAATGTGGCTTCGTGTTAGGGTTCCAGCGATATTGTCTTCCTTTCAACGCATCTAAGGTAGGTTTCTCTCAAGATAAACGCTAATTAATTCACACCATGTCGTTCATCTTTCCATGCTCTTTCTAATGATAGTAGAATGTCCAATTTGTGTTCATGGTACTGATTGGATTCATCCTTTTAGTCAAAGGTATACCTGAGATTCATTGGTTTCATTTCTTGTTTAATTAAGCTCATTTTTCCCTCATGCTAACATTCAATTAAGCACATCAACTTGTTCATCTCTAAGTCCTCTTTCTAGTGGTAGTGTTTTCCCCTATTTTTATGCACTATACCAATCAAATCGTACAATTTAGTCAAGGTGTATCGGAGCTCACTGGCTGTCGGGGCTCTAGTTCAGGTAGCGGCGCACCAGTGACCGTCACCTGAAGTCGCGGTCACCCGATAGACCATCACCTGCTTCGTTTGAAAAAATATATATTAATAGATAATACTTGTAGCAGTTCTTAGCAAACCATCTCTTCCTGAAGGTGGCCCCTTTATGGTCACGTTATGCCCTTAGGTTGCAGATAGATTTGTTGTTTTGTTACGTTTTTAAATTGATTAGCCAGCATGTTATTGGGGTTCATTGCATTATAAAACCGACTAGTAATTAGGGTTCATGAAACAATTGATATAAGTTTAATTATTCCTCTTGTTTACCTTTGTCATCCTCTTACCATCCTATGACTGGAAAAGAGTAGAATAACATATGAAATGATGGTTTAGTTTGCTAGTTTATTTCTGTTATTCGCCAATATTTGTTCAATACTTATTAGCTTGGTAGGCTGGTTTGAAGGTCGTGCCACTCCGGTGGTGTCGACTGGACCGATCACACTCATTTTTCACATGTTTTGAGCCTTAATTCTTGAGCATCAAATGTCTCTCCGTCGGATACTCCTTCCGCCAGACTAGATGTTCACGTTTCAAGGCCTCCATAAGACCCCGCGAGCCTAGGATTCCCACTAGGATGCCAGGCATGTTATCTAAACACCTGAACCAATGACTCGATCAGAATTTCATTTGGGGTAGTCCAAGTTGTGACTGTTCTGCCCAGTCTTGACCAGATAGTGGCCATTACTGGACCGCTACCTTATGGTAGTGGCTAGGTCATGACCGCCTTCTGCCTTATTTTCTGGCCTATGTGACAGACCTATCTAGTCTTTCGCCCTAGCTCCAGGTCGACTCTGCCCTGTTTAGGTCGACCTATATGGCCTCAATTGACCATGGTAGTGTAGACTGGACCCTGATTCAGTCCAGCCAGTAGGTCGACTTGAGACCTTGATTATTCGTTGAATCTTGTTGTCTGCCCATCTTGTGTTAGCGGTTCTCTCCCGACCGCTACCTTTAGGTAGCGGTCGATCGATAGACCGCCTTTTGGTTTCCCATGCCTAGAGTCGACTCCATGCCCTATGAGTCGACCCAGCCAGTTCCGTCCAATGGTCAGTCGACGCATTGAGTCAGCACAACCTTGTTGACCCGGCAAGGAAGGTAGCGGTCTCAGATAGACCACTATTTCCTGATTGCGGCCGTGGTATGACCGCTACTTTGTGTAGTCACCGAATTGCTGAGTTTTCCATGAATTCTGTGTGTTGAACAAAATCAGCTTCTACTGACTATTATACCTCAAGATTATGGCCCATAGTGGGTCTATCTTAGAATTAGATTCATTTGATATTCCTCTCAAAGTCATTCCCTCCCCAAGCAAATGGGCACGGGTTGCCTTATCAACATACCTCAGAATGGCTCGAGTTTCGAACTGATAATCGAGAAGCTCTCGAGTGATTGCGAAGGCGCAGGGAGCAGGATACCAGTTAGGAGACTAAGTCAAGTGATTTCTCGATCAATGTCATCCATCCTGTTGCCACCCTAGCCCCTCCAGACACCCAGACATCAACAACCAGCTGGCTAGCCCCTACCGCTTCGACCGTGCAATGGCGGCCCTAGCAAGAGCTGGAGTCTCTTCCATTCTCCAAGGAGGGTACCGCCAGGCTACTCTGAGTCCTTCTCGGCCGAGAGGATGTGCTAGTGGGCGAGACGACGGTGGGCACCCCAAGTTCCTCTCACACTCCTCCTACCCTACCTCCATCTCCGGCATCAATGGATAGGAAGGGGAAGCAAAAGTAGGGTGACGTTCCTACCCGATCGTGTTGTATCTCCTCGACCGGCGAGCCATTGGGTCCTCTTCGCATGCCCTACAACCCAGCCCTGATTACAAAGAAGACATCTTCAGAGCCTTCAGCTACTCCGGATTGTAAGTCAGGACCCCCATCACGGGGATCAATCGACGCGTGAAGTCAGGGCAACTACCCAGAGTGACAATACCCTGTGACGTCTTCGACTGTCACCAGACCTTGCTCCAAGCCAGATCAAAAAGGGAAGGCTAAGGAGTAAGACGCCAAGCACATCTCCCAGCCTGCATCTCAACAAAAGACTCTGCGACCACAGGGAAGACATCAAACCACGCATACATCTTCAGACGTCGACCCCAGTGTACCAGCTCATCAGGAGATACCTCCTTCGCCATCACAGATAAGGCACCAAACCATGCATACGTCTTCGGACGCCATCACTAGTATGCCAGCTCACCACATGCGTCCTTTACCACCGCAGGTAAGGTATCAAACTGCGTACACATCTTCGAACACCAGTCCCAGCATTTCGGCATACTAGGAGCTACCACCCGAGGTCATCGAGCAGGCGATCAACGCCACCTTCCAAATATAACAAGCAGAAGGTGCCTGGATTGAAATTCTGGCAAGAAAAAATCATCGACATCACTCTGCCAAGGCATTAGCTCAGCGATATCTTTACGGGGATCTATCAACTCCGGCTCTAGCACCTCTTACTCCTACTCCCCTGGAGGTGGCCATCGCCAAGAAACAGGAGAAGAATAGGAGGAAGAATCTCAAGAGGCAGCTCAAGAAGCAAGCTGAGCAGGCAGTCACCTTACAATCACCAGCCGAGCCAATGCCTCTCCAAAGGCTACAACGGCTCATTGATGACCTTGAGGAATATATCCCTCCTCGTCCTACCGGAGCGGTCCCACTCAATAGTTTTATCCCGAGGGAAGAAATGCAGAAGTGAGCTCACCTCAGAAGTTGGGTCGAAGACATAATCTAGAAGATCAAGAATAGCGAAAGGCTCCTCATCCCAGAAGAGCTCTCCTTATTCTATAAGGACAAGGAGATAACAACAGAGCAGCTGGAAGAAATGCTTCAGGACTACGCCTGTAATATGGTGGCCATTCCACCCCCTGATAACATCAACGCTTCTCGGCGAGGCGAGCCAGTGGCCTCCCAAAGTAGACAAAGGGCTACCACCCCGCTCG
Source organism: Amorphophallus titanum (assembly GCA_024336825.1). Lineage (NCBI taxonomy): Eukaryota > Viridiplantae > Streptophyta > Magnoliopsida > Alismatales > Araceae > Amorphophallus > Amorphophallus titanum. Next base: position 15,926,614 of record JANBPO010001371.1, on the reverse strand, counting down.
GGCTACAGCCAGCTCCAGAACACATAGGCCACGGTTGAGGTCGTGACCGAGGATGCAGTAGAGGGCGTGGGAGGATTCTCGAGCTACCTCTCCACCCGTCCACCTTCGACCTAGAGAGAATTATCCTCTTTCAAGGGGAGGAATGTGCCCCCATTCTGGAGTTAGAAATTTGGAAGGGACCCAACATTTTTGATCCTTCCAGCACAGAGGAGATTGCTATCAGCATCCCAGTCCCTGCACCAGCTTCATCCACTTCTGCAGAATAGGCAGGACCATTCGGTAAGGACAAGCCGGCTCGCCAGCCACTCCCAGAAGAGCCATCATTGGTGCCACTGTTCCAAGAATCCACAGGCGATCAAATTCAGCCCTATCCCAGCGACAAAGGCAAGGCAGTGCAACCCCCCGATGGGAGGCAGCGCGACAACCCACAAAAAGCTCAGCCTGATATACTACCATCATTGGAGGATGCTCGAGCTCGATCAAATAAGGACTTTCTCTCTCTCTCTCTCTGCGCGCGCGCGCACTGTTTGGGCTGCTTCTTCCCGGTTCCCTCTAGAAAACCGCCCGACAGGGAGCAAGAAACCAGCGGCGGAGAACTCGATCGTTAACAATGCCGCTCCGTATCTACTCCGGGGGCTGATGCATGCAATGACGAAATCATTCGCCCCCCCCAACCCATATCTTATTCGTCACCCACATCCCCACTGGCTCAAAGATCAGATTTTTGGCGAATAAAACAACCAATCACGCCGCCAACCTGCAATGATGCGCGCGCGCGCAGACAGATGGATACATAGATAGATGCACAGAGAGAGAGACGGATCGAAACGGTTAATGGGGCAAGAGCACGCAAGGCGAGCACGCGCCCCCGCCTCCCGCCATTTTATATAGCCATCCACCTCGGGGTGACCCGAGAAGAAGACACATAGATGTTGCTTCGGTCGGCCCAGAACCGCCTCCTCTTCCTCCGCCGCCTCTCCTCTGCTCCGACTCCGGCGCCCTCATCATCTTCCGTCCGGGCGTTCCGCCCGCCCCTCGCCAGATCCTACACCGCTATGGCAGCGGCCGAGTTCAGCATCCCCCCCGGCGGCGGCGTGGCGCCGAAGCTCCTGTTCCGGCAGCTCTTCGAGAAGGAGTCCTCCACCTACACCTACCTGCTTGCCGACGTCGGGCATCCCGACCGGCCCGCCCTGGTGAGTCCCTTGATCCACGTCGGAGCGGTGGAGCCGCACTTTGCTTCTGTTCTTGCATTAGCAGGATCTTGGATTCTGGTTTTATGTGAGTAAAACTGTCTTCTTGCCCATTTTCATGTCGTCGTCTTGTTCTCTTTAAGTGGGTGGGGGTTGAGTTCGCTCTTCTAGATACCCTTTTTTTTTGGTTTCAGTTTACGTCCATCTTCTAGTTAATTTCTGTCTGCTATGAAACAACTAGGGATTATGCTGACATTGTTGTACCAAATTCTGCCTTTATAATCTGTTTCTTTAGTAATCATGTAGATGTTAATTTAACATAATGAGCCTCTGCCGGAAGGTTTCCCTCCTCCATGTAGACTCGTGGCAAGGTTTAAATTCTCTTATGAGGAGTGCTTCCTTGTTGCATGAGCTTTCTTCTTGTTGACTCATCTTAATAGGTCTTTTGTTGCACCCTGTTTGTCTAGAGTTAACTATGCCCTGGTGCTTGGTTCCGCCCTATAGAGATTTGGCATCACCTTATAGGGATTTGACAAGAGCGAAGACAGCTAGTCCTAAGGCTTTGTACATCATGGATCCATCATGGGATATTGACCACAGGTTTAACGGAAAAGTCTGATAATGATAATAATCTATTTAATGACACTGTAGAATCCTTTCATCCTTGCTCATTCCTGTTCACTACAAGATTGATTACAATATACTGTGGGTTCTTTTTTCGATTGTTTTCGGGAGTATTAGGACCATGTTGCTTAAATGAAAATAAACAAAGTCTGCAAATAAGATGGAAAATTATATACCAAAAAGAAACACTTCATATGAGATCTTTACAGGACATTCAATGGTGTCTCTACACCCTTCCCAGAAAAATGATATGTCCAAAATTTTGCATGGATATTGGAGGAGGGTTTAGAGAATAAGCACCACAAGGCTTTGTACATATGCCTGGACTGTATTGGAAATCTGCTTTGGCACCTGTGTGAAGCTGTTACACGTACGTTAGTGGCATGGGATTTAGGTTTCAAAGACAAAGTCAATGGTAGGACTTTCTGCATTTTCTGTAGAATAAGAAGGCTCTATTGGATGTTTTCCTGCAAAATAGATTTCGTCCACCTAGATGCAAAATACATTCAACTGTACAATGAAGAACTGTTTTGTTGGCCACAGAGTTTTCACTTTGCTGGTTAGGATTGAGATGTAGAGAGGGGGAGCATTTCTTTTCCTCCCCCCTTCATTTAAGTATGTTTTTCTTTAATTGAAGACTGATTATTTATTTGTACTGACATTGTCAACCTTTGTCAACAGTTGATTGACCCAGTGGATCGGACAGTGGATAGAGACCTTTCTCTTACTAAAGATCTAGGATTGAAGCTCATATACGCTCTAAACACTCATTGTCATGCTGATCATGCATTAGTATCCGAGAAGAAAGGCAAATCATGAAAAAGAATGAATTTTGCATATAGAATAGAATTAAGACATCTCTTAAAGTGAATATTTAGCCCAATTCCTTCAATTTTACTACTCAATTTCAAAAGGCACTTCTAAGAAAAATTTTAACAAGTAGTGACATTAACCAACTTTTTAAGAATCTGTGAATTTTTTTTTGTAGGTTACCCCCCTTTTTTGTTTTAGGAATAGTGAGATGTAGTCCACCTTTTGACATGAGGAGACATATTTCTTCAATACCAGAAACCTCAGTTACTTAGTGTGACTCATCGGTCTGTTTATACAAAGGTAACTGCCTACTTCATGACATACATAATCCATCACTTCATTGGTGAAGGAATGCAGTTTCTCAGCAAGTGTAGTCATTGCTTTGCCCTAATCTATTTTCATTGCAATTTGCTAGTAATGTTAGCTAGAATGCATCATGACACAGTCTCCATCGCTTCAAGGTGATGAGATCTAGTTTCTCTATAGTCTTGGCGATTGCTCTATAATGGTATTTCATGTCATAGAGGGTCCCTTTTTATTTATTCAGATCAAACATCATTGTTTAAAGTCACTACTATAATTAAATTTTTTACCCAGAATAGCTTCTTTATTCTCAATTTCAGACTGTCAGAAAAGAGCTTAAACATTAGCTTATCAAGATGTTTTAAGGCTATTCCATAAGCAAAAAACTCCCCCTTTCCAAGATCCTTAATCCTAGAGTGACATAATTATAGTCCTTAAACCACGAGTTTTCATAGGGGCTATTTCAAGAAAAGTAGATTATCTTTTATATAGAAAAATGAGTATTTTAACTCCCCCAAAATCAATGCATATGGTTAGTTTTGGGAGAGGACAACAAGGAAGGCTTGGTGTGACAGATAGATTTTATGGGTGACAACTGAATGTTATGGGTGACAAAGATGCATTCAGATAGCCCAATCAGGAGATAGACACCTCAGCTAACTCCCCCTCAGCCTATGCATGACTATTATGAGTGTACATCAACACACACATAACAAATGCAACATGTTTTGGACATGGTTTCTAAATCTACATGCTTATGTGACTTATGGTACCTGGCGGAGTTATGCACTCAACGCATGGTGATTGCTTCCAGACAGATGAAGCTTGCCCTTCCACAAGTCACCATTATATATACCATAGTCAATACAAGGAACATATGAACAGTGTGATGCTGCAAGCAAGCTATCTAAGACCAGAACAGGTAATCAAATCAAGAATAAATACAGATCATGTTACCCAGAGTTTTCATGAAGCCTACATAGACCAAGCTCTCATCTAAGTGTAGAGAATCTTTCATTGCAGAGAGGCTTGGTAAAAATATCAGCAAGCTATTTTTCAGTTTCATTGAAGTGAAATTCAAAGCTCTTTTTAATGACTTCATCTCTAAGAAAGTGATGCCTAATCTCAATATGCTTGGTCGTAGAGTACTGGATGGGATTTTTAGTCAAACTTATAGAACTAGTGTTATCACACAAGATAGGGGCACATCCAAGATCCACATGGTAGTTTTGGAGTTGGTATTTAATCCACAACACCTGGGTGCCACAGCTCCCTGTAGCCACATACTCTGCCTTTGTAGTAGAGAGAGTAATCGAGTGTTGTTTCTTGGATGCCCAAGATATCAAACGCCCTCCTAAGAATTGGCAATAGCCACTGGTACTTTTTCTATCCAATCTGCATCCGGCATAGTCTACATCAGAGTAAGAAATCAGATTGAACTCACAAGATGCAGGGAACTACAGTCCCACATCATGAGTGCCAGCAAGATATTTGAAAATACACTTCACTACACTCATGTGTGACCCATTTAGAACACAGGAGAGCTGTGTGGGCGCTAGCTTGATGATCTTGCTTTCTTCGGCCGTCGGCAGCTGCCTGCTCAGGCATGCAATTAAAAACAGCCCTCGTCTTCCTGTGGACAATGATCAATTGATGTGTGTGTCAGTGTGTGTGTTGGTTTGGGGGGGGGGGTGGCGGGAATGCTATACATATACTTGGAAGTGCAATGACAACGGTTTCCGTGACTGATAAAAGTTTCCTGCCCTACATCAGCCAATTAAGTATTATTCCCGCGGAAACCGCCGTGAACTTGAGAGCAGGTCCGAGGCTATTGGCGCTCGCCCCAAGCTTACCAAGCGATCCGGCGCTGGACTTCGTGGCGGCATCGAACGCAGCCATGCGCTCGCGCGTGTTCTCGATCCGAGCGCGATTGATCTCCATCGCAAGCTCGGCCTTGCGCTGGGCCTGGGCATTGACGTCCCACGCCTGGCCGGCCTGCTGCGTGGCAAGAGTCAACTTGTTGGTGGCGTCGGTCGCCTTCTTGTAGGCAATGACAAGACGATCCGAGTTGCCGGTGATCGTGACCTTGCCCTCGACCTGCGGGGCACCGCTACTGGCCATGTTCCACCTGCCTCCGCATCAGCTCCGTATCCACCCGCGTCCACTCGGAGTGTGCCCTATCCTCCTCTTGTTCAAGGCAGAGGATCGCGCTGTGGATTAGCCAGTCGTCGCATCGGTCAAAGAAGGGGTTTGCGATGCGTCCACCGTTCTGGTCGCGTCGGCGGTAGTACCGAGTCAGCGGACCGAGCATCGGAGCTCGCTGGTATCCGCCAGGGCATCCGTCAGCGGTGTCCTCTGCGGGTCGCTCCCACGTGCCACGCGTCTTCAAATGAAGCCTGCGATCGGCGTGGCGCCCGAGGTAGAACGCAATCTCCTCGGGGTCGACCTGCCATTCCACGGGCGGGAGGTCGACGCGCGTACACCCACGGCGCTCACGTACACCGTTGTTGAGCTCCGGTTCCACGCCGCAATCCCGGTCGCAGTCGAACGGGCGGAACGACTCACCGGGCTTGCCCTTGTGCAGCCACACCCAGGCGGCGAGCCTCAGATTTTTTTTTCAGCCGAGGTCAGGTCTTGCGAGCCGCGATAGCAGGCCGAGCCCACCTCGCCGACCGCGGATGCGGAGTAGTCCTCGGCGGCTTTGAGGATGGCTGCTCGCTGCTTCTCGGAGCGATCGCCAGGCTGGAGTAGCGCGGCGAGCTTCTGCCCCTCGGGGCCCTGGGCATTGTCGAGGCCGACGACTCCGCGCTCGAAGGAGTAGCGCCACGCCTCGTCGATCCGCCCGTGGCCAAGCAGGTAGGCGATCTGCTCGCGCTCTGGGATCGTCAGGCGCCGGAACTTCCACACCTCGGCCTGCCCATCGCGATCGATGTACGGGGTGATCACGGGGTCGTCGAGGTCGAAGCGCGTTGCCCCGGAGAAGTACCGCCAGAACGGGTGGCCCTTCTCGGGGTCGAACTTCTCGTCTTCGGAGAGATCCGTGCACTCTGATTCAATCAGCTCCTTGCGCCACGCCGAATCATCGGCGGGCACGTACCGCATGCGAGCGCACAGGTCGTGCGACGGAGCAAGACGACGACGCATTAGCCGACCCTCCCCATGGTGAACGTCGCTCGCGCGCGGTGGTACTCCGCAGCGGTGAGGCTGCCCTGCGACACGTCGCGCTCCAGGCATTTGAAGCGCAGCGTCAGCCCATCACGCCCGCCAACGGAGACCTTCTCGGGCTCCTCCGCATAGGACAGGTTCGGGAAGTACACGAATCGCGAGCCCACGGGCGCGGTGCCGATCTGCACGAGAAGGTGCTTGAGCGTCTCCGCGTGGTACTCCGCGATCCACGAGTCGTCGAAGGGCACGGTCACCTCGACCATCTGTGCGTCGTAGGACTCTTCGGTGAGCCCGAATCCGTGGCGACCCTCGCGCCCGTTGGGGCCCGTCACGGGATCCGGCACGATCCCCACGGTGACCTGAATCGCGCCCCAGAACGTCTGCGTGGCAAGCTCAGAGCTGGCGTTGCTGAGGTAGCAGAGGGTCGTGGCGCCCGAGCCGGTGACCGAGCCAGGCGCGCCCTCGGGCGTCACACTGAGAGCCGGCTGCGAGATCCCATCGGCGTCGAAGTCGGTGTTGAGCCCCGACCACGCGAGCTCGCTGATCGTCCCCTGCTCGATCGGGCCGAACTCGACGCCGAGCTTGCAGCCCTTCGCGTCGACGTTGTGCTCGCTGTGACGGCCCTTTAAGAAGAACGTCAGCGACGACCAGTTCGCGTGCGTGTGATCCTCGAGCGCGTCCCAATCGGGGTAGTGCGCGACGCAGGCGTAGGCAATGTCAGCACCGCCGGCATCCGGCGTGAACGGCAGGTTGTGCCCCGTCGCCATCGTCAGCGTGTCGGTCGCGATCGATTCGTACTGGCGGAAGTGCCCGGTCGTTGCGCTGGTGTCGTAGAAGAACGACCAGCCGTAGGGCTCGAGGTCCGCACCTTCGCCGGTCTCTACCTCGGGTGCGGCGTCGGTACCACCGGCGAGGCCGGCCGCGAATCCGCGGTGCTCACCGCCGAGGGCATTGCGCAGTAGCTCGTCCTGGGCAGTGCGGGTCGCCTGCGCACCCTCGGCAGCGTTGGTCGAGTTGGCGTGCCAGTACGTGCCGAAGCTGAACTCGCCATTGCGCAGGCCCAGCACGCCGGGGCGCGACATGCCCGCGCGCTGCACGAGATTCTTGTTCTCGATCTTCGGCCGCCGGATGTTCGCGTAGTTCAGATCGAAGACGTTGATCACGTCCCCGTTGGCCGTCAGTGAATCCCAGTTCTTCGCTGCGGGATCGGCGAAGCTCGCTTCGCGGTCGAAAGCTACCGTCCGCTGGATTGCGTTAGCAGGCATCTACCTATCTCCGGGCACGCATATAGTACAGGGTGAAAAGGTGACTCACGCGTTGCGCGTCCTCGATCTCGAATCCGGGGTCGCGCGTCTCGCTGTACGTCAAGCCTGGGATCAGGTTCTGCGACCACGAATCGAAGATCCGGTCGCTGAGATCCCAGTGGTCCGATTCGACGACCCATCCGAGGTCTTCCTCGCGAAAGGCCCGGTAGTCGACGACGATCGAGAGCTCGATCGATGCCTCGGTGTCGCCGGTCCCCGTGGCGCCGCCGGGCACCACGGCGGGTGTGCCCCATTCGAAGCTGTACAGGCGCGGCACCATCGTGGGCGCCGGCATGTTGCGATCCTCGGCGTAGTGCCAGCCGCTCGCCTGGTCGATCTGGTGCGTCGGCACGATCCCGTCGATTCGGGTGCGCAGGCCGCCCTCGATTGCTGTGAGGGTGGTGGAGGGGATCGTGGGCATTGCGGTCAGCCAACCACGAAGGGGTTACGAGATCGTTTGGAGGAACCGCTAGGAGCGGTGTCGGTGAGCCGGTTGACGTCAGCGGCACCGACGGCGGAGTGGCCGACGGTGAGCGCCTCCCACAGACGGGCGAACTCGCGGGCCTGCTCGTCGACGTAGAGCTGCAAGTCGCGGGTCTTCGGCGCGTAGCCAAGCTCGGCGATCTGTAGGACGCAGCGCTGTAGGAGCAGCTCGAATCCCAGGCCGCCGGAGAGCAGGGTCTCAGGGTCGAGGCCGCGACCACGCAGGCGTGCGTCGAGGCGCGAGGCGACGCGAGAGATCAGGTCGCGCAGCGTGTTGCCGTGCGGCGACATGGCACGCACCAGCTCGCCCCAGCCGGAGCGCAAGGCCGTCTCGACCTCGCCGACGTATCGCTGGTCGGACTTGGAGCGCACGAGGCGGGCCAGCTCTGCGACGTGCCAAAGCTGGCCCGCGATCGTGTAAGTCCAAGTCAAGCGAATGGGCGGGTCGAGCTCGATGAGGTCTTCGTCGGAGGCGGCGAGCGCAGGGAAGGTGACGGACAACTCCACGCCGCGCACGCGTGCTCCGGTTGCGTAGGAGCCGGACAGCGGGGCCTTCGCGACGATCGTCGTCGACGAGACCCCGTCGGCTTGTAGGAGCTCGTAGCGGCCGTCCGCCGCTTCGATTGCGTAGGTGCGCCCTGCGGTGGCGGTGCTGCCCGCGTGGGTCAGCAGGCGCGGGTCGACCTCGCCGGCACCCGCATCGGCAGTGAGCGCGACGTCGTAGCTATCGAGGGTCGCGGCAGCGCTGGGGACGATGAACCGGTCGGCTCCGTCGTCAGGCTCGGTCAGGTCTTCTACGACGACGGTCGCCGACGTCACCCGTGCAGGGGGAACGTGCACGAGCGACTGAGCGCCGCCGCCGTAGACGACCTCGTGCATCAGCGGATCCGCTCGCGCGCCGTCTCGTAGTGGATGTGAACCCAGTACTCGCCGGCGTTGATCTCGTCGACGTCAGGCGTTCCGCCGGTGGCGGTGATCGTCAGGATCACCGGAGTGGCCGCCGTGCGCAGACGATTGATGAGAGTGCCGTTCCCGCCGAGGTCGGTCATCTGCCCGGCCGTGAGACCCGACAGAGTCGCCGTGGTGAGAAAGCCGTTCGTGGTGCCAGACACCCCGAGCACCGCCGTGACTCCCGTGGTCGTTCCCGCAGAAAAGCCGATCGCGGTGCCGCATTCCAGGTGGCAGTCTTTGATCCGTGCCCCTGCGGGGATCGTGGCAACGGCAAGGGTTGCCGTGGTCCCGGATGCCTGACCCGTCAGGGTCACTAGCGCGTTGACGTATCGATTCGACATGGCTCACTCACTCTTCTGAGGGGCCGTTCCCCCCTTGGACACCTTCGGCTTGTCCGCGGCACCGGCCGGGACATACTCTCGAGCGTTGAGGTCTCGCGTGCTCTTCCGGTCCTGCAGGCACTTCGGGCGGAACTTGCTCGCAATGCGAAGGCGACCCTTCGCCTGGCGTTCATGCTTGGCGTAGTCCAGCCACGCCTCCCATTCCTCGGGAGTGCAAGCCTCCTGCAGGAATCGCCAGCCCTTCTCGCGCGCACCCGGACGGATCGTCGGGCGCCCCTCGTCGGTCTTGATCACGCGGCTGGTAAAGCCGAGACCAAGGGTGAAGAGCCTGCAATCCTCATCGAGAGAGCTATCCCAGAAGTACGAGAGGAGTTCGCCTCTCCATTGCTACTTATTCCAGTGTGTAGGTGGGTCTGCCACCGAGGCTGCCCTCACTGGGTCACAGTTCCCCTCTCCATTTCTCTTTGTGTTTTTTTCCTTTTCATCACTATTGTATATCAGCTCTTCTGAGTGGAATAACAAACTCGATTGAACATTGGTTTTCTGCTTCCTTCCCCCTTCTTTTATTCATGTAGCCTTATGACGGCTGATGGTGCATCCCTAAATTCAGATTTATCTTTCTTATTGTTTATGTCCTCCAAGTTTATTTTCTTTTGGGGCTCCGAGGGCCCTCGGAGTGAACCTCAGAATACCCTGAATGGCTACAGTCGCTCCCGACGCAGGGAAAATAGGCTGAGGTCCGACTGCTTGACGTGTCATGTATGAAATGGGGTTAAACCCCAACATGAATGAATCACCCCTCAGGGCTACAAATTTGATGCATCCAAGTATCCTTCTATTTGTTGTATCCCATTAGCTGCCAAGGATTCGTCGAGTTCCCTAGACGTGACCTCTGAGCATCCTGGATGAGGGATAAATGAATTCCACGCTATTAGTGTTGTTCCCTGGATCTTCATTACCTCGTGGCTGGTCAAGTATCTTCACTTCCTTCTAGGTTTATTTGCATTCAATGAACTTTGGAGGCATACTGGAAACTCTGTATGAAGCAGAGTAACACACATGCCACCGTTGCACAAGATTCTACATCAATCCCTCCTCTATAGTCATCATACATTGATTCTCAGGTCACAAGATACCTCTAGGCTCCCTGGGGCACTCTGAGTGGCTAGGGGTGATCCCTTCTATGTTATCTTTTCCCTCTTCTTCTTTAAAGTCATCCGGCAGGCTCAAATGAATTGATCTGGAGGCAATGAGCGTCGTCGGATCAGCTCTAACTGATCCGACGCCTCACTTATTCGTTGAATCCTTTCTTTTTATATATAGCCCCCGCCAAATCATCCCTTTATATGTCCGCTAGATTCTTTCTTTTATATAGGCCCCACCGGATCGCTTCCCTCTTATGGCCGCTGGATCAAGGGATGTCTCCCCACTTGTCGAGCCACCGGTTCCAAAGGGTATGCCCCTTTGCTGTTGGATAAGGGAGCATGACCCAAGGTTATTGCAGCCAGACAAGGGGAATCCCCCATTCTCTAGGCTGATGCCGCTGGATCAGTAGGGTGTTTGGGGCTATGTTGAGTCGACTCCTAACCTCTCCGAGTGGGCTCAGATCCGATGGTTCTCTCAAGTGTGTCGACTACACTAGAAGGGTGAGTTGACTCCACAGAAAGGGGGTTCCTCTGCCCTCAAATGAATATAAATTGCCGCCGACTGGCATACAGCGCCTCGAGATTCTTAGACCTATGGTTATACTAGCGCTCCCCTGAGCCTCTACGTATATGACATGGCGCCAAAATGGGCCAACATAGTTGGCAAAATGCGATCGATGACCCTTGGGTGACACGGGTCTCTTGATGGGTGAGTCCTTGGAGATTTGCTACCTTCTATAGGGTCTGAGCTGTTGTTCTGACATGCTTGTCTTTTCTGGAGTCCATCTCAGCTTGCTGTGGATGGACCTCCTGTGCATCCCCCCAATACGTTCTGGTCCAGGGGGAGATGCTCCCAAAATTTTCTTGGAGATTTGACTTTCATTTCTTGTTCTACTTCATGTTTTCCCCAGCCTTTTGCTTGATTTTCTGAATCTCGAAAGTAAGATCCCGATAAAGGGGGAGAAATCAATAACAAGTGACATTCCTTGGCACACATCGTCCCAGTGATATGCAAGACTGCTTGCGTATGATCATGCTAGTTCTCCTCATGGACCTATATGCATGTGCTTCAATCTTAGAGACAGTTTCAAAATAAAATGGTAGATACTGATCAATAGCCTCACGGATGACTAGAATTCCCTAGAGGATTGGCCCTTGGGATTCTCCATCCGTCATGGGGTACGGGATTGCTACTCAGGCATGACTGTCAGTCAGGGGTGTAGACACACCATTTTTGATATTACATTGGGTAAATCTCATATTACACCACGATGCCCCAAAGTGGCTCTATCTGGACGTGTCGACATGCCAAGAAGAACCTCGACTTTGAGCCGCTTCTGTTTGAGCTCTGGCTTGAGCAGAGTGTCGACACCCTGTGCAAAAAGTGTCGACACTTTAATTCTGCGCAACGATTTTCATCTATATCTGGCGTGCTGCCTCGACACTTCCAGTTGATGCCCCAACACAGAGGCTCGAGCCGTACGCAGGTGTGGCACCCGTGTCGACCTTCGGCCGTTGGAGTGTCGACCTATTGAATCAAGGCAGTCAATTTCTTCTAGCATACAAAGGAATGTGTCGACACTTTGTCTAAAGGTGTCGACACCATCAAGTATGTCCGGGATGGATCTGAATCGGTTAAAGTCTACTTTTCAAGATCCACAACCAGTCGTGGAGGATCCGATCGCACTTGAAATCCTTCTGGAAGCTCACTTTTTCAAAGGAACTGATTGGATGGCAGAGGAATCTTCCAAGAATGGGTCTCTTTCCTATGTCGGTCCTCTACCTACCCACGTATTGGCACGCATGGTAGATAAGACAAGAAGGCTGAAGCAAATGTGGTATGCGGCGTACGACATCTTGTGCGTGGTATTCTGCAAAGGATATGGAGGGAGATATCTTGATGCAGAAGAAAAGGTCAGAGTCTCTCTCCAGGGCAAGTACAGTTGAGAAACAAGTAGGGGTTCCAGTTCTCCACGAAGCAAGTAGAGAAGAAGAAGAGGAACGAGAGAAGGAGAGAAAGGGGAGCGAAGAAGTTTTATTTTGGGGAGATCTCACCTTCCTCTTGCGGCTGGCGTGACTGCAACGCAGCAGATCATCTTCTTCACCTTCTGGAACTCTCACGGCAAGGGAGATAGCATCATCAGGTCCCTGTGAAAGCTGTGAAGCTCGTCCACTATTCCTCTTGCGATCATGGTGAAGACCCAGAAAGAAGAAGAAGAGAACCCAGGCGTCATCCAGTTCTCTCCCAAACAAGAGTTTTCTTCTCCCATAGAACTCCATAGTCATACCCTGCCTGGTTACTTGTTTTTCCAGTTTTGTATTTCTCAAAACTCATACTCTTATATTATTCCCTACCTGCGTGTAGGAAGACGGACAGTGTGTTCACTGGTCCGTGGGTTTTGGGTTGTGTACCCTCAAGCTGTTTGGCAACGATTTGGAGAGAGTTTTTCTCTCAATTGGAAGCTGTGAATCAGCGGTAGTGCCTTTACACTAGTGAAGCCTCACTCAGTTGAGTAAGGGGTGGACGTAGATCTCTAGATAAAGACCGAACCATTTTAAAATCCTGCGTCTCTATGGTTTGCCTTCTCTCTTGCCTAGTCACTAGATGCTTGTGTAGGAACGCTTTGATCTTTTTCCATGCATTTAGCTCACTAGCTTGCGACTGTTATTGTCCTACTATTCTTTTATTTTTATCTAGAAATTATTTCCGAGAAGAAGGGCCTGATCTATTCACCCCTCCCCTCTAGATCCGCCTATCATTACATATCACGTGGTATCAAAGCTAGTCGCTCTGAATATGGTCTAACGACCTTGAGAGAAGTGGTGATATGGCAGCTAAGGGCCATATACCTAAATGGCACTCTATAAATAGACCTCCCTTCTTCACTGGGACAAACTATCCTTACTGGAAAAATCGTATACATGTCTTTATTAGAGCCCAGGATCTTGAGATCTGACGGGTGATTAGCAAAGGTCCATTTGAGCTGCCTCAAGATGAGGATACATGGACAAAGGAGTAGATAAAAAGATCAACATTGCATTGGGGTGCCAAGCATATAATGCAGGGCTCCCTTCATCCAATAGAATTCTCAAGAGTGTCTACATGTGCCACTATAAAAGAAATGTGGGACTGTCTTGAGGTTATTAATGAAGGGACATCACAGGTACGTGAGACTAAAGCAAATATGCTAGTTTTTGAATATGAAAAATTTAGAATGAAACCTAATGAGTCTATTTCAAATATGTATGCTAGGCTAACCATGCTCACCAATGGCTTAACTGAGTTAGGTAAGACCTATTCCAAGGAGGAGATTGTGAGAAAGATACTCAGATCCCTAACTCCTGCATGGCATACAAAGGCAATTGTGGTTGAAGAATCAAAGGACTTGGCAACCACTAAAGTGGAGGCAATAGAGAGTCATTCACTGTAATAGATGGTGAAAATGATCATGTTTATGTAATTTTTTGTTTTCTTGAGTCTAGTGAGTCATGTTGTCAAGAAAGTCTATGTCAGTTCTAACTCTGATCATTATGCAATAAAGTGAAGGTTTTGTCATATATTGTGTACATTATTTTTGGATATGGCGCTCTGATTGTCTTGCTAGCTAGAGGCTTACTTTTTCAGCTGTTCATATTCCCGACTTGTTTCCACCTGTATATCTCAGGGCGTGACAGGGGTCCCATGGATCCCCACCATGAAACAACGATGGTAAACAACATCGATAACAATAACAACAATGGAAGCAACAGCCATAGTAGGAACAGAATAGCAGTAGTAGATAGAGCCACATCCCTCTAAGCTACTCCTTTGGCGAGGAGAAGCAAACCCCGATCTCACAGTCGGGGGGGGGGGGAGCCGAACCAATGAGAAATCTGGGCTACACTATCGAAAGAAACACCATGACATCTCTATCATGGAGGCTTGTCCTCACAGACAAAGGCCCAACACACGACCACGTGGTCTAAGGGTACGGTCAAGACCTTACTGTCATGAACCCTACACTATCTATGGGTGAAGCCCTGGTAATCTTACCGGAAACCCTAGACCTCTACATCCGAAAATGTACACAAAAAGCACCTGAAGAACCACGTCTCACTAACGGGAAACTAAACCTCGAGTCACAAGAGTCATGTGTCGCGTGGCGGGAGAATCTGCCCACTAGAAGCAAGGTCAGATGTGCCCACTGACGACATAGTCCGCACCCCGGGTGTCTCCCTACCCACCCCAGACAAAAACTGAGACACCATACAAGTAACAAAAGGACAAGGGTCTAGTCAGGGTTCTGCTCATCAACACACGTTCAAAGTCCCTAACCACGTGTGTACACATTGACTGGCTATGCTACGTCAGGCCCTCTAGCTAGTTTTTCTCTCGGCCTGGACTCGAGCTGCCACTGTGGGAGGCCCTACGGTAACTGACCTAAAATCGTCTCTCCTAGGTCAAGCTCTCTGTCGCTCCCAAGCAAGTCGACACATGCATGTCCAGGAAAGCTACAACTAGTGGAAAACTCACTTGACGTTAGACTCTCTAGAGAAACAACCGAAATATTGATAGGCTATGCACATGCCCCTCACAAGTAACTCGAAACACAGGGTGACACGGTGCCATCAGACTTAGGACAACTAGCTAGACTCGCTAATCCGATGGCCATAGAGTCACATGACTCACCCCAAGGCCACTGTGCAATAGGGCTCCATGTTGTCAAATTACTCTAGTCCTAGAGTCAAAAACCACAGTCACAAGAACTTATAAGGCGGCTCATAACCACCAAGTTCACTCCCTCTCTAAGGGAAACTAAGAGGACCCCAACCCTTGGTTGGGTCCCTAGGACTCTCAGTTGTTGGCCATATCCATGGGTCACATAGAAAACCATTTTTTGAAGAAGCCAACGTCGTACGTGGAC
The DNA here is from genome assembly GCA_024336825.1 of Amorphophallus titanum. Lineage (NCBI taxonomy): Eukaryota > Viridiplantae > Streptophyta > Magnoliopsida > Alismatales > Araceae > Amorphophallus > Amorphophallus titanum. Next base: position 15,911,391 of record JANBPO010001371.1, on the reverse strand, counting down.
AACCCTCCGCACCTACACCAACATACGGTAACACAATCCCGCACACCAAGAAGCCCGGAACACACGGGATCACCCAGACCCTCTAACCATATGGGCACATTAATTGAGATAATATAATTCTTCTAGACACCCAAAAACATGGTCTCAGTCCCCACGGGGTGTCCGGGAGATCCATAGGGCCAAAGGTCAACCGAAGGGTCTCAACTGGGTCTACCGGAGGCCAAAACAGGTGAAGAGAACGTGATTTGGTCGACCTACCCACTGGCTCGGTCGACCTACATAGGCAGTCAGTCGACCGACCTAGTGGGTTGGTCGACTAGACCACACCAGCCCACCTACTGGGCATGGGTCGGTCGACTAAAATCCTAGGTCGGTCGATCAAACCCTGCCAGCCTGCCCTATTCCATGGCGGATCCGCCATCGGTCTACCAAACTACCCCTTTGGTTGACTGATTCTGATGATGCACTTACGGGATGTGATGCCTAGAGCTTTTAATACAGCGGAAGGAATCTCGGGAATGTGGACAGCTGACATGGTAAGCCTCTCGCAAGCAAGAAATCAGAGCGCAAGACAATCACATAAAAACAGAGGAAGTAATTGCTCAAAACTCTGACTTTATTTCAATGGAGGACGCCATTTACCTGAGATTTTCAAAAAAGGATTCTTTCCCGTTTCAGTTCTTTCCCGGGATGATCTTTCCTCATCTCCCTCTATAAATAGTGCCCTACGGCTCTATGTAGAGGGAGGGGCGATTTCTTGATTTTCAGGGGAGGTGCTGTCGACGTCTCTGCTAAAGAGGGGGAGCTTCTCTGCGTTAAAAGCTTCATCCCACTGAGAGCTTCTTCCCGAGTGAAAGCCATCACCAGAGGCTCCTATTCCTTTTCTCTCTATTTTATCTCTGTTTCCTTTTGCTGTCCACACATGCATGCATATGCACATTCTTTTTATGCCATTAAACCCTCACTCTCAACCACATTGAGAATCCCGTAGTGCAACACTTGCACATTTGATTTTTTATTATTCATCATTTCTTTCCACACCCTTTGCATAGGGGTTTAAAGGCCAAAGCGCCAACAAGTGTGTTCATACCCACGCTATTCAGGTCATACATTTCATTTAGAGTTTGATGTTGCACCTTGGTTTCTAATTCCTATTTTTATTGGTGTTTATGTTTCTTGCAAGGGTAATCTAAGAAGGCTCTCTCCTCCAGCCAGCCGGTAGGACGAGAAGGAAGTTGCCCCACAATCTCCCCGCACATCTTTTGAGGTAATCCCTCTGGCGATCACCCTCCCATTTTCATCCACGCATGCTCCCATTTTTAGCTTATTATAGCATGTAGTTTTTATTTTTAAATGGGTTTTAATCAGATCTATAGTCACTAGAAGTGATACTAAACAGGTAAAGGAAGGGGCCCGAGGCTCACCTGATTGGTGTGAAGACACCGATCTCAGCCGGAGACGGGGGTGAGCGGGGAGGCGTGGGTATGCACCCGCACGCCACGCTGATGTAGCTTCGGATGGCGACCTACTAGTACAATCACTACACCTCACACAGGAGGGGGGACTAGGGGTGGGGGAGTGATAAATTACAACCAAAATTACCTCCACGCAGGGAGGGGCTTTAAGCCGGCTCGGCGGGGGTGGGGGAAACTAAGCTAATAGCCAAATTGGCGAGCAGAGCTGGCTCTGCCCTCTCTGGAACAGCGAGACAGGGAGTCGAAGATGGTGCCGCCATAGGCTCTTCTGACCTCGGATGATGAAGGGATCAGCGCCAAATTGACCTGGGTTGGCCCAGGAAGACATCCAAATTTCCTGAGAATTTTCTGATGTTGATGGTGGTCGGGGCATGACCAGGACCAGGACCAATCCGCTCTGGTTCTGACTGTTCCCAGACCGCTGCTGCTAGAAGAAAAGGGTGCCACGAACACTCCCGAGGTCCGATGAAGGTGGACTAGAGCCGTTGTGTTTGTGGACGAGTCCTCTTCAATCATAGACTAATGGGGTTGCCGGAGAAGGTCAGAGTAGACCGCAAGAACCAGAATGGTGGGGAAGGGTCGGATCTAACTCAGAGGAAACTGACCTGCGCACTCCGGGGAGATAATTTGGAAATCTGTGCTCCAGACTCTAAAAATTTCTCGGCCTCTTGGATATGGTAGAGGACTTATAGGATAAGACTTCAGACAAGAATCACATCCAGAAGCTCTCAAGAATGGCCGTGGTAGCTTCTTCTATTGGGCTCAAGTTCCCTGTCAGAGCAACTTTCTGCAGTCGAGGGAGAATGACTCTCCCGGGCAGCACGGACATCGGATGGATGCGAGACCACCTCTCTTACGAAGCTGCTTCGAAGAGCTTTCCAACAATATAAGATATGACTCTGGAATATGCACAATGATGATGGGGCCGGCTCTGCAACCGGGAGCTCCTCTACTGCCTGTGAACCAGTGTAGGGCCTGGTTGGGTGTGGAGGTAAGAGGGGGGAAAATGGGAAAGGTGGGCTGATAGCTGGAGTGGGGGTGCGACCCAGGTGGTAGGGGGGTGATGGGGAAGGGAGAGAAACAGCCAGAAAGAGGAGAGAAATTCAAATTTGGCCTAGGGCTAATCTCCTTCAGCCTCGGGGAGGTGGAAGGGTGCTTAGGGAAGAGGAGTGGGTGGTTGGTGGTTGGAGGGTGGAGCAAGGATTGGTGGAGGTTCTTTTGGGGCTGGGGTGGAGTAAAGAGGGCTATTGGGGACTTGGGGTGAGTTAAAAACCCATCGTCGTCAATCAAAAAGAAAGGCCCCAGTAGACGAGCATCATGGTAATTTTGACATTCCCTTTTGGCTTTATGTATGAAAGCTTTATGATGAATAACGGGGACTTCTTTGTCGCTTCTTTGTCCTCTTTTCAACGGGCCCCGATGCCGGCAGCGAGATTGCGGGAAATGTCCCTTTAATTGATGCAAGTGCGCCCTTGGACATTGGCCAAAATGAGAAGGAAGATGAAGGGTTGGATGACTTGGGCATGTTGAATTACGATTATAACCCAGTGTCAGATGCCTCTCCTTCTTCTCATGATAACAGTCCGCCAGAAATGGCTTCTCACGACGGAGGTAAATCTCTTTCTCTTCGGGCACCTCGTCTTTTGTTACCTTCTCTTCTTTCTGGGGGCATAGACTCATTGATCTGACTATTGTCCTTGAAACAGGGAGTTCGGACGGCGCCATGGGGACATATGCTGCCTTATTGAATGCCACCTTGAATAGTGACCTCCCTGCCTATTTTGATGCTCCCGGAGTTGGGGGCAACACCTTATTAAGTTACGAGGAGGCTTTGCTAGCGGAACTTTGTGCTCGAGGAGGTGGCTCTACTTCAAAGGGGGTCAGAAGTGACCATTCTATTCTGGAAGAGGGGCCATTGCCCCTGTCTGACCCCTTGGTCATGCAACCGACTTCGTTTTCTGCCAGTAAGCACTATTAACTTTTCTTGCCTTCTTATTATGTATTAGCCGAGAGACTTTGTTAATCCGGCCCATTTCCTTTTATTGCTTTAATGCAGTGACTATCTCTGCCACAATTGGGTGCTCTGCTCCTCTCCTACAAGGGGCGACCCTTCCTTTAGAGGGAGTTTATAGAAGTGGGGTGCCTGAAATAAGGGCTGATCCGTTACCCACGACAGAGCCTCAGGGGGGATCAAAGATGGATCATCTTGAAACCTCGAACAAGAGTATTGAAGGTAAATTTACTTTCCTTGCTTCATCCAATTGTTCATCAAAATTTCAAATTCTTGACATTATTGCAAGTCTCAGGGTGTCCAGGTAATGAGACTGACGTCGCCCTTCATACCATAGTAAGAGGGAGGCCAGTTACGCCTCTGAGAGAAACTCTCCTTGTGGTAGCAGGTAATGGGTTTTTCTTCTTCCCTTGTCTTGTATTTGTTTTGCTTCCATCCCCTTCTTAGTGAGTTTAATTTCCTGATGGTGGGGTATTCTTTTCCTCAGGTCCAACTATCCCTTCTCTTGCTGGCAAAGAAACTCTTGGAGCGATCGCTGCTTAGGGGCCTCCTACCGTTGCGGTGTCCCCAGGTAGGGCATCAGCCCTTGTTCAGAGCATCTTAACTCCTATCTTTTCTTTCCTGCCTAATATAGTGGTTGTTGATGGTTGCTTTTCTTTTGACAGGTCCAGAGACTAGCGCCCTTTTGGAAGAAAGATGGTCGGATGGTACGTTGGCCTCTTCCATCGACTTTCTCGGGCACGGTGTCATGTGGCCGGACTCTTCGTAGCTTGCCCCTATTGTGGGGGTAGATTTGATGTTGTCGAGTCTTATTGGTGGTGCACGGGCTTTACTTCAACAAGAGCCCCTTCCCACCATCGAGGCTATGCGGAATGCCCTTCAGATGAGTACTCGAGCTTATCATGCCTTTGGTTTACCCAAAGAACCTTGGATGGCGGCCGTGGAGAAGACATGGGGAGAATTCCAGGGCTTACATGAAGCTTCTGAATGGAGGGCTTGCTGCATACGGATTGAGCAATTGAAGTGCGAAATTACCACCTTGTCAAAAGAGACTGAAACACTGCAACAAAAGGTTGAGGCTATTCGAGACAAAAGGGGCATAGTGGAGGCGCAGATGGCGGAAGAGAGGGAGCAGGCATCGCAATGTCAACAAGCTGTCGAAGCATTACTAGCCAGAGCTCAGGCATACTTAGCAAATGCGGATTCTCGTGCAGAGAAAGCTCAGCAATTATAGGGTGAGGAGGCAGCCCTCACTTCTCAAGATTCAAAACTTCAATGTGAGATCACCCGTGGGCAGACGAAGATTGCGGATTTGATGCAGAGAAAGCCTCGCCATCAGTGAGGTTGGATTTGTCTTTGTTTGCCGTATTATTCTGTGATGCTTTTTATAGGCTTAAAAGCTCCAGTATATGGATGCCTGTCCACCAGGATGACACGCTTCTCCTTTTTCCATGAGGCCTCAATATGTCTTATGGCACTAGCAGCACTAGAGAAGTGGGATTTCATAAAATGGGAATTTAAAAATAGCGGCGGCAGCTCGCTTTTCCTTAGACGCTAATCTTCTACTTCCCTCGGAGCATTAGCAGGTTGTTGGAATATGCAACTATGTTTAAACCACCATCTAGCGAAATAAACGTCAAAACACCGGTGTCAGGATTGTTCTGGGATTGGGTAGAAATTCTTCTCTTCCCGAAAAAAGAAGCCCCACCAAGCGGTTGAGATCAGGTGTACATCTCTCCCTTTATATTGCCTTGAGCTCATGGAGAAATCGGAATTCGGGAGAATATTTTGGTCACAGCCAAAGTTCCTTGCAAATTTGTGAGGATAATAAGGCTAAAAAAAAGCAACGTTGCCTCGACAAAACACCAGTACACTTGGCCGGGTGCTATACACCCACTCGATATAAGCATAAGGAGAGAGTCCTGCATTAATAGACACTTTGCTGACTACAAGATCTCCTTCTTTAACAAGAAAAGGGCAAAACTTATATGAACAACAGTCGAGCTCTAGCCCTGTTCTATCTTGAGTCGCAAGAAGGATAAAGCTCGGCGCACGCCGACTAATTGTCTAAACATGTCCTGATCAATAAGACCAACGAAGGCAGATATCAGCGGTGCTTTCGGGTTAGCCAAGTCCGATCTATGGGAGAACTCGGGAAATAACAAGCCAGCTCAAGCTCCCAGGTAATGGGAAGGCATTAAGATGCTTGTGTCCTGAGGCGAAGAACGTGTCGCTAGGGCCCCAAGGTGATGATAAATATTGGCTAGTGCGGCGGGAGCAAGTGCGACCCTTTGGCCACAAGCCATCAAGCAAGCTGAGTAAATCACCTCGGCCCGAAGGACCCCTTCCTCGCCATGGGGAACAACAAAAGTGGCTAGCCAGTAAGCTAGGTACGCAGCCAAATAAGTAAGAGGTGGGGTTCCCTGAGAATTCCAGTCCTCAGGAGCGGCATGCACATGTCGAGGGTGCTGCCCGAAGTTTACCTGATAAAGGTCGGATAGGCCAGGCTAGCTTAGGATCAGAGGTTCAGCCAAATACTCTCTATATCCACATTGTTTGATATTAGTCTGTTTGGACCCAATTTTTATTCCAATTGACTGGGGACCAAGGTTTAAGCCCCCGTGCACCACCATGCGAGTCCTAGGATGGAGAGAGGGTTTCCATGTTACTCTCTCTCATTCTCTCCATCCTGCTCATCCAGGCCGACCAGCCGTGCCACACTCCTTTGCTACTTCCAACATGTTGCATCGCTACTGCTTTCACGCTGCCCTCAGACATACTGCCCGCAGGTTAGCTGCCCTGTTGACGTAGGTTGATCCATGGATAGCCAACCATGAGTTCTAATACCTTGTTTTATATGAACTTTTGTCAGAACATGATTCCAATCCAATGTGGCCAATGATTATTGCAAATTCAAACATGGCAAGATTCTCTGTCAGCAAATGCTAGAAAAGAGCATGATATTCTAATACTAACGTGAGGATACACAGTCTAAGTATGAACTAGGATCTGGTCATACTAAAGCGCTCATTTGGGAAGAAAGAGTTGAAAGATCTGCAGTGGGAGAATCTATCAATTCCGGGTGGGGGGTTGTACGGGCGCACAGAGAGTGGGCCGAACGTGGGGGAATTGATACTAGAAGTGAAAGGAGGCCTTTTCACATGCCACTTTATCTGCATAGTGACCAAGGCACGGTAAAAAGTTAAAAAGTATCATGGATAGGATTAAGCTTCCATGAGAAAGGCTTGCTGCAAATCCTTGGTGTGCTAAAGTATTGTGGATAGGATTAAAATTCCATGAGAAAGGCTTGCTGCACACCCTAAGTAATTACACACCGAGGGTATGCAGCAAGTTTTCTTTTTTAAAAAAATTGTGAGGTGGGGGCCCACCTCACCTAACTTGCCGTACAATTCACACCTCTATACAACGGCCCCAAAAATAAGACTGTGAACGATAAAAATACTATTCACAGTCACACAGTCCATTCTTTTTTATTTTATATATATGAATTGACTTATCGGCCATGCAGCCCCATTGCTTGGTGATTAATCAAACGTTTTCCCTCTTATCATTGAGATCAACCTTATGGCACGACGGGTCGCCAGTCCCAACCCGATGCCCACCATCATCTACTTAGTGATCAGAAGGAGCGTACCTTCAGTTGGTCCAGACCATCCCAATCTTGGAACCTGAACACATTGTCATACACATGATTGGCACGCCCTATCGTGAGTAAAACCGATGAAAGATACAATGATATTTGATTATTATACTGAGTGCTTCTACGTGGCATTAATATTCCCCGCGTGTGAGGAGCCCTAGCTCCCGAAATTTCATTATATATAGATGTGACGGTAAATTCACAACACGAGTTTGAGGGGGGCACAGAATAATAAGGAAATGGTCAACATGTGACCGATATGGCTCTAAATACCTTTTCGTGCGCACCCCGATGTGGGGCTTTCAAGGTAGCTAGGCTTCTCAACACATTCTCTCTCTTTTTTATATAGGAATCGACTTATCGGCCATGCAGCCCCATTGCTTGGCGATTAATCAAACGTTTTCCCTCTTATCGTCGTGATCGACCTTTATGGCACAGCGGGTCGCCAGTCCCGACCCGATGCCCACCATCGTCTACTTAGTGATCAGAAGGAGCGCACCTTCGGTTAGTCCAGACCATTCCAGTCTTGGAACCTAAACACATTGTCACACACGTGATTGGCACGCCCTATCGTGAGTAAAACCGATGATAGATACAATGATATTTGATTATTATCATGAGTGCTTCCACGTGGCATTAATATTTCCCGCGCGCGAGGAGCCCTAGCTCCCGAATTTTCATTATATATAGACGTGATAGTAAATTCACAACACATGAGTTTGAGGGGGGCACAGAACAATAAGGAATGGTCAACATGTGATCGATACGGCTCTGAATACCTTTTCGCGCGTACCCCGATGTGGGGCATTCAAGGTAGCTAAGCTTCTCAACACGCTCTCTCTTCATTTTATATATAGGAATCGACTTATTGGCCATGCAACCCCATTGCTTGGCGATTAATCAAACATTTTTCCCTCTCATCGTCGTGATCGACCTTTATGACACGGTGGGTCGCCAGACTCGACCCGATGCCCACCATCGTCTGCTTAGTGATCAGAAGGAGTGCACCTTCAATTAGTCCAGACCATCCCAATCTTGGAACCTGAACACATTGTCAGACATGTGATTGGCACGCCCTATCGTGAGTAAAATCGATGAAAGATGCAATGATATTTGATTATTATTAGGAGTGCTTCCATTTGGCATTAATATTCCCCACGCGTGAGGAGCCCTAGCTCGCGAAATTTCATTACATATAGACGTGACGGTAAATTCACAACACATGAGTTGGCAGCATACCTGATGGTCCACCTACCAATAGGAGAGGTTGTGGTCAGTGGACTCCCAATTGTCATGTGTTTCCTGAATGTAGAAGAGGACAGAAAGGACGTTGCCCGTGAGACTGGTGTTAGCCAGTGAGCTTTGAGGTCCTGGCAGTGTGAAGCTAGAGGAAAGGTCATGATCAGCCAAGATAGCGGTCCGAGTGTGGCCAGAGCTGAGATGTGTTCGTGCTCTTGGGGAGAAGTATTCGACGTTTTCTGACTAAGGAAGTCGTTGTCCAGAGTGGATGATTGGGCGTAGTGCCCCCGTCATGAGGAAGAGTCGGGTCCCAACTCGTGTTTGTGTTTTCTCCACCCATGGGATGTGCTATTGATTGGCTGTCTAGGGAGTCTCCAGAAACTGAGGTGTTGCCAGATTTGCTAGTCCATGTGCGTCCCAATTGGCCGAGGATCGGTGTGCTCAGCGTCCTAGAGTGAGGAGAATTCTCCTCATTGTGTTGTTCTGGCGGTGCTCCTCAGAGAAGATCGTGTGGATAGTATGGTGATCATGTTGTGGTCGTGTGCTCATGTTCGTTGGGAATGTACCTTCCTGTGAGTCCTATAGTTTGTCCTAAATTTTGAGAACGAAATTTCTGTAAGGAGGGGAGGACTGTAACACTCTGAATTTTCAGATTGTGTCTTCCGCGGGTTGGGGATCATGTCTAATTGGGCATCGATCAATTATATTGGATCACTCCTTTCTCAATTCATTGAATCTTCTAACAAATCACCATAAGCATCTTCCCAATCATCAATTGTGAAGTTCTCAAAGGGATTATTTACCTCTTCGTCATCATTTGCCATGAGGCAAATCTTGTCATCATCTTTAGATGATCTGACTCCAATGTCTTCTTATTCATCACTCCACGTGCAAAGCATGGCTTGTGGCTTCTTTCTTGTCCCTTTAACTGTCTTCTTCATCAGCTCAAGGCAGTCTCCCTTCATATGCCCTAATTTTTTACATTGAAAACATATAATTTTGTCACTTTTCTTGTTCTTGTCAGATTTAAAATTTGAACTCTTGGTTACCTGTTGCGACCTCCTCTTCTGTAGATTCTTACCTCTTTTTCTTAAATATTTTTTTGAACTGTTTAGTAAGGAATGCCTAATCATAAGCATTTTCCAAATCTAAGAAATCCTTGGACCCCTCACTAGCTTCATCATTACTCTCAGGCACATTGACAGCCACTGGTTTTTTCTTCTTATACTCCTCTTCATTTCTCTTCAGATTGAGCTCGTAAGTCATCAATGACCCAATCATCTCATCCACTGTCATGGTAAACAGATCCTTGCAATCTTTTATAACGATGGCCTTGGTGTGCCATGCTGGAGGAAGAGATCTAAGAACTTTCCTAACAAGCTCATTGTTAGTATAATCTTTACCAAAAGCTTTAAGGTTGTTCGTGAGTTCAGTAAACCTAGCATACATCTGAGAAAGAGTTTTATCATGCTTCATCTTAAACATCTCATAATCTGAAATTAACATATTAGCCTTAGTGGTTCCTACCTGAAATGTTCCTTTGTAGATTAACTCCAACCTGTCCTACATTTCCTTGGCTGACTTATAGGTGGAGACCCAGGAGTACTTGGCTGGATGGATGGTGCACTGCATTACGTTCATAGCACCCCAGTTGACTGTAGACATCTGGATCTGCTCCCTTGTCCAAGCGCTTTCATCATTTGGGAGCTCGAACGGACCGTGGGTTACGACCCACTAGATCTCATGGCTTTGTGCTCATAGGAAGACTTTCATCCTATTCTTCCAATATAAATAGTTAGATGCATTAAAAAATAGTGGCCTATTTATCAAATGCCCCTCAACTAGAAAGCTGCGGCCATTGATGTTGTCAAATCTCCCCTGGTCGTTGGACCACATTGTAGGGAACCTACTCTGATACCAACTGTTAAGAGTAAAAGAACTGATCTAGAGGGGGGGTGAATCGATCCACCCTTTAATTATAACAATTTAAAAGCAAGTACTCAGGATAACACCCAAGGAAAAGATAGAATGAGCAGATGAATAACTGAGATAGGAACTCTTTTGGATTAGCACCGCTTACAAACACCTGATTGGTGAGAATGATAATTGAAAATTGCACTGTGCAAATGAATGGCAAGGAAACTCTGTGAATGAGGATAGAAGATAAGGAGGACAACCCACAATGCACTGAATTTTTTAAGGTGGTTCGATTGCTATCCAACAACCTACATCCACCCCTCACCTGATCAGGATGAGACCTCCTTACTCAAGCAAATGATCACAGAAAAAATCTACTACAAATGCTGAATCAACAGCTTATCCCAGAGGAACACACTCCTCCCACACCCAGAGTGAACAAAATGCAGTTTTGTACTGCACCCAGCAGTACACACTCCAGATCGTGTGACCCTACACGAACAGGCCCGCTGCTCACAGTAGCCATCGAGGATTACTCCTCAACACTCTAGACAGCCAAAGCAAACTGTGAGCAGCTCCAAGCTACACACAACCCTAAATCGTGCAATGAAGCATGTTCAGGAACACATACCAAAGATGAAAAATGCGGAACAACAAATGAAGAAAACAAAAATCGACAATGTTGCTCTCTTTAAGAGCTTTTGAGAAATCACGGACATGCTCTGTCAGATTTCCCTTACAATCTTCAGATCTCTCTCTCTTTTCTTCTTTCTCTTTCTCTTCCCTCAAACTTTGAAGTGGCTCTCTGTAGATATCACAATGAAGAATCTTCTTCTCTTAAATGCCATCCCCTTTTGTTCGGCAGGAAATGGGTGAATATATATATAGTAAAATTCTAGACGAATTTTTGGAGAGCTTCTTCTTTTTCTCTTTTTTCTTCCCATTTTTTTCTTTTCATGAAGCAACATAGCATATATGACAGATGATGACTGCAGGGAAAAGACCGGTTATGTGTGTTAACAGATTTTTCAATTTTTTTAATGTTTAACAGATAATTGTGAAGGTAAGACCAGTGTTTGTCCACTAATGATCTCGTTACCCACAAATTAATACCTGCTTTCCGACGAATACCAACAAATTGGCACCTGGTTTCGGGACTAACTCGTTCTTCTGCCATGTTCATGTTGAGCTTAGCTCGAAGACTGATACAACCCAAGAATCGCAGCATCCACTCGTTAGCAAAATCTAGAATCACAATCCTTCGGCAGGTATTGTCAAAGGATCAGATTAGAGACGATTAAAACGGTCGCTATCTTTAATCATTTTTTTTAAAAAAAGAGGAGGCCCATTGACTGATTCAGTTTAACCCATTTGAATGAGCACAAGTGAACTAAAAAGTCATAATATGGAATTAATAAATTCTTTGATCCTTATCTCATCGCACCCAATCAGACCTCCATCTTCGACGGGCAAGGTGAGCTACGAATTGAGAGGTACAAAGACTCCGTCTCCCTACGTATCAATGTGTACACACGTCCCATATCCGGACCAACGAACGGTCTCTGATCTTCCTATCTCGTTGTCGTGCCGGGTACGACCCAGACAAAGACCAGGGATACTGGGATTATGTGGCGGCGATACGCATACGCGTCGCTTTCGACGTGATCCGGGCCCAAAGCGGAGAGCCCAACGACTGGGTCTCGATCGGGGGCGAGAGGGGGTGGGGGACGATTTGTTCAAAACGGGTGGGATTTAATGGTTTGGGACTTCGATGGAGGGAAAAACCGGGAAAATTTACAATTGCCCCCTCTGCGAAGCGGCGCCCCCGGACCGGCGAACAAAAGCCGCTTTAAAAGGGCATGTGAGACAAAAACGCCGCTGACGTGTCACGGAAACATTCCGCCGGGCAGTACGTGCGTGCGCACCGCTGCGCATTGAGTTCACTGTCCTCGGTCCTTGCCAAATTCCCCCCGTCCCTGCCCGTGGTGCCCGCATGTTCCCCTCTCCCACCCGGCATCCCCGTCACCTGCCCGGGATGCCCGCTCTTTTACCACGGCATCCGCCCTCCCCCTTTCTCCATTCCGATTTCCGACACTCTTTTTCTCGCACCTCTCTTTCTCACTCTTCCCTGGTCTCCAGTTCCGGAGCAACCCCCTCTCCTCCAGCTTCTCCCCACCGCCCCCCCTCCTCCGGCCAGATGGTCCGGGAAGCCTACGCAGGCGGTGGCCGCGCCTCGCCGTTGTTGCTGTCCGCCCGAGGCCGCGCCGGGGTTCTCTTCGCGGGGAGGCGCGCCGCGGCCCGGGAGATGCGGTAGTGCCGCTCGGGGGGCTCCCGGTTCCGATTTCAAGGGAGTGATGCCGATTTCTAGGGTTTAAGGTTCATCGCGGCGGTCTCCTGTGCGGGAAGCAACCCGATGATGCGGTGGCATGCGGGGGCAGTGTGTTGATCTGGGTGTCATGGAGGCCCCGTGGGTTATTCTGCTGTAGCTTCGAAGTTTAGAGCTTGGATGGTCGTTTTCTCTGGTGGGGTGGCTTTTGCAAGCGGTATCTGAGCCCGAGGTCGCCTTGCGGGTGTTCTTCTCGCACTTAGGAGAAGAGAAGTGGTTCTGGCCTTTTGACGGCGTCTTGCAGGTACTAGGGGACGATGTTCTATGCCTTGTTCTTCCGGTATGGTAGTTCTAGGACGTGTGAGTTCTGAGGTTGATGGTTTTCTGATTGTGTTAGGGTTTTCGGAAGATGGGATTGGGCCCCGATGCTGTTCATGTCGATGAGTGGGGAAATGCAGGAAAAGCGAAAGGGAGGAAAAAGAAGAAGAAGGAGGGGATAGCGGAGGAGACTCGGTGCTGGATTAGGTTCAATTTCATGGGGAGCTGCATTCCTTCGAGGCACAAAGTTGACACCTCTGTCAGCAGCGGCTGCACCACTTATGGTAATTTGTTTGGATAACATCTCTCCACGGTTCTTTCTGTCCATAAGATGAAGTCTTTACTGGAAGTGCTGCTTCTCTTATCGTCATGATACATGATGATATTATGCCATCCAGGCTCGATTAGACTAGCTTTTGAAATTCTCAAGAGAATGAAAATGGATTAGCTATCTAGCTACTCTATTGAAAATCTTGAACACTAATTTCATGATTCTGACTTATATGCAAGCTTATATAATCAACCCATGATTCCTCAACCCAACAACACTTAAAGCATTTTCAAGTCTGATAAGAAGGAAGTTATGGAGGAGTCACACCAGGAAGATGTAGAGGAAGCTAGTTGTGGCGACCCGGGATCCGAGTACTGGAAAGGAACCAGCGCAGCTCGAACCTCGGCTCGCCGCCCACAAGCCCGAAGACTCGGAAGGACTAAAGGATAGGTGTGGTGTACATAGAAATAGGAAATAAAGTAGAACAACAGATATAATAAAAGAAATAAATAACTAACTATAACAGAGTCCAGTCTAACAAAAGTACAGTCTAAAGTAGTAAAATGTACCACACGCCAAGTGAACACTCGGCCCGGCAAGCTGACAACTAGAAACCTTCACGCAACGCCCTCGAACCTCGAGAAAGAGCCTCCGCACCTGAAAATCAGGGGTGAGCCTCCTATCACTGGCTCAGTAGGGATCCCGCGAAATCCCAACTGAGAAAATAATGGCGGAAGGGAAAGTAGTAACTACAGCTAGAATAACAACAACAGTAGGAATGGTAACTACGGCGGCTGATAAAAACTCGGCTTTACAGCTACTCTTACGTTCCCGTTCCTCTGAATCGTAAATTTGTCGTATCCCGACATACATATGCTCCAGTTTTCCCGTGACGATTATGCTTTTCTCAAGCCGGACACCCGTCTGAACATTAAATGGTCAACACATGACCGACATGACCTCAAACACTTTCTTTACGCCCTCGTGCGAGGACCTTAGTGTTTCTCAATAGATTCTTTTTATGCAATTAATTTTCTGGCCATGAGGCCCTGATTCTCGGTGATTAATCAAGGGTGTTTTCCCGTATGAGGGATGTAAATGACGCTGTGACCTTTATGGTGCGGCGGGTTTTGGTCCCGACACGAACTATACAATCGTCTGACCGAGTCAGATCGAGCGCACCATGGGCTTCTACGAGGCCTGAATAAATCATCACTTTGTGACTGGCATGCCCTCGCACTAAATAAACTAAGAAACGAAGCTATTAAATGAATAAAATAACATATTAATTAAAGTGCGTCCACAAGTCTGGCATGTCCGGTGGGACCAAAAATCACCCTTCATCTCTTCGTCGAGATTCAGGACCTCATGGCCCCCTAATAAACAATGTTTGCCTACTTTGGTGACTTGCAGGTGCTGTCTTCGCCCACCCTATAGGGGGAAAAGCCGAACTAGGCGCAATTGTCTTTGTGGCATCGAAGATGCTACTCCAAGACACATGCAGCTTCCAAGAATCATGAAGTCCACTAAAACAAAAGAGAAAAATAAGAAATGGAGAAGAATGGAGGGGAAATCAAACCCCCCTTTCCCTAGAAAAAATGGAGAAAGAAAAGAAGAGAAGAGAAAGAATTGGCGAAAGTGGGTTGTACGGCCATGTCCGTTGAGACCCGTGCTGAACAAAGATTACCACTGTGAGATTGATGCGGTGGAGTGAACCACTCATCCCCTCCTTAAGGGGGTGAGCGCTCTCCTGCACACTCACATTGGTCTATTATACAAAAAAAAGGGAAGAAAAGAGAGGACAGAAGTTGGCGAGCATTGCCGACCAAGAGAACAAGAAGAAGGCCGGCATCTCGCCCAGCTCGAGGAGCGTCTAAGCCCGCCGTGCAATGCCCCTGCTCGTTCCACCTTCCTATTGCCCCTGTCTGGCATACGACTGCCCCTCGGGCGGCTGTTAGAAGACCCAACAAACTGCAACTGTAGCTGGGTGAATCCTTACCAACTGTAGGGAATGCTTTATAGTAATGAGGCCAAACACGGCCATGACTCTTGAAGAGAGCATGCATCGCCTCACCTTAAGAGGGGCATAAGAGGCAAGAAACTACACCCCGCTCTAGGGACATATGAAGAGAAATACGCCTTGCCTTAAGAGGTAGAAGAAGCAGAATCTATCCCCCGCCATGGGGGCATAAGAATGAAAAGTTACACCCCATGCCGGGGGCATACGAAGAGAAATGTATTGATCAGGTTTACTAGAATAGCAGAAATAAAATTACTTTTTCAATTAACAAGTTAAATTAACAATTTATGATTGAGTCCAGTCCACAAATAAAGACAAGTATAGTCGAACAGAATAGAGAACGTACACTGAAGTCAGGGGAAGCCCGACGTAGGTAGCACTAGCAACTACGAACTGACACACCACCCACGGACCGTGAGGAAGGAGAACGATCACACCAGAAAAGTAGGGGTGAGTCTCGTGTCACTAGCTGAGTAGGGGTCACATAGATCCCCACTGAAAACAACGCAGTAACACACAAGACAACATTGCTAAATAGTAAAGTAGGAAGAACAGAAAGAGCAGGTGTAACAGTAGTGCAAAACTACAATAGTAAAGCTATAAAAATAGGAGTAAGAACAGCTACAAGAAAGATTAAAGCCATACCGAACAGAAACACGACTGCCAAACGAACCTCGGCTCTCTAAGTTACTCCAAATAGTAATAGAAAGGTGAACCCCAATCTCACAAAGTCGGGCACTATCGATCCGTCGACAAAGCACTAACTCCAAAGCGAAGGCCTACGAAAACAAGCAAAAAGCCCTAGAAAAGACCTACACAGTAAAAAGCACATAAATACACGAACTCACCGTTGTGTACGCTACACAAGACTAAAACGCGGGTGAAGCCAACACAGACTACCCGACAAGTCAATCCTGACGAAAACCAGTCACAAAAACATAATGAGTTAAGTGTCAGGTGACAGAAGTACCTCCTCACTAGAAGAATAGCCAGATGCATCTACCGACGTCTTACACTGTGCCATAGGTATCTCTCACACACACGTAGAATGGCGGTAACTGAGATACTCACAGAACCAATTACAAGGAACAACAGTAACGAGTGACTAGTCAGGGTCATGCCCGTCGACACTCGTCCAAACGCCCCTAACCATGTATGCACACACAAGCTCAATGCTTTAAGCTAGGCCTCTTGCTAGTTTTCTCCCCCAGCAGGATGCTACTGCAAGGCAAGGGAGCCCACAGAAACTAGCCAAAAAACTACCTATCGGGAACTCACCCCGCCACCACTCCCAGGTGGGCCGACACATAGGAAAGTGTCGTCAGGCTATGACTAGTGGAGGCTTACAAGACACAGAAACTTTGAAACACCAATGCTGAAGTACGGAGTAGCTAAGCATGCACTGTCGCACGTACCACAAACCACCAAGCACAAGACACAATGGAGCATACCAAACTACTACCAGACTCAGCATGACAACTAGACCTGCTGACACAACGATCCATGAGTCTCATGACTCGTGGTCAAGATCATCGTACAAAAGTGGTAACATGCCGCCAATCAGCCTAATCCCTAAGTCAAAGTCACAATAAAATACCAATAAAGGAAAAACATCGGCATAATATGAATCACGGGGACCTAAGGGATCACAAAAATCCTCAAAGCGCCTGGACACACAAACTGAGGTAAAACAGCACCTTAAGGCATCCAAAACTATGTCTCAATCTTATACAAGAACTCCGAGACATTCATGAGGTCGCATGTCAACCACTGGATCTTACTGGGTTGACTGGAGACCAATAACGACTCTAAAGCAGTACGGAATACCACTCGATATAAAGGCACTCTTGGCTACCTTAGAACATAGTCACAGCCCTCAAAAGACATCAAAGACATCCACGGGACAACGGGCAAACCACAAGGTCAAGCCAAGACACTTGGAACCCAAAACATTGGGAAAATAGCACACTGGAGATAAACGGTTGATCGCTTCCCCACTAGGTAAGCCAAGCGGTCAGCCAATGGCCGTTAACATCAGAAAACTCAAAAGAATAAACCATAACAACATAGGGGCATGTGGTCTACACTAGAGTCGCAAGGTGACTATAGCGGTCATATACTCAGCCGCCAGACCCAGTCAACCCCTAACCAACTTATGTAGTCAAACCCTTAAATGGTCTATAATAGGACCGCTACACGGAACTATGCGGTCTACCTATAGACCGCGAAGGACACCACTCGAACTGACATATAACATTTGACCGAAGTCAAATGGTAATTAGCGGTCTCTAGAAGGGCCATTAAACACGTCAAACGGTCGGCGCTAGTTCGCTAGCCGCATATTTACCTTGGTGGCCTTGACCTGGGATGTACCTTCGTAGATGAGCTCTAGTTCATCCCACATTTTCTTTGCTATTTTGCAGGCTGAGATCCTGACGTACTCTTCTGGATGGACTGCGCGCTACATTATATTTAGAACCATCTAGTTCACTGTTGAGAGCCCGATCTGTTCCCTTGTCCACGCATTTTCATCTTGTGGGAGCTCGAATGGTCCTATGGTGATCACTCTCCAAAGTTCGTGGCTCTGTGCTCTTAGAAACACTTCCATCCTATTTTTTCAATAAATGTAATTAGCACCATCAAAGAAAGGAGGACAGTTAATAGAATGTCCCTCAGCAATGAAGCTACGCGGAGTGCTAGATCCAGGTCTACCCTGGCCGTTGGACCACATGTTGGGTAACCCGCTCTGATACTACTTGATAAACAAAGAGAACATGATCTAGAAAGGGGGGGATTGAATAGATCACTCAAACCTTCACTTATAATAAAATTCAATCGATAGAGACTGAATCTCAACAGTAGTCAGCACTCAATTGGCCCTATCTAATTCCTTCCAACATAAATCGATCAAGCAATGAAGCTTAAACTGATCTGCGATCAAACAGTTGATGTGCCATACGCTATCTGTGAATCAATGGAGCAAACCACACGGAATGACACAGGATTGTTTAGGTGGTTTGATTGCTACCCGTAATTTACATCCACCCCTCACTCCTTCAGAGTGAGACTTCCTTACTTCATGCAACAACAAGCAGACTTAGTCTGAAAACATTTGCTGCCTAACAGCTTGAGTTCAAAGGGAGACAAATCTCTCGACACAGATCTTGCAGCCCACAGAATCTGAACCCTGGCCTTGCCACCCGCAAGTCCAGAACTGGAGGACTATCCTCCCTTCCTCTAAACCAGAGGGAAATCACGAGTGACAACCCGCCACTCGCACCCCGGAGACTTAGTCTCCCTTCCTCTAACACCCAGAGAAAAATCAGAGATCACTCTCCCTTCTCCTGAATCCACAGGAGGAACTCGACCCCAAAATAGAGATCGAAAAATTAAGTAAGAACAGGAAAAACAAGGATGAAAAACAATGAAAGAAGACTGAAGCAACGTGAAAATAAATGTAGCTTCTCTGAAGCGCTTTGACAGACTGCTCAAGATAACTCTCTTTGAGATTGCTCTTCCTTTTCACGAAACAGCTCTCTCTCTTTTCAGATATGGCTCTCTTCACACGGTGGTTGCAGCTCTAGTAGTTTTCAGCTTCTCCCCTCTTCTTTTGATCTAGATGCCATCAATTTATAGAATGGAGCATCGAATGAGTGAGAAGGAGTCAACCAATCTGATTCCTCCACGTGGATTTTAGATATTCCCCAATCATTTGATTCTCTGGTGTTCTTGCCACGTGGACACGCCTTTTCACGCCAAAAGACTCCACATGTGAGATGGTCACAGGTTTTGCATCTGAGGTGTTGGGTGACAATCCTCTGATACCCCTTTCAAGTGTTAAAGTGGTCACGTGCCCTTGAACAGTTCTTTACTGCCTTGATGCTTTGATCCATTCAGGTCAAAGCAATGTCTAAGACTTCAGTTTCCTAGGTCTTGATAGGTTGATGATATCTTCTTGGCTGGCTTCCTCTTGGGATTGTATCCGATTGCATCGACCTAACTTCTGTGAAGACTTGAAGTGCATCGACCTTTCTTTTGTGATAACTGAGGTAGCATCAACCTTGTTTCTGAAATCACTAAGGTGCATCGACCATTCTAACGAAGCTGCATCGACCTTAGTTATATTTCCAACATGGCTGCACTGACCTGTTTCTTCTTTAACCATTGCTGCTGCTTCAATGCATCGAGGCAAAGTTCTTCATTGCATCGAGGCAGTGTTCAGGAATCTGACTCCTGCGAGCTTCACTGCATCGAGGCATGGCTTAGCTGCATCGAGGTAGTTACATTGAGTTTCCTTCAGAGAGCTCCCCTACATAGAGGCAACTCCTTGTTGCATCGAGGCAGTTACTTGGAGTTGGCTTCTGATGCCAGTGCTGCTTCGAAGCAGTACTCAGCTGCATCGAGGCAGTCTTGGACTTGGCTTCTTCCAACTTTGGACTGTTCTGATGTGGCTCAAATTTTATAATAACCCGATCCAAGTTTTCGCATGCGGCATTCAAATAAGGCCTATACATGTCATTGAAATGAGGTTAATTGATAATACATGAAACATCATGTTATTATGTGGTATCTGGGGTGGGTCCAAGTGATTTATTTCTTTGATTTTTTATTTAAAAATTGATAACTTATTTTTATTATGGAGTTAACTCGTTCTATGTGAACAGGAAAGGATAGAATGAGTTAATTTCGAAATAAGAATTTTAACCTTAATTGACTCTAAATAACTCATTCTATTTTACATTTATTTCGTTATCAAAATCTACCTTAGTGAGAATAAAGATTCCATTGACGGGATCGTAGGAGCCGAAGAAAAACCACGTAGTAGCTCGGGTGCAAGTGCAAAGATCTTAAAAACCATACCAGTCAGGTTGACGTAAGGATTGACCGAGTGGGGCAGCAGCCCGGTCCTAACGTCGAAGTTCCGGAGCCTCGTTATCACACATGCAAGGTAAAGTCGATCAAAGACCAGCTTGCATTGAATGCAGGGTTGGAAGAGGAAGGAGAAAATATTAGAGCCTAACAAGAAGCTTTCAGAACGACTTGTCTGTATATATATATTGCCTGCACAACAACGCATCCATCCGCCGCACATACACATCGGGTTCGTCTCTCAGAAGAGAACTAGACGAAGCGTGCATGGCCTCGCCTGCTACTTCCTTCTTTGGCATCGCGAGAAGTCCCCAGCATGTGGCAATGGCTACCGCCACCGTCGCTGCAGTACTCCTCCTCCTCGTGGGCTCCGGCTGCCTCCTCCCTGGTATGTATATGCCTCCTCCCCCCTTCACTCTTTGCATATACACATCCCTTTAATTAACCCGTTCTCATGTATATAGCTGGATTAATTACAAGAACTTATGTCGTTGGTGTTGTTGGATATAATATGTGGCAACTATGGATGTATAGGTGGTGGGGGGAGCTCGCGGGATTTCTCTGCTTGTTGCGGGGGTACTCCTCCTGGGGATATGGTTGCCGGCAGGAAAGCTGGCTCTGCATGGGGGACATCGGAATCTAATTATGCGGCGTCTAGGAGGAGGTTTATGGGTGACAGAGTAGGCTGGTCGCCTCCGCCTCCGACGAGGAATTGGTTGAGAAAGAGGGGTGATGCGCCGCCGCCGCCGCCGCCTCAGGTTGCCGATCCGGGTGAAGGCGGGTGCCATCCGGAAGAAGGGCCCGGTGGCTGCAGTACCCCTCGTCCACCTCCGCCACCCTCTCCACCGCCGCTGTTTCCATCAGCGCCACCACCACTGCCAACGACTCCACCACCACCGCTGCCCTCTTCACCACCGTCACCACCATCTCCTACTCCTCCACCTCCTGAACTTGTATGAACGATCGACTGCATGCTTTACGGACGTAGCGATATATATCCTAGCTCTGCGAAATGACAATATACTTAGTTTTTTTCCCTTTGCTATGTTGTTTTTTTTTTGTTTGTTTACTTGTTTGCAAGGAAATATAATGCAAGAAATTAACCCACTAGCTAGGGTTTCAATGAGAGAACTTCTGTGGTATTCTGACGTACTTTTTGGTCTCCCTAGCTAGTGTTTTAATTGGTTCAAATTAAACCGTTCAAACTAGCAAAGTCTTTGAATTAATTGCCTAGGACTACAATTAATTATAAGTCATGAGCGTCGACCTTGTTGGGATCCCCTCGATCTCTCACGGAACTGTGTGGCTGAGGATCATATGTGGCAACAATCCTCAAACTCAAATGAAGCATCAGGCGTAATTAAAAACGTTACTCTCTAACTGATGAGTGTTGATCTCAGTACCTTCCACTTATCCATGACAGAGAGTATACATATATAATCCACACGTCTTCTTGTGTTTGGACGACGTACCGTTCAAACTGATCAGCTCGTTTAGATACTCACGACTACGTACGTACGTACGACAGTTCGAGACACTCAACCTAATTAAAGATACTTGAATTTACATTTCCAAGAAACAACAAAGTTTTAACATCTTAATTATGCCCACAGAAAATGCACGCGGAACCCCACTTCCTCCGGGCGGAGCAGCACCCGCATTGGCACCTTGATCGGGACCACGGTCGACTTCCTTGCAGCAGCTCGATTTAACCTATGCCGATGAACAAATCCTACCATCGATTTTCGTCATCATCGGTGAAGTTGATCAATGAACCATCAGCTCGGGCCTTTTGTCCCCATCAATAAATGGATTTCTTGCTTTGGCATCTACCCATGCTGATGAACAAGACCACTGGCAATTTTAGTCACCATTGGTGAAATCGATAAACAATCCATCGGCTCGGACCTTCCATCCCTGTTGATAAACAAACCTCTTGCTTCGACATTTAACCCATGTCGATGAACAAACTCACCCTCGATTTTCTTCGTTATTCACAGAAATCAGTGAGCCTACCCCTGACCTGGGCCTTTCGCCCCTGTCTAGGAATGAACATGCTCCTTGTCTTTGGCATTCAAGCTCACTGATAAGAATGCTATTTGTAAACTTCATCACCGTCGGCGAGGTCTACCAACGGACTCTCCGACTTTACCCTTTGGCCCTAGAGGTCACTATGCCTTTACCCCTAGGTGTTTAGCCAATTCTAGCTAAAGTTAGGCCCTGGGAATAGTTGCGCCGCGGTGGAGTGAACTCCTCATACCTTTGCTGAAGGTGTGAGCGCTCTCCTGCCTTAGCGACTCATGTATCCGGGCTAAACAAACTAGCTAAAAGAAGAAAGAGAATGGAGCCATGATTTGGAGGCAAACATACTGAACAAATGATAAAGACATCTCATTTGCATAAATGGAGCAGGATACATGATACTCGGGGCATTCCTCGGGATACATGGAAGTCTACCCAAAAAGGGAAGAGAACAAATAAACTACTGCAGCGAGCGTCGAAAGATGTCCTCGAATTCCAAAATCCCCAAGGAGGGGTGACGAACGAGCTCTTGCAAGTGAGACTCTGCGGCTTCCAATTGCATCAACTTCTCCTCGAGGGAGGCGGCATGTCGCTCAGCCAACTCTGCCCCTTCTATGCTCTGGACCTCCTACTGCTTGGCCAGTTCCAGCTCTGTTTCAGCTCGAGAGAGTTAAGCGCGAAGCTCAGCTATCCTATCCATTAAAGAAGTGTAGCACTGAGAAGAGACATTGACGACATCCTGCATCTGCTGGGCAGTTCCTCTCAAGGAGGCAAGAGCTGTTTGGCATTCTGCCTACTCAAACTTGATGGCTGTCAACTGATTAGCTGCACCTTGGCCGAGGAACTCCCTCCTGTTCACATGCTTTAAGAGCAGGACTACTCGCTGCATCCAATCCTCCATGGGGCAGCCAAAAGCTAGCAGTAAGCGGGAGAGGTGCTCTACCAGCCCCCTCAGCTGCACATAAGTCAGATCTGGGCGAGTTGCCACGGTCTACTGCAATCTCTCCAGATACTACCACACCAGATCGCTTGACGACCGCAAACCCAGTGATGGCATATCAGGAAGTTGGAATTCTACCCAGCTATCAACTGCCACCTAGATATCATTGCTCGGCTCGGAAGATGACGATGGCATATCCCGTAGACCACCCACACTAGAGCCAGCCTCAGTTGCTAGTTCAGTGGAAAGAGCCCCAATGGCAGCAACTTCTCTCCTGATTTCTAGAAGTGGAGTGGCACCCTGGGTCTCAACAATAGAAGATATCTCCTCTTCATGTCTAGTTTGGTCAGCTCCTATAGACGCCGACTCTGTAACAAGGGTCAAAGCCAAAGAAGCCCCAGCCCCTTCCTCAACAATCTCTCATGCTTCTATCTCAGGAAGACTCCTTTCTACCAGAGGCAACTCTTTGTTGGCAGTGGGTGGCTGGGGTTCCGAAGCTGCAGTCTGCTCAACAGCTTCTGCGATTGCCCCTAGGGCCTCCAAGCCTACTGCTGCAACATAGTCCTTAGGGGATCATAGAGCTATAGGCCGCAAAACCAGCAGGAATGTTGGCTGGTCTGCACCCAAAGGTGGGAGAATTATCTTCACAGTTATGGTCAGCGGGACCACTTCAGCCTACACGATGGAAGCCTGCAAAGAAAACATGGACTATAGCATGCTTTAGGCATCTGATGTAAGGACCAATGAGAAGCCATGAGGCGAAGCTAACAGGGGACCTCTTACCTCTATCGGCACCAAACTCAAAGCGCCAGTAATAGAGGCTATTGTCTCGGTCAACCCGGCCCCCTCTCCTACAAAGGGACGTGAGATGAAGGATGAGCTTAGAAGGATCTACCTGCCCCACCCTGTCACCTCCAACCAAGAAAGTCATAGTCAGAGACGAAGAGTCCCGCACGTAGATGAGCCTAGGTCCAACACTAGGCTGGGTGATTACGAGCGACTCCACCATAATGCCCCTATTCCAAACCCCACCTTTGCCGAACTTGTGAAAATCTTTTCAGATCGGGTGGATAGGATGTGCACTCATATTGGGCCACAGATTTCCCTTAGCCCGCCTCCGAGACAGGACGAAGTCCTGCCAGAGCTTAAGGAGGTTGTAGCCGGTAGTCTCAACCCGGAGCCATCTACGGAGACCCAAGGTCCTCCCTCCATCATAGAGGACGTCCCTTCCCCATCCGAGGGAGATGCCTTGCCAGAATCTTCACCCTTCGATCTTCATCCAGAGCCATACCTACTTACCAAGGGTGAGATAATCATTGAAGAGCCACTACTTGGCTAGCTAAAGAAGGGTTTGGTCTCGAAAGCCTTTTGCTACCCTTCCATGGACCCCGCACTACAAATAGTGCCTGCAAACTCATTCCACATGACCTTCCAGTCCTTTGACCTTGTTGAAACTCTGGAAGACCTTATTAGGGGGTTAGACTGACAGTTGACGTGGATGTATATGTTGGCCCCAGGCTTCGACCAACCCCATAGTCGTAGCTTCACGCATCCAGCATTGGGGTCCATTACCTCTGTG
This sequence comes from Amorphophallus titanum, assembly GCA_024336825.1. Taxonomy (NCBI): domain Eukaryota; kingdom Viridiplantae; phylum Streptophyta; class Magnoliopsida; order Alismatales; family Araceae; genus Amorphophallus; species Amorphophallus titanum. The sequence continues at coordinate 15,886,743 of JANBPO010001371.1, read as the reverse complement.
TGCACCGTGGGTCACATCACCACAGAGGTTCTTTTGCTCCTCCCCAAGCTCGATAAGCTTAACTCCATTCCACATGTCCCGAGGGAGGAGCCTTGTCTTCCACATGAGACCATTGCGCCATCTACCGTGATGATGGAAGATGACCATCTACCCATTAACGAATTTCGAACATGGGCTAGTGTAGTGAGGTAACCCAGCGCGAGGGGTCACACATTTTTTGATCCCTTCGATCCCTTCCCTAGTGAGCCTCTTGACTCACCATCTCTACTCCACTTTGTCAAGGGAGTCCACTATCACACCCACTCCACATGGGTCAATCAACCCATACTTCGAAGCTTGGTTATTACGAAGCCCGTTCAACATGCATTACCATCGCATAGGGGTGATGAAGAAGGTGACTTTGGCTCTCTTGGCCCTCCCAACACTCTCAAATCTGTTAGGGAGCCTGTGCATGATTGGTTCACTTTAGGATGTCCAGAGTCCACCCAAGTTGATAGAGGTCGTATGCACCCTAAATCCATATTCGGATGTCCTGGACCACCATTGCATATGTATGGGTCTGCATAGTATTAGGTTTGTCTGTTTTTCCTATATTTAGCTTGTTTAAAGTCTGCACATGCATTTGTCGAGCATATTAGGAATTGCATAGTCGTCAACTAGAGCCAGCAATGCATGATGTAAAGAGTTGCTTGATGTTCATAGGCACCACCATGAGTTCCAAAAGGATGAATACTTCATGATCAGGGTTAGACCTGAATGGTTTTCCTCTGGAACCATGAAGAAAATTGCAAGCTCGTAGTGCCAGTCCCTTTCGAGTGTGAGGCAAGTCGGGTCTAACGCGTACGTTGTAGACTTGCCAGAAGATTATGGGTTCAACTCCACTTTCACTATCTCAGATTTAGTCACTTATAGGGACCCAGCGGTGATTCCCAGTGAGCATTTGGGCCGTCTCCACCCCTTGTGAGTGACCCCACACCTGAGTGTACACCACCAGCCTCATTCCAACAACAGCGTGAGCAAATAGAACATATACTAGATGAGCGGGTGATGACAACTAGGAGTGGAGCGTACCAGTGCTACCTGGTACGATGGAGGGACGACCGTATCCAATGACATATGGATCACTCGAGCAAAGCTACAGAGGATAGATCTAGATTAGCATGAGCGATACCCGAGCACCAACAACCCATACTCGACGGGGTCGAGTTCTTCCCACCCGAGGAGAATTGATGGGACATCGAATCAAGACAACTATAATTTTTAGTTTGTATTTTTATGATTGAGTCATTTGGGTTTACTTGTAAGGCTAACTATAAGCCAATGGGATAGTCAATAGGAATTAATGGGTTTCTTTCCTTAAAAGAGTCCAATAGGGGTTTATTCTCATATTGGGCCTCAAAGGCTTCGGTCGACCGACCGACCCTGTCTGGTCGATCGAACCCCCCGCGATAGCAAAAATTGACGTTTTGGTTCTTGAACGGGGAAAGCCATTCTCCTTGGTTTGTTTAATCCCAAAGTCACCACACATGCCATGATTTGTGGATCTGGTTTCTGGCATATCACTTGACCACCCAAGGTGTATAAAAACATCTCCTTGGGGTCAAAAATCCTAATCTCTCAAGAAGATCAAGGAGGCTATCAAGGGGGAGAAAGAAGGCTGCTACTGTAGCTCCGTGAACAGTGATCCATGGAAGAGTTCTTCATCCATCTCTAAGCCTTCCAAGTTCAATCTGTAGCCAATCAACCTAAGTCAAGTGGAGATTCAAGCTGCATCCAAAATCATCAAGAGGATCAAATGGGAGGCCATCAAGTGAAGAGGGTGAGTTGCTGCAAGAACCAGAAGCACTGCGTGAACAGTACTCCGTGAAGCCACTCTTTATCAACATCCAAGCATTTGAAGATCATTTTGAAGTCAATCAAGAAGAAATCAAGTGGAGGAGCAACATCAGCCTAAGCTCTGCATCATTAACTAAGGGGGAACCTAGATCTGAATATTTTAGTTCTACTTCCTCATCTAAATTACTTTGAGCTTCAAGTGTGTACTTCTTTCTAAATCTGTGAACATCAAGTGCGTGGTCGGATTGTGTGGTGTGCACATCCGAGTTGTGTGTGGTCGGATTGTGCGGTGTGCACATCTGAGTTGTGTGTGGCCAGATTGTGCGGCATGCACATCCGAGTGTGCTCAGGTTGCTGCAACTTGCAGCGTGTGTGTCTGTGAGCTGAGTTTCGAGTAGCGTGTTATGGGGTTCATCCCCGTGGTTATATCTATGAGTGGATCTAGTCAGATTCGTGTGTGTGCGTGGATCTCTTCAGATCTGTGTGTGTATGTGGATCTATACAGATCTGGGTGATCGTGTGTGTCATTGTGCTGTGCTTGTTGCAGCGTGTATGTGTGTGTGTGTTGTGATCCGGTAATCGGATCATGTTGGAGACATCATCTCCGTGTGTGTGTGTGTGTGTTGGGACACGTCCCCGTGTGTGTGTAGGCGTCGTCCTACGTGTGTTTAGAGTGTCGTCTCCATGTTGGAGACTTATCTCCGAGTGAAGCCTCATCAGATTTGGTGAGGGGTGGACGTAGGGAGCCCATCGTGGTTCTGAACCACCTTAAAAACCCTTATGTCTTGTGGTTTGCATTGTGTGTTTGTGTGTTCCTTGCTTACTCCGTTTAGTCGATCGTGTGAGATCAGAGAGATTGAGTGAACTTAACTTACTTTGTTAGTTTAGTTTTTAAATTCACTATATCACATGGGGGACAATTCAACCCCCCTTCTTGTCCGCTCCCCTACCCAGGGATCAACATAAAGCACTGGTCCGAGCGCTTTGTTCTCATTACAAAGGTAGGAGGTAGCCACCACCCAAGTGCTTAGAGCTTCACCATGAGTTCATACCCTCCTAGGGCTGACAGGCTACCTACGCTGACTGTCGAGGTGGCCAGGGTGATTAGGGTCCTCCTTCGCCACCCCGTCGATGATGTCGATACTAGGCTGACCCCAGCGGTACTTCAGAAGCTGGGGTTAAGCCCCCCATTGCCCCACAATACTATCTCCACTGTTTCTTTCGCCCTTCTGTCATCCGTTGAGTTGACCTTCTTGATGTTGCTCTGTAGGGGTGCTGGAATCGTAGGAGTTGCGGTTTGAGTCGATCGAGCTGCCGGTATATGTTCCTCGCCCCATTGATCACACAGAGCCTGGTGCCGGCCAGGTGTCTATTGTTGTTCCTCGGGAGGCAATTATTTTTGAGCTGGCCATTTGCCATATCCTCTTCAGGCAGTGATTTCGGCGGAGTGCTCGCATCCGCTTCCTGCATCGCCGTCCACCATGCCAGCACCCAGCACTGGTTCGAGCACCCACGCAGCTAGTCAATAGGTGGCTTCCGGGAGTTCATCGAACACTCTCGTTGAGACTTCCCCAATGGTGGGCGGGCAGTGCTTGTAACATCCATGGTTTAGCGGATTCTTAATGGTGCGAATCCTGGATTCGTCCGGTGTATTTTCAGCTATTTTTAGGTGATTATTTGAATTTGGTCAATAAGAGCTTGTTGGAGAGGTGTGACTTGTGAAGTAGAGAGTCGGCCTTGAGACCTTGGAGGGGTGGCTTGACATGGAGGCCTTGAAGGAGAAGGGAAGTGAGGCTTGCCCATAGAATGACCCTGTCGCACTGGGGTATGACGGACAGTAAGATTTTGGGGCCGCGAGGGGTGTTGAAGTGAGGGTGGTGGTTGGCCTGCGTGGTCCTTAAAGGGAGGAGCATGAGAATTGCCTATGGCGCATCAATGACCTTGGGGAGAAGGAGAGGTAGATCCCCTCTTAATGACAGCCTGGATGGCTTCCAGTTGTTAAGGGCTGAGGGAGTCGATGTGAGAAGCTAGGACATCCAAGGCGTAGGGAACACTAGTGGAGGGGGAAGCTCCCCTAGCAGTGGCCTGCACTTCATATGAGGACTCAGGGATTTGATCACTATCCAGGGTGTGGATATGATCATAAGACGTAGAAACAGGGTGAGACTCCTCATAGACATCGCAATGAGAGTGACGGACATGAGGGGTATGTGATGAATCAAAGCGACCATCCTCATGGTCACAAAAGGTGTAACTAGGCATGCCAGACACTTTACCAGAACGCAACATCATGACAAGATCAAACAATGTGCTCATAAATAATTTTGTAGAGATTAACAAACAAGTGGATGTTTACATTCAATTTAAAGTTTCTTTGTATGAGTTAGATGATTTTCAAACAATTCAGAAATTCACTCAACAAGGTAGGATCATAGTTCCAGTTTTGATTTGACTTCGTGCCAACTAAGATTTCACACTCTCACCACGTATAGGCCAACTATTTTTGGAAAACTTTAGCGGTACAATCTGCCCAGTGAACGAAGAGTGAATTCCTCGCTGTCGGGGACTTACGAAGGTCTCGATGGAGGAGATCCTAGTTTGTTGAAAGGAATTCCCGAATGGAGAGTCCTTCCTTCACCGAGAGGGGATATTCCTTACAAAAATGAAAAGAAAAGGGGGGAAGACGTTGATACAATGTAGTGATGTATAACAGAGATATATGAAACACAAATAGAATAAGAAGAACATAGATTATGCAGAACAAAATGGAATTGACAATTTTCACGAAATGAAAAAAAGGAAATTATGCATGACAGAATAGAACTGAACAATTTTCACAGAATGAAAAGAACGCGTCCAAGATGGGAGACGCCTTTAAAAGAATGCGTCCAGTAGACAAGATGCTCCTACACAAAGGCTGACAGTTGTTGAGGGTGATGCTATTGAATACGCGTCTGCCCACAAGGATGCATATAACAATACATATCTAGGGTCCCAGACGCGTTCTCAGACTGAAGTTTGCTTTTTTCAGAAATGACGGAGGGAAGAGAAAGACAAGATTTCCACAACTTTAACACACCCTGATATGGCAATCATAGAATACATGAACTGCTCGGAACTGTATCTCCTTTACGCAACACGTAAATCTCTCAATGAATCACAAGGGACTATAGGGGAGTGCACGTGGTGCACGAGGGATGAAAATAAAAATAAAAGTGCTTATAAGATCACAACTGTAGCGCGCACGGGCGCAATAAGGAGGGGAACATGTGGGTGCCAAGTGGGGGGGCACGCATGGGTGCCGAAAACACACGAGTAACCAAATAAAACAAAAGAAGTCCCATCATGATCGCCAAGATGTGAACGACGTCACGAGAAAGGGAGAGAATGAGAAAAATATATCAACGGCAACACACGCGTGTGATGAGATGATGGGAAAAAATGAAAAAGAGAGATCACCGCGGGAGGTTGCTCCCCACGGGATTTTAATAGGAATGAAAATGGGGAAGAGATTTTAACTGGAATTGAAATGGAGAAGGGGGTGTAACTGAAATTGAAATGGGGGAAGGGATGTAACTAAAATTAAAATGGGAAAGGAGATGTACCTGAAATTAAAATGGGAACAGGATGTAGCTGAAATTAAAATGGAGAAGGAGATGTAACTGAAATTAAAATGGGGAAGGGGATGTAACCACTACAGAAAGTTACTCTCCACGAGTTTTGACAGAAATGAAATAAAGGGGCAAGGGAGATTGAACATAAATAAAATAAAGGGGGGCAGAGAACTTGAATAGAAATGGAAAAAACTTGTTCAACATAATAATTAACTCTCATGAGTCATGATTTGGCAGCCCATTACTCGTCTAATCATGACTCCGCTTAGTCATGAAACGGATGCATGCAAGGTAAAACCTATAAATAAGACCCTAGACGAATGATCTGAGATACGAAATTGGCTTATAGGGAAACCCCATGCTCCATTGCACTTCTTCCCTCTTCCAAGCACTCCTTTCCCTATCCAAGCATTCCTCCTTACGTTCTCCATCCCTTTCTCCCTTGCCCATACACCTGGCTGACTTAAGTATCGGAGGGTTATCCTCTGGGAACTCACCCATGGATCCTTCTGATGTGTTTGTTTAGTTGTTGCATGTTTGCTCAGGGTAATTGATCTCTCTCCCATTCAATAAATCATAAAAATGTAGTCTGATGTTTAAGATACTATATTTTAGCCTCTACAAGGAGTATATATGTTATTATTGTGGGGAGGTGACCCTCTTCAGAGCACCTCCGGCAATCCCTTACCTAGGGAGAGCAGGTCAGGGCGTTGCCGAGAGATGCCCCCGGCAGAGCGACGGGGACTAATAGGTCCGGTCTACTAATTCTGATGTGGGAGGAGAGGGTACATCCAAACTATCTGCAAGGGGCCAATGTGTAGTCAAAGGTCGGAGGAGGTTCCTATAGGGCAGAGGAGAGCCTCATACATGGAGGCAATGAAGCAAGGGAGGCCAGTCCCGAAACCTCAAGTGGCCAAAGGGGATCTCCTGCATGTCGGTGAGATCCATGTGGACCCTCATTATGCAAAATGGCTCTGCGAGTGTCATTGGGTCTCGCATACTCAAGGGGGGAGTAAATGCAGAGGATGTGCAAGCTCTGCTGAATGAGAAATGGGCAAGCAGTGGGACGTGGGAAGTTCGGTGGATGCACAGGGCGACCTACTTTGCCATCGATGCATGTGTAGATGGTGCGAAGCCAGCGGCGGAAGTTGGGGTCTTGTCGCGAGGTGGAACAATTCTCCATATCCAAGCCTATACTCTAGAGTGTAGAACATTCCCTAGCCCAGGGAGAATGAAGCTCCAGATCAAGTTCGTGGGGGCCTGGTCCTCCTCTGTGATGAGGTGCTACTGGGGTTTCTGGTAAGGGCATTTGGAAGGGTGTAAGCTAGATCCCATTTTAATAATAGGTTAGGATATGCTAACCCGGGTGGGCCTGGGATAGACTATTCCTAGGTTTTCATATTTTTAGTTTGGTATCTATGCTACCTGAAGTTGGGTAGGGTATTCCTCTGAGAAAGATAGAATAAGTTAACTCCAGGTTAAGGTCCTTAACCATATCCGACCCCGAGTGATGTATTTCAGCTCCTAAACTTGAATAACTCACCCACCCGTGAATAACTCATCCTAACCTGCTTATTTCATTATCAAAGTGGCCCTTAGATTAGTTCCGAAGGAGCAAGTGAAATGGGTTGAGGCCCTTGTTGGTGTGTCCTCCCCTCAAACCATCCCACTGGTCATCCTGGTTGTTGTTTGCATATGGAGTTTGTAGTCAGGGTCTACATCCGACGGGTGTAGCTGGATCGACGGGCACCGCCACTAGAGCTAGGGCACTCCCCCCAATCAAGAGGTTGAAGATGATGCAAGGGCGGGCAATTAGATTTCGAATTGCCCCATGTTGCAGGTTAGGCCGTACATCGGACTGGTTCGACATTATGAGACGGGTGACTTGGGCCCCTATGGGTAGGTCTAGTGCGATGAGAGTGGAGCTGGTTTTGGGCGTGGAGCAGTTTAGGCAGGGTCACCCCATCCTGCTGAGCCGAACAAAACACATCATCTGCAGGCTAGCAAGCCAGCGTAGGGTGGAGCCAAAACATGTCGGGCAACTGTCTAACATCCCAAAAATTTAAGACTATATTTCATTAAGTATTCATGATTAAGAAGTCTAATATTTAATTATTCATTTATGTTTATGTGTGATGGATTTCCCAACTTAGTAGACAAAGTGTCATCTAAGATAGGAGAAGTAGACGACGTATTGTCCAAGATAGGAGAAGGAGCTGAAGTATTATCTAAGTAAGAGGCATTAGACGAAGTATCGTCTAACATAAGAGAAGTAGACAAAGTATCGTCCAAGATAGGAGAAGTAAACAAGCCGACTGAAGCTGATCAAACAAGTCATCAATCCGAGGCAACGAATACTTGTTCTTAACAGTCGCCTGGTTCAACTGCCGGTAGTCGATGCACAACCTCAAACTACCATCCTTCTTCTTCACGAACAACACCGGCACGCCCCACGGGGAAAAGCTAGGACGAATGTACCCCTTGGCAAGCAACTCCTGCAACTGGGCCTTCAACTCTCTCAGCTCCGCAGGCGCCATACGATAAGGGGCCTTCGACATAGGCGCCGTACATGGCACCACCTCGATCACGAAATTGATCTCTCGCTGCGGTGGCAACCCTGGCAACTCCTCGGGAAAAACATCGGAAAACTCACAGACAACAGGAATGTCCTCCACATCTGGACACTGTCGATCGACCAAAACCACAGAAGCGAGAAAGCCCTGACAACCCGTGTCAAGCAATCGACGAGCTCTAATAGCTGAAATGAGAAAACAGGAAGAGAAAGACCGGATACCTTGGAAACAGAAGGTGGGTCCGCGAAGTTGCCAGAAATAAACCTTCTTCGAGCCGCAATCCACCATGGCATGATGGGCCTCGAGTCAATCCATGCCCAAAATCACATCAAAGTCCTGGAGCGGCAACGCATAGAGCCTAGCCGGCAAGTTCCACCCTTCCACCCACACAAGCACCTTCTCAAAACAATACGGGGTGATCATGAAGTCACCGGTAGGCAACTCCACCGCCAAATCACAGGACACCTCGGCCACCGGATCCTCCACACTCTGAGCAAAATCCTCGGATATGAACGAATGAGATGCACCCGAATCGAACAAAACACGAGCCGCACAACCTAAGATCGAAAGAGTACCTTCCACCAACTGCGATGCCTCAGCCTCCGCTCTGGTCATGTGAGTAACTCTACCTCGGGATCTCTACCTCCCTACTGTAGCTGACCGAGTCAACTGAGGAAACTGCTCCTGCTGCTGGTACTACTGCGGCTGTGATGATAACTGCTGGGGCTGAAATTGCTGCTGCTGCTGCTGAAACTCGTGCGGCTGACGCGGTCTCTGCAGACAGTCACGTGCTATGTGCCCTGGCTGGTCACACCTAAAGTAAACCACGGGCGCCGAACACTGCCTGCCTGGATGAGAACCGCCGCACCTAGGACATCCACCCCGAGAACCACTCACCGAACCCTGGCGCTGATAAGCTGCAGGCTGCTGAACACTGCTCTCCGACTGCTGCTTCGGCTCCTTGCGATCCCGGCGCCTCCTGCCAAAACCAGCTTCCTTGAACAGCTTCTTGAGCTTCGAGCCAAGGGACGACGAATCTGATGCTGAAGCCACGGACTGAGCTACCCTGAACCACCTGCTGAGGGCTGGACAGTACTCTGCGGCTGTACGTCCATCGACTGACTAATACCTGCCTGCGCCTGACCTGCACTACCCTGCCCTCGAACCTTCTGCAAATCTCTCTCTAGCGCCGCCGCTACCTTGCAAGCTGCATCCAGGTTAGCCAGACCCGATGCAAGAAGGGGATGCCTCAGCTCTGGCCTCAGACCTTCGACAAACAGCTCGGTCTTCACTTCCTCATCTGCCATAATATGATACCATAACGGCCCAACTCAATAAATCTGGATTGATACTGCATCACTGACATGTCACCCTGGGCCAACTCCAGAAACTCGCGCAGCCTCTGCGACCTAATGAAGGACGGACAAAAAGCACGCTCGAAAGCCGTGACGAACTCTTGCCACGTGACCTGCCGAAGGGGACGAGACTGGAACGCTGCCCCCCACTGTGTCGTCCATCAAGACAGGGCTGATCCCTGCAATCGATGCGTAGCCAGCACCACCTTCTCCTCCTCAGCACACTCCATGGCACTAAAAATCCACTCTAAATCATCCAGCCACTCCTTGGCCACCTCTGGATCTGGCTGCCCCTTGGGCGGTTGGAACTGCAATAACTCCTTCAATACCCGACCATGACCTCCTCGAGTAGCCGAGCCCTCGCCAACTTCACCTCCCTGCTGCTGAAGGACAAACTGATACATGCCTCTGAAAAACTCCTCTGCTCCGGGAGCCCGCGCTCCTCCAGCTGCACCTACCGGAATCGTAGCTCTACTCTGCTCCTTCTGACCCTCACCAGACTTTCTTTTTTATGTCATGCCACAAATGGGGGCTTTGAATTTCCCTCTGATGCTTGGACTCCTTTAGGAATGTTGAACATCGATGGAGTCTTGTTTGGAAGTGGTAGGTGGTGATCGACGTCCCAGGATCATCTACCTTGTTTTCTGATGAATGATAAGGAGAAATAACTTCCTGTGACCTTCTGGGGAAATTTCTCCCACCATAAATAGGAGGCTTGTGGGCAACCTTCTAAGCACGCGGCAACTTCTCTCTCGTTTCCAAATCATCTTCTTAAAGCCATGTCACAATAGGGCTCTGAGTCTCCTTTGGGGGGGAAGTCCCCCAATCGAGGGCCCCCACTAAGGCTAGCAAGCCTTCGGTGGAGGACAGTGGGAAGGATGGTGCCTCTAAAGACTTCAAGAGGGGTTATGAAGAGGGTTACCTTCAAGGCTAGAGGGATGCGCTGGCATCATCCCCTCGCCTCCGCTTTGACCAGGGGCTTTTGAGGCCCTTTGGTTGCTCATACACTCCTTCAAACGATGATTGATGTCCCTTGTACCCCCCTTCGCAAATAATAAAAATTTTCTTCTCAACTTTCTTTGTTGCGTATGTTTGCCTTGGTTCCCACCTCTGTTTGAATGTTAACATGACGGTCGTAGCTGTTAAGGCTAGTATTTGGCCAGGCCGTGCCTAGGTTGACCACAAGAGTGAGAGCAGTCTGTTATCCGTTGTTGCCCTTTTGATGAGAAGGCAAAGTAAGAGGGACCATGTGATGGCCAACTCTGGTTTGTGAGAGGCGCATCTGGCTTTCCCCTAATAAGGAGGAATGCTTAGGCGCCCTTCTCTAGGTAGTGCCAAGTAGGGCACACCTGAGGGGTGCTCGGTGGATCACCATGGTTCTTCCAAGGAGGAGTCTAGTGGACCAAGAAATGACCACTCCCCAATTTCTGAGAGGCACATCTGGCTCTCCGTTGAAGAGGAGGAAAGCTCAGGTGTCATCCTCAAGGAAGTATCATAAAGGGTACACCTGTGGGGTGTTCGGTGGATCACCTCAATGCCCCTTGAGTGGAGCTAGATGACGTCATGAGATGACCGTTCCCTAGTTTCTAATGGGTGCATCTTGCTCTCTCTTGAAGAGGAGGAATGTTCAGGCGCCAGTCTCTAGGAAGTAGCCTGAAAGGCACACCTGTGGAGTGGTCGGTGGGCTACCATCGTACTTGTGACCAATAGATCCTGAAATGATTGGCTCTATTTTCCAGGGGAGTTAGTTTTTCCTTAAGAGGAGCAAACGTCTCATCTCTTGGAAGCTATATGTATGCCCATCTCCTAAGATGGAGTAGATTGTTGCTCGCCTCTTGAGAGCACGGGGGGCTACTAGTATTTTCGAGGGAAGCGTACGTCTATCTCTTGAGACAGAGTAGATTATTGCTCGCCTCTTGGGAGTGCAGGGCTACCAATGTCCCTATGAGTACTCGAGATAGGATAGAAAGATAAGAAATGTCAATCTAATCCACTTATTATTGATAAAATACTCTGAGATTTACAGAGTTCCAAGTTCGTGGGAGTTCTCGACCCTCTAGGGATAACTTGTATGCTCCTTTGTTGAACACCTCTACAACTCGGTACAGGCCTTCCTAATTTGGGGCCAGCTTCCCCTCGATAGCTCTGGGGTTGACGACACTGGCGCAACGCAGCACGAGATCTCTAGGGAAGAAATGACGCTTCTTGACTCGGGCATTATAATATTGCGTCAGTTGCTATTGGTAAGCGGCTAGCTAAGTCTGAACATGATCTTTGTCTTCCATTCGTAGATCCAAGTTCTCTCATAGTGTCTGATTGTTTTGTACTTTGTCGAATTGGTCGACTCTTAAGGTTAGATTGAAATTTTCTACTAGTATAATGGCCTTAGAGCCCTATGCCAAATGGAATGGAGTTTCTCTTGTGGCGGCCTGAGTAGTGGTGCAGTGCGCCCATAAGACGCTTAGAATGGTGTCCACCCATGACTCGCCTGCTTGCTCCATGCGGGTCTTGATGCCATGGAGGACGATCTGATTGGCATTTTTCACTAACCTGTTGGCCTAGAGGTGCCCTACTAAAGTGAAGTGATTCCAGATTCACAGTTCCGAACACTTCTCTTGGATCCTCAACCCCTGTGAGTATAAGTATACGGCTATGAAAAAAACCTGCGCAGCTTTAGTCTGGATAGTTCAGAAATTAAAACACTATTTCTTAGCTCATGAGGTTCATCTCATTGCTCGCATGAATCCCACCAAATTTCTTCTTGAAAAATCTATCCTTATGGATCAACTGGCACGATGGCAAATCTTCCTCTCTTAGTTTGACATCGCTCACATTCAGCAAAACGCGATTAAAGGCTATGCCATCGCAGAACAACTCGCTCATCACCCTCTTCCTCGATTCGACCCTGTTCGCTCAGAGTTTCCAGATGAGGAACTAATGTCCATCAACCAACCTTCAGATCCCATGTGGACATTACATTTTGATGGGGCTCTGAATTCTCATGGTAGGGGTATCGACATGGCTCTTTTAACACCTGAGGGTATCACCATTCCGCTAGCCTCTCAGCTTACTTTCCCTGTTACAAATAATATAGCTGAGTATGAGGCTCTTCTAGTCGGACTTCAGGCCGCTCATCAATTTGGTGTTACCTAGTTACAAATCATTGGTGATAGTCAGCTTATTCTTCGCTAAGTGCTCGTCAAATGCCGTACACTCGATCCCAAGCTCAAACCTTACCAGGAACTTGCTTTTGCTTATGCCAAACTCTTTACTAAGCTGATTTTTATCCATGTTCCTTGCAACCAGAATATCTTAGCTGACGCTCATACTTCACTTACCTCCTCCTTGATTTTTCTCCCCAAGCGGGACTTTGATGCTGTTATCATTCAGAAGCATCTCACTCCTGCTATTGAGGATCCCACATTTCTTAGCGTTAAGGAGGAGCTGCTTAAGAAGGTTAAGGAAGGAGAAATCATTCAAAATAAGGAGGTCATGCTATTGGAGCTAGAAGGAGAATTGGCTGATGAGGAGAAACCATGGTTTTATGAGATTGCTAAGTATTATCACGATTAGTCATATCCTGAAGAAGCCACGACGGAAGAGAAAAAGGCCATCAAGAGAGTCACCCAAAGATACACTTTGGTTGGAGGTGTGCTCTATAGAAGAGGTCTTACCTGTGTTCTGCTTAGATGCCTCGACGATGATGAATCTTGGAAGGTCGAGGAAGAGGCGCACTCTGGAGTTTCTGGTGGCCATGTCAATAGCCCGATGTTAGCTAAAAAAATCCTTAGGCTAGGCTTCTATTGGCCCACCCTAGAAGAGGACTGCCCAATCTATGTTCGAAGGTGTGTCAAGTGTCAACTGCATGCCGATAAAATTTATTCATCTACTTCTTCACTCCATCCTATGTCCTCCCCATGGCCTTTTTTCATGTGGGCTTTCGATATCATCGAACCTCTTGGTGACCCAAACCTCCTCACAAAATCAAAATCATTTATACTAACGACCACAGAGTACTTCACCAAGTGGGCGAAAGCGGAAACTTATGAGGAATAAAAGGGTCAACAATATGCAAATTCATAATGAAGAACATCATCGCCAGATTTGGCATACCAAGTACCATCATCACCGACAACGGACCACAATTCATCTCCCAAGAGCTTCAGGACCTATGCAATAGGTATAACATTACATTGCATCATTTGTCTCTTTATTATCTACAGAGCAATGGTCAAGCAGAGGCTACAAATAAAGCTCTAATTAAAATCATCAAGAAAACATGTGAAGTTAACAAATTTGCGGACTGACCAGAGACGTTGGTCGAAGCTCTTTGGGCCTATCGCACTTCTATTCGTACACCTACTGGGTAAATCCCATTCGCCCGTACTTTTGGAATGGAGGTGGTAGTCCCTTATGAGATCTTTATTCCCTCTCTCAGAGTACAATTGGACAAGGAGTTCTCTATTGATGAACGCCGTGAATCTCTCTTTGCACAATTGGAACTCTTAGATGAAAGGCGTCTGGTTGTCGTTGAACATGCAAGAGTTTATAAAAATAGACTTTTACGATTCTATCAAAAGAAAGTAATTGAGAGAAAATTCAAAGTCCGTGAAATGGTGATTAAAAGAATCTTTGTAAAACTTGGTGGACCCCGCTCAAAACTTCAACCAAACTGGGAAGGGCCTTAATGTAATAAAAGAAGTTTATCTTGGCAATGCTTATAAACTAACTAATGCTGAGCGGAACGCCTTTGGGCCTCCGAAATAACTCCGGATCGCGCCGATCCGAACACGAAAGACATCCGAAAAGTAATTACGGACACAATGGAGTTAGACACTCTGAGAAAGTAGATCCAGGACCCGAAAATAAGATCCGAAAGGGTCCAGGACATCACACTCAATGTCAAGTTGGATATCCTCATCGACTTGATGAGGACCCAAGTGGCTAGGAAGGAGAGGTCGCGGCTTCCTCAGGTGAGTCCCCCCCCCCTGAGTAGAAGCCTCTCAGTAAACGACCGGAGGCCACTTCACCCTCCAAGGCGGGTGACTCATCCTTAATGGGCTTGGTGGGCCCTCTCAAATCCCTCCCCTAGAGCAAGAAGCTTCCTCCAATCTAAGAGGAAAGAAATCTGGGTTACTTCAACAACACTTGAAAATAGACGCCCCCACCGAGGAGCGGCGGGGCAACTGTTGGGGACATAATAGTAGTCCCTCAACTCCACGGTAGCCAGAGTTGTCCCTCTGCTTGTGGCACTTTTAGTGACATTTTGCCGAATCGGAGTGTGTCCTTCGAGCCCTACAAAAGAACTCCACCTTGGAGGAAGAGGAGCACCGACCAAATCTTGAAGGCCAAAGTCTCCCCGAGAGTCTCACTATCGACCTTCAAGTCCTATGAAGGCCAAGGTGACCCGGTCGACCATTATGATAGCTTCGACGCCCTAATGACCCTGCACAGAGCATCTGACTCTATCAAGTGCCGAGCGCTTGTGACCGCTTTGGTCCAAGGCACTCAAGCCTGGTTCCGTGCACTCGCCCCCGGCAGCATCTACAACTTCAGACAATTCGGGCGACTGTTCAAGGAAAGCTTCATCGGCAGCAGCCCTCCAAGGTCAATTGTGGGGCTATTGGCACTAAAGCGGGTACAGGGGAAAAGCTACGGGCTTACATCAACCGATTTAAGTCGTATGCCCTGCGCATCCCCCGCCTGGATGCCACCTCAACCATTACCGCGTTGACCGGAGGCACCCGAGATGAAAACCTTCGGCGAGAATTAGTACTCCACCCTCCCTCCTCTATTGCAGATTTGTTGACCCTAGCTCTGCGTCACGTAGAGTGCGAAGAAGTCCTCAATGCTTACAGAGATCCAGTAAGCTCGGGACGAGAGGGAAATAAGAAACAGCCATCTGAGCAAGTCTTGAACCAAGGGAAACGGAGAAACCGAGACGGAGACCACAGGGAGCCTCCCCGAAAGTTCGAGCGGTACACTCTTTTATCCACTCCTGTGTATGAGATCTATCAAGAAATCAAGGGCTCGGGTCTTCTTCGCCGACCCGAGCCAATGAAGGCTGACCCCCGATGCCGTAGTTGCTGAAAGCATTGCCAGTTCCACAATGACCATGACCACCATACTGGGGATTGTCAACACCTCAAGGATGAGATCAAGAGTCTCATCCACCAGGGCATCTCTCCCAGTACATGGCCGAGTGATAGGAGGATCGCAGGGTCCCCCAGAAGAAATCGACAACCTCCCCCACGGGGTCCACATCAACATCATTTCAGGGGGATCCACCTCAGGAGGGGACAGTAGTCGAGGAAGGAAGCGTCATGCTGAACTAGCCTACCGAGCTTCCGAGCCCCCTAAAGCCCCACTAGCGTACGACCAACAGGCCTTGGTGCTCTTCAACCAGGACCTGAAAGGGGTAGCGACCCCGCATGATGATGCCCTTGTAATCTTGACTACTATAAACCATTGTAACGTAGATAGGGTATTAGTGGATAATGGTAGCACCCCTGATGTTTTGGCGTACGAATGTTTCTTGAAAATCGATGAAAACGCATCTAGGCTACGCACGATTCGAACCCCTCTTTGCAAGTTTAATGGCCAGACAACTTATCTCGAGGGAGCCCTAAGCCTGCCAGTTACTCTCGGTATCCCTCCTAAGATCATCACATTTATGGCAAAATTCTTGGTGATTAAAGGGATGTCGGCCTACAATGCCATCTTCGGCGAAGGTATTATCAGCCAAATAAAGGTAATGCCTTCCACCTATCACCAGAAAATGAAGTTTCCCACCAAATACGATATTGGGGAAGTCTGAGGTAACTAGGAAACAGCTAGAAGGTGCTATGGGATCTTGGTGGGGCTGGTCCGTGTAAACCCCCCCAGGGGGTTTAGGCGGGCTGGGTGCATGGAGAGAGAGGGGGAGCGGTCCCCACTCAATAAAATTTGATTTTTTGGTTAATTTTCTTCCTAAATTGGCTAAGAAGAAAATAACACTTTGACTGGGAGGATACGTGGAGGCTTGCGAGTGTGTCAGACTTGAGGAGCTCCCACGTGTCAGCTTCTCGAACTGGTATGGCACCCGAACCGCATCAGAGAATCATAAATCGAACAAACTAGGATGGATTGGGGCGATGGGACCACCGGGCTAGAGGGAGGGGCATGGCCCCCAGGGGGTTCACCCTCCCTGGGGCGCGCGACAGCCCCTGGGGCGAACTGGCCCCGGGGGAGGTCGTAACCCTTGGGGATGGCCCTCGGGGGTCTTCTTGCATCATTTAGGGTTGTCCTTTGCTAGACTTTGATCTCCGGAAGGTTGGAATGGGCCCGTGGGGGCCGCCGTTCTTCGAGTTGTTGTAGCCGCCTGCAAGGTGTTCGGGTAAATGCCTGACACACCCTGAATTACCGAGCGACTTGGGTAGGGGGCTGAGGGGCCGCGCGGCGGGCCTTGGGTTGACGATGGGAGCTCGTGGGAGCAAAGGGGAGGCACTTTGTGACTGTGAGCCATGCCTCGGGCTGTGTGCCACATTGTATGGTGGGTTGTCAAGGTAGCCTCGGGTTGGCCCGAGTGCTAGAGTTAGGTGGCTTATTGCCACATATCTAAGTGTCGGGGTTGGCCCTGACTTGCTGAGAGGTCGTTATAGGACCCAACTGAGGGGTTGGAACCACAAGGTGGCTCGTGGTTTGGTGTAGATGGGATGGAACATATGCGCCTACAAGGTGTTCGACGGAATGTCGAACATACCCGTGTGAGCCGTATATGCATGCAGTGGGCCTCCAAAGCCCGTAGTTGACTTAGTTAGGTCTCTCTTTGACCTCGGAGGGTTGAAAGACGTACTTCTGGGGGGGGCCTTGGCCCTTTTTGATGGGTGCCATATGGCATGGCTCGATGTCGGGGCGCCCCCAGGTTGGCCCGGGCGGCGATGCAGGATACGGGCAAGGCCCGTATGTGAGTGGCCGGAGTTGACTCTGGGGAGTTGCTTGTGTCACCGTGCATCATGGCAAGCTGGTCAGGGCCCTTGTAGGGACCCATGGGATTGTAGAAAGGGCTGGCTAGCCCGTGCCTAGATGGTGTTCGGTGAAATGTCTGAACCCTTATTTCTTGTGATTTTGCCAGGGAATAGTCCGGGTACAACATCGATCTATGATGACCCATATTTCATCATGTCATTCTCTAGACTTAGACAGACCCATTATAAAGTCCATATCGATATCCTCCCACTTCCACTTGGGAATGTCTAGAGGATGCAACTTACCGGCAGGCTTTTGGCGTTCTGCCTTAACTTGCTGGCAGGTCAGACAACGAGACACGAAGTCCGCTACCTCTCTTTTCATGTTAGGCCACCAAAAGATCCATTTCAAGTCTTGGTACATCTTGGTAGATCCAGGATGAATCGTGTACCTTAATCTGTGAGCTTCTTCTAATATCTTCTTCTTTAGTTCTGGACAATCTGGTACACAAGCTCTTTCTCAGAATAATAACCTTCCACCTAATGCTAGCTTGAAATCAGGTCGTTCTTCCTTTTTGCCCTTGATTTCTACCAATACGGGGTCATTGTCTTAGAGTCTTTGTATTTCGAATAGTAAATCTGGTTGTATCCTTATATTCGATAGAGTAATACACCTATTTTCTTTGTCCATACTTATGTTGAGTTTAGTCAATTGCTCTAACAATTTCCACTTTTGAATCATACAGCTAGCTAATAAGGCTCCTAGCTTTCGACTGAGGGCATCAGAAACAGGATTACCTTTTCCAGGATGATATTATATAGTGAAGTTGAAGTCCTTGAGATATTCAAGCTAACGTCTTTGTCTCATATTTAATTCCTTCTGAGAGAAAAGATACTTGAGACTCTTGTGATCGAAGTACACGGTGAATTACTCTCCGTAGAGATAGTGTCTCCAGATCTTTAATGCAAACACTACCGCAGCCAACTCTAGGTCATGGACTGGGTAGTTCTCTTCATGCTTCTTCAGTTGTAAATTTCTTCATAGCACTTTCACCAATGGAATAGTCTTCGATCTAAGAACCTGCTCTTTACGATCCAAAATCCTAACTGGTCGCTCCTCATATGACAGGTCCGGCTGGAACTCTAAGTCTTTATGACTAATGATGTGTGTAGGATCATGGACATAATTACGGAACATAGACACGTGAAACACCAGGTGGATTGCTACCATAGATGAAGGTAGTGCCAACTGATATGCCACGTTTTTCACTTGCTCTAAAATCTCAAAAGGTTCGATAAATCTCGGTTGTGACTTTCCTTGTTTACCAAATCTTGACACTCCCTTGGTCGGTGATACCTTGAGGAAAACATGCTCGCCAATCTCTAAAGTCAAGTCTTTCCGTCTGTTGTCCGCGTAACTCTTCTGTCGATCTTGTGCTGCTCTCAGTCTTTGCTGGATCAGCTGAATCTTCTCGGACGTTTCTTACACCACCTAAGGCCCGATCAATTGTCTATCACCAACCTCTTCCCAACATAAAGAGGATCTACACGGTCTTCCACACAAAGCTTCAAATGGAGCCTTGCCTATACTTGTATGAAAGTTATTATTATAGGCAAACTCTACTAAAGGTAGATATTGCTCCCAATCTCTTCTCCAGTCAAGAACGCAAGTTCTCAACATATCTTCCAATGTTTGAATAGTCCTCTCGAACGGGCCATCCGTTTGAGGATGATAAGCCGAGCTAAGTTTCAATTGAGACCTAAAGACATTCTGTAGTCTTTGCCAAAGCCTCGATGTGAAGTGAGAATCTCGGTCCGAAATGATGGACTTTGGAACTCCATGCAATCTGACAATATTTTTAACATATAAACGTGCCAGACTTTCCATAGATTGCTTCTTCTTCATGGCCAGAAAATGCACTGTCTTTGAGAACCGATCCACAATCACCCAAATGGAATCATTGCCCCGAAAGGACCTGGGCAAACCTGTGACGAAATCCATGGTGATATCTTCCCACTTCCATTGAGATATCTCAATTCTTTGCATTAAGCCAGACGGCCTTTGATTCTTAGCCTTCACTTGTTGACAAATCAAACATTTGGCCACATCCTTCTTCATACCTTGCCACCAAAATGTTCACTTCAAATCTTGACACATTTTGCTACTACCGGGATGAATGGAGAACCTTGACTAGTGGGCTTCTTCCAAAACTTCATTTTTTAAAATGGCCACATGTGGCACACAGATTCGATGTTGAAATCTAACAACACCTTCCTCGTCACGAGCAATGCCTGCCTTGCCAACCATTCCCTGCAATCGAGGATCATCTCGCTGAGCCTCCACTACACGATCCACAACCGTAGACTTGAGGGATAAGTAGGCAACAAAAGTTTGACAAAGTTGTGGCTCTATCAATGTTAAAGAATGAACAACATCTTCAATCATCTTCCAATCTTGTCACATTAGTGTTCTCTTCCAGCTAAGAGCATCGGCTACTACATTTGCCTTCCCGAGATGATATAGTAGCTCAAAGTCATAGTCCTTCAGAAATTCTATCCACCTCCCCTGTCTTAAGTTCAACTGCTTCTGTGAGAACAAGTACTTGAGACTCTTATGATCCGTGGAGACTTCAAATTTAACCCCATAAAGATAGTGCCTCCAAATTTTCAGTGCATGAACAATGGCTGTCAATTCCTGATCATGCGTAGGGTAGTTCTTCTCATGTTCCTTCAATTTCCTGGAGGCATACGCCACAACCCTACCATTTTACATTAAGACACAACCAACTCTGACCCTTGAAGCATCGGTATAAAGAGTGAATGTGTCAGTGCTATTGGGTAACACCAACAGTGGAGTTGATGTCAAATAATTCTTCAACTTCGCTCACAGTCCTTAGACCATATGAACTTCGCTCCTTTCCTTGTTAATCTCATCATGGTTGTAGCAATTGAAGCAACGCCTTTAATGAATTTTTGATAATATCCAGCCAACCCTAGGAAACTCTGAATTTTAGTGGAAGTCTTCGGAGCCTCCCAGTCCAACACAGCTTGGACCTTTGATGGATCGACAGCTACGCCATTGCCAGATATTACGTGGCCAAGAAATTGAACCTCCTTGAGCCAGAAGTCACACTTGCTGAACTTTGCATAGATTGTTCGAGATTTTCCAAAAGTGTTTCCTGATGAATTGCCAGGTCTTCCTCCTGAAAGGGAAGTGATTTTCTCCATCGACTTAATTCCTGGTGCTTCACCAGTCTCTAAAGCTCCGTATCATATGTCCCCTAGTGAGTTAAGGGAATTGAAGGAGCAGTTGCTAGACTTGCTAGAAAAGGAGTTTATTCGCCTGAGCACATCCCCGTGGGGTGCACCTATACTTTTTGTAAGAAAGAAGGATGGTTCATTGAGATTATGTATCGATTATTGCCAGCTGAACCAGCTCACTGTGAAGATTAAGTATCCGTTGCCAAGGATCGACGAGCTGTTTGACTAGATATCTGGAGCCCAATATTTCTCGAAGATCGATCTCAGATCACGGTATCACCAGTTGAGGATAAAGGATGAAGATATTTTTAAGATGGCGTTCCGTAGTAGGTATGGGCATTTTCAATTTGTTGAAATGTCGTTTGGACTAACAAATGCTCCTGCACCCTTCATGCAGCTGATGAACAATGTGTTCTGACCCTATTTAGATCAATAGGTTATGGTGTTTATCGATGATATTCTTATATACTCAAAGAGCGAGGAGTAGCATGAGGAGCACTTGAAGATGGCGTTGGAGATGCTAAAGGATCATTAGTTATATGCCAAGTCAGTAAATGTAAGTTCTAGTTGCAAGAAGTATCTTTTCTAGGACATATCATTTCTAAAGATAGAATTTCGGTAGACCCTTCTAAGGTAGAGGCGGTACAAAATTGGGAGAGGCCTGTAAATGCAACTGAGATCAAGAGTTTCTTAGGCCTAGTAGGGTACTATCGAAGGTTCATCAAGGACTTCTCCAAAATTACAGTACCCTTGACCAGATTAACTCGTAAGGCGAATCGATTCGAGTGGTCGGAGGATTACGAGAAAAGTTTTCAAACTTTGAAGGAGTGCTTGACCACTGCCCCGATATTGGCATTGCCATTAGGAGAAGGAGGCTTTGAAGTCTATACCGAAGCTTCAGGAATCGGCTTAGGCTGCATGTTGATGCAACAAGAGAAAGTGATAGCTTATTCTTCCAGACAATTGAGGAAGAACGAAGAGAATTACCCTGTTCATGACTTGGAGTTAGTGACTGTTGTATTCACTCTGAGGATTTGGAGGCACTACCTATATAGAGAAACTTTCACAGTGTACTCGGATCATAAGAGCCTAAAATATTTGTTTTCTCAGAAAGAGTTGAATATGAGATAGAGAAGGTGGCTAGAGTACTTAAAAGATTTTAACTTCTCTATTGAATATCACCCTGGAAAGGGGAATGTTGTGATAGATGCTTTAAGCAGGAAGCCGATGGCCAGCATTACAAGTTTAATGCTTCAAGAATGAAAGTTGTTGGAGCAATTTGTAAGTTTAGATCTAAATGTCACCAAATAGAGGGATCGAGTAATAATTGCTCATGTCCAGCTTCATTCAGAGTTGCTGATAGAGATTAAGCAAGTGCAAGCCAACGACCCATTATTGGTAGAAATTAGAGAGTAGATGGCTAGTTGACCAAACTTTGTGTTAGTTGATGATGGTAGATTGTTGTTCCGGGGTAGAACTTGTGTCCCTGATTCTGCGAAAGTAAAGAAAAAGGTTCTCGAGGAAGCTCATAAGTCTAAGTATACAATACATTCAGGAGCTACAAAGATGTATCGAGACTTGAAAAGAACCTTTTGGTGACCGAACATGAAGAGAGAAGTGACCGAATTTGTAAGCAAGGGCTTAGTATGTCAGCAAGTCAAGGCTGAACAATTTAGGCATGCTAGGAAGTTAAGAACTCTCACAATACAACAATGGAAGTGGAGAGTGTTGGCATAGATTTTATCATGGGTTTACCTAGAACTCGTAGTAATTTTGATGCAATTTGGGTAGTTGTTGATCGTTTAACCAAGTCTGCGCACTTTTTGGCTATTAAGTCAAAATGGAATGTGGATGTTTTGGCTGCCCTGTACATGAAGGAAATAGTGAGGTTGCATGGAGTTCCTATATCCATTATATCTGACAGAGATCTCAGGTTTACCTCTCATTTTTAGAAAGGTCTATAAACATCATTGGGAACTCATTTGAACTTTAGTACTACTTTTCACCCGTCATTTCTTATGCCAATGTATGCTTTAATTACTTTCCTATTTTTAGTTGCGAGGTAGGGATCCACGTGAACCCTACTGAGTTTATGTTGTTAGACTCACCCTTACTTTTCTAGGTGAGCAACAACAACCGTCTTCCGGAGCTTCTCGTGCTTTCGATGATAGGTCTTAGTGCCAGCAGTAGGTTGTCAGTTGGTCTGTCTGTCTTTTCTTTCCCTTTTGACCGGGGTATGTCCTGTGCAGTTGTTTATTTTGACTCCTGTATAGTGAGTGGACTTGTATAAATTATGGATCTGGACTATTATATATGTATACCACTCTGATATTATAAATTACTTTCGCTTAAAGCTCACATTGTTACTTTAATTACTATTGCATGTGTAATTCCAATTCGTTATACATCGCCTCAACAAAACCTCCCAACCTTACGGGGCCTCATCAGCCTCTTGGGTGGCTTCCCCGAGTTCTTGGTATCGGTTTACCGGTATCCAGATCTCTGGGTCGTTACAGTTGGTATCAGAGCGATGTTGAGATTATGTATAAGGAATCGAAATTGTACTGGTCCAGAACAAGTCCATGTGTCTACTACTGCTGGCTTAGGCTATTTTTTGTGTACTTATGGTTTCTTTTATTGCGTGTATCTGTTTAGTTTAAAATGCCGCCTAGACGGAGAGCTCGTGTTCCAAGGGAGGAGAGTGGTACTTTGCCTCCTCCAGCGAATGTTCAATGGCAAGGCCGTGTCAATCCTACTCTTGGTGATGACGTGCCTCAAGGTGGTCGTGGTAGAGATTTGAAAGAATTTCTTCTATTCCACCCACCAGCATACGAAGGGCAAGCAGATCCAAATGTAGCGAGAGTGTGGCTAGACATGACTGAGCGTGTGTTCTGTTCCATGGAATGCACGGAAGATGAAAAAGTGATGCTGGTACATTCCAATTGCAAGGAGTAGCACTCGTGTGGTGGACCATGGAGTGGGAAGTAACTTTCAGGTCTCGTCCTCTTGGCAAATTACTTGGCAGGACTTCGTTACTTCTTTTGAGCATACGTACAGTCTAGCGTATCTGTGGATGGACAAAATGGATCAATTTATGGAATTGGCTCAAGGCGATATGTCTGTCTTGCAATATCGGAACAAGTTTTTGGAATTGGGTCGGTATGCTCCTTATATTCTTGCTGATGAAGCGTTAAAAACTGAGCAATTTCTGCGTGGGTTGAAGGCAAAGTTAAGGCAACCTCTGATTGCAACCAGAGTGGCAGAATTAGATATGGCTTATTAGGCAGCTACAGCATTAGAAGTGGACATGGCAAGATCTCGATGATGAACTCAAGTTGAGCCCATTCAGCAGAGTGTGCAGCATCAGCAGGTCAATCAGCCCAATGTGACAGGAGTCCCATCTTCTGTTCCTGCTGCCAGTGGCACTTCTTTTACAAAGTCCAAGTTCAAATGGATGTTCAAAAAGTCCAAGAAGTAGTATGACCGGCAAGCTTCCTCCGGTACCATGCAACAAGCAGCACCCTCTTCTTTTCAGCGACAGGGATAGATGGCTAGTCAGCCGAGATCGTGTCCAAGGTGTGGTGGTAGCCATCCGGGCAGACCATGTTCAATGCCGATGGTGTGTTTCCGATGTGATTAGGTGGGACATGTGGTCCGTGACTGTCCGCAAAGGCCGAAGCAGCCTGTTCAGTTTTCTCAGTTTTCACAGCCATAGCAATTCAGACCTCCTCCACCACCACAATCTTAACAATATTCTCAAGTTTCAGTATCGTCATCGCAGCAGTCTACTGCAGCTGGAAAGAAACAAAAAGGGAGAGTCATGCATATGACTCGTTCTGAAGCCGTTGCATCCCATCTGGTTGAAGGTACTATTATGATCTATGGTCATGCAGCTCATATTTTATTTAACTCAGGTGCTTCTCATTCATTTATTTCTAAATATTTTATTACCTACATTGAGGAGCCGGCATCTGAGATGTCTTGTGAGTTGCTAGTTGAATTACCTTCTGGGGATTTCATGTTTACTCCTCTCTATCTCGATGAGACTCCGATTGTGATTGGAAATCAGCAGATGCCAGCTAAATTATATGCATTGAAGCTGGTAGATTATGATATTATTCTGGGCAACTCGCCTGTTGTATCCCAGTGGTTTTGATGATGTCTAACAATGTAAGTCAATTGAGTTTGCATGAAGAAATGGTCATTGTGCCATGAATAGGAGATGTCATATTTGTTGCATGCCTCTAGCCAAGTCAGGTCGATGCACCATTGATTTTCATGTTATAAGGTCGATGCATCATCGGTCTTTACATTATAAGGTCGATGCATCACTGGTCTTTCATGGTTGTCAGGTCGGTGCACTCAAGAGACAAGTCTATGCATAAGTGTCAGCTTATATAACTAAGGTCGATGCACTCAGAGTCGTTAAAGGAGTAAGGTCGTTGGAGATGGCTACAAGTCAAAGAAGACAGGTCGATGCAGAAAAGGGTCCGGTATATCAGGTCGAGGCAGATAGAGTTTGTGCTAAGAAAGGTCGATGGACATGAAGACTTGAAGCTCTTAAGGTCGATGCACACGAACTTAAGGGCGATGCACAGGAAGACTTGAAGCTCTTAAGGTCGATGCACATGAACATGTGAAGTTGTCAAGGTCGATGCATCCAAGTAAGTAAAGTCATAAGGTCGATGCAGCTGAACAATACCTGGCAACGCCAAGTCAGTGCACCTTAAGCAACTTCAAAAGGAAGGTCGATGCACCTCAGCTATTTCAGAAGAAAGGTCAGTGCAACTCCTTCTAATCTGCCAGTAAGGTCGATGCACTAGTTCAAGCATCGATGCCTCAGTGGAAGCAATCCGTCAAACAAGTCGATGCATTAACACAAGGCCCAAGAAATCAGGTCAATGCAGACCTTCATCCCGTAACATAGCAGAAGATCTGAATCCCAATTCGTAACCTGAAATCGGACCTGATTAACAATATCAACTCTAGCGATAGAATGGCATGTGATCCAAGATGAGGTGACATGCTTTTCTAAAGGATTCCAAAGGAAGAATATTTAGTGCCAGGTGGACCAATCAGAGCTCAATAGGTTTTCTACCTCATCCAATCTTTACGGAGGCCCTATTCTATTTAAAGGGTGCCTCCTCCTTTGAAGAGAAGCGCTGAAGCTGATGCCATTGCTTCCATTGCATATTCAGAGAGAGCCACCCCAGAAGAAAAAGAAAGAGAGCATCGCTTTGAGAGGAAGAGAGATTTCAGTGCAGCCGGCCCGAGCTTTTAGGAGAATGCTTCAATTCGAAGCAACATTTCTTTACTATTTTCTATTCGATCTTTTCCACTTTTGTTTCACTCCTTGTTTCCATTTTGTTCTTAGTTTCCTCTGAACTCTTTCAGAGGAAGGGAGAGTATTCTCCTGGTTCTTCCCTTTGTGGAATCAGAGGAAGAGAGGTCCGAGACCTCTGGGTTGGTGAATTGCTAGCAGCAACTCACTGGGTTCCCTCTTGGTAAAGAGGAAGGGAGGTTGAACCTTTAGGTTTTCCTCCTGGGTTGCAGGAGAAGCAAGGCGTTGTTCCTTGGGGAGGCTGTGTAACAACATTTGTTGCAGACTGAGTCTGTTGTGATCGGTTCTTGGCCAATCAAGGAACCTCACACAGTCTGAGTGGACGAACGGACGTAGGCACATCTTGGATCTGGCCGAACCACTATAAAATTGTTTGTCTCTCAATTGAAGGTTTGCTCATTTAAATTCGCTATCTGAATTTTCATAGCTCATCTCATAGATTCATCCACTTGGCCACATAGCCTTTCACTGCAAGTTAAACTACTAGTCATTCAGAACGTGTTGTAGCACCTAACTGGTATATCAAAAGATGTAGTTAGAAGGATAGGTCACGCCTATCTGGAAGGCTGCCCCTTGCGTAAGGAGATCTTTGGATCAACCCTCCACCAAGGACTGGTGACCACGATTGCAAGCACATTCAGGTGCTATTAGTAGTCTTCTTCTGCTATTCCCTTTGTTTGCCTAAATTGCATCTTGCTTCAACAGTCTGTCGCAGATTATTTGTCCTTCGTTTATCACCACTTACAGAGCGTAGAACTCGTCTAGCTCTGCTGTTGCTAGTTCACCTTGATTATCGTAATTGACTTTCAATGTGCACTCTATCTATCTGTGTCACGCCCCGAGCGCGGAAGATAACTCGGAAGTGGCGTGACAGTGTCTATAACGATCATGTCAATCAGAGCGTAGAGATGCTCCCTAGAAGATGCCCTATAAAGAGGCGAGCCAAAGTTGTTCATATCTTCCCACCCTCCACAACCCTTGCAGGGTACTTCATGTGAGAGGGAAACAACTAAACGACCAACCGTCGACTGGGATCAATCTATTCTCAAATGGGAAATGCTCACCCGAAATTATGATAGGAAATATGATGTGGGATCGCTACTGTCAATACCAAGAGGGGCGAGAGCTGAAAGTGAGGAGTCCTCTGATTACAACAAACAGGCCAATTCAGCCACGAAAGAAAAAAAAGATGCCCAAGCAGGACACACTGGGGAAGCCCTAAAATTATCAACAGTCCCACTAGATAAAGCAAGGTCAAAAAATATTCAAAGATATTCCAGAAGTTTAATGGTCGGCATTTGGCCCGGTGAACATTCAAAGATATTCAAGACGTCTGAGTGTCGGCATCTGGCCTGACGGATATTTCAAGATACTCAAAATGCTCAAGCATCGGCATCTGGCCTGACGAATATTCCAAAATATTCAAGAAGTTCAATCGTCAGCATTTGGCCTGACAGATCTCCCAAAGTATTCAAAGATGTTCAATCGTCAGCATTCGGGTTGACAAATATTCTCGGATGTTCAATATGGTTGGCGTTCAGGCTGGCAAATGTTCAAAAGATGTCCAACATATTCAAAGAAATGCCAGATGATGTGCAACCATATCCAAGGATGTTGAAGTTGTTCGGCGACATGACTTTGTCTAAGCCGACTTATATTGTACATTGGCGTCATGACACACCATCTAAGCCAAGTTGGTCGGCATCACGACCTTTCATCTGAGCCGATGAATCTCTTACTTTCGGCTCTAGCAGCCACCCAAATATAGTCGGCATCATGACCTTTCATCTGATCCAACGAATCCCTTACTTTCGGCCCTAGAAGCCACCCGAATATAGTCGGTGTCACGACCTTTCGTTTGAGCCAACAAACACCTTACTCCCAGGCCTAGCGGCCACCAAGATATAGTCGGCATCACGACCTTTCGTCTGAGCCGACGAATCCCTTACTTCCGGCCCTAGCGGACACCCAAAAATAGTTGGCATCACAACCTTTCGTCTGAGCCAATGAATACCTTACTTTTGGCCCTAGTAGCCACCCGAATATAGTCGGCATCATGACCTTTTATCTAGGCCAACGAATACCCTCATTTTCGGCCAAAGAGGCCATCCAAATATGTTCGGCATCATGACATTATGTCTAAGCTGACATATATTTTATCTTGGCATCATGGCATACCGTCTAGGCCAAGTCCTTCGGCGTCATGACATTGTCTAAGCCGACAGATATTTCATCTTGGCATCATGGCATATTGTCTAAGCCAAGTCCTTCGACAACATAACATTTTGTCTAAGCAGATAGATATTATGCCTTAGCATCACGACATACCGTCTAGGCCAAGTGCTTCGGCGTCATGACATTTTGTCTAAGCCGACAGATGTTATGCCTTGGCATCATGACAAACTGTCTAGGCCAAGTCCTTCGGTGTCATGACATTTTATCTAAGCTAACGTTTATTTTGCTCTTGGCATCATGACATATCGTCTAGGCCAAGTTACTCAGCTTCATGACATTTTGTCTAAGCAGACGGATAGTCTGCCTTGGCATCATGACATACCGTCTAGGCCAAGTCCTTCGACGTCATGGCATTTTGTCTAAGCCAACGTTTATTTTTCTCTTGGCATCATGACATATCATCTAGGCCAAGTTGCTCGACGTCACGACATTTTGTCTAAGCTGACAGATAGTCTACCTTGGCATCAGGACCTTTCGTCTAGGCCAAGTTATTCGGCGTCACGACCTTCCGTCTAAGCCGATAAATCTCCTCTCCTAGGCCCAGACCTTCTGTCTGGACTAGGTTTGTTGACTTTGACAGTTCAGTGAGTCAACATCCATTTCGCACTGACTCGGTACCCATGTTCCTTTGGGATCACCGAGGGGTACGACCTGGACCCTCTGTCCAGGATGAAGAAACACGATTTCCCTACGTCGGTATCATTCCAATACTGACAATACCATTAGCCCGGCTTCACGACCTTTCATCCAAACTGACAAAATCACAAAAAGCTTGCAGGCATTCATGGTTAAAAAGTCTCCAAGCCGCCGAACACTTGGGAGACTTGGCGGAGACCTTCGTTGAACTTAGAAGGTACAATATGAAACTTAACCCAACTAAGTGCGCATTCGGGGTCAAATCTGGGAAGTTCCTCGATTTCCTCATCACCCACCGAGGGATTGAGGCTAATCCTGACCAAATCTGTGCAGTGTTAGAAATGAAGAGACCAGGACGAGTGAGGGACGTACAGTGCCTCACCGGACATGTCGCTGCCTTGACGCGATTCCTGTCCCGAGCAACCGAGAGGTGTCTTCCCTTCTTCTGACTAATCAAGCAAGCAAACAAGGCACTGGAGAAGAAAGGACAGATCGACTGGGACTAGCAGTGCGAGCAAGCGTTTGAAGAATAAAAACACTACCTGGCAACTCCTCCCATACTTTCCAAGCCGCAGAAGGGAGAACAGTTACTCCTGTACCTATCAGTGACGCCGAGCACGATGAGTGATGTACTCACTTGAGAGGAAGCTGGCATTATAAAGCCCATCTACTACGTTAGCCGAGCACTGCAAGGGCCAGAATTTTGGTACTCGTGAACTACCTTAGCCCTAGTGACAGCCGCCCGCAAGTTGCGTCCGTATTTCTTGGCTCACCCAATCGTCATCCTCACTGACCAACCGCTACGACAAATCCTCTAGAACCCTGATGCTTCAGGAAGGTTAATCAAATGGGCTATCGAGCTGGGTGAATTCGACGTTAAGTTCTGTCTGAGGACCATGATCAAATCCCAGGCCCTCACCGACTTCATCGCCGAGTGTACGATACCTACCGAAGATTCGCCCGAGCAGTCCTCCAGACCCACAAGGGAACTATATGTCGATGGATCATCCTGCACTGTTGGTAGTGGAGCAAGGCTAGTCTTACTTTTGCCAGAAGGATTAGAGCTTCAGTACGCCTTATGTTTCAACTTCCCGACCACGAATAATGTGGTCGAGATGAAGCGCTCCTCTCAGGGTTGCGTATGGCGAAACACCTGGGGGCACTTAGCGTGCAAGCATGCAGTGATTCAATGCTCATCGCCAACCAGGTCAGAGGGAAATTCGAGGCACGTGATCCTTCCATGATCAAGTACTTGGAGAAGGCCAAGGCTGCGGCAAAAGAATTCTCCCACTTTGAAGTAGTCCACATCCCCAGGGAAGAAAATGTCTGAGCAGACGCTCTGTCTCGCTTGGCGTCTGTCTCGCTTGGCGTCTGCCACTGCCATTTCCAACTCAAGATCAATCCTAGTGGAGGAACTATCAACGCCGAGCATTGAGGAACCAATATCCCATGTAAATGCCAATGACTATGAGCCTTCCTGGATGGATCCCCTACTGGATTTTCTCCTATGGCAATAACTCCCAAGTGACCACGCCGAAGCCCGTCGCACGCGAGCCCGAGCAGCCCATTTCACAGTGGTGAATGGTCGGTTGTACCATCGATCCCTCTTAGCCCCGCTACTAAAGTGCTTGTTTCCCATGGAAGCCAACCAAGCCATCCAAGAGGTTCACGAAGGACTCTGCGGACGCCACGTAGGGGGGCGAGCACTCGCACAGACGCTGATCCGACAAGGGTATTGGTGGCCTACTTTATAGCAGGATTGCCTCGAGTACATCCGGAGATGTCCTCAATGCCAGAAATTCTCCCACCTACACCACCAACAGGCTACGCAACTACACATCCTAGCGGAGCCGCGCCCATTTGCTCGGTGGGGGGTGGACATATTAGGCCCCTTCCCCGAAGTGCAGGGGAGGAAGAAATTCCTCATAGTCGCCATTGACTATTTCACCAAATGGGTCGAAGTTGAACCATTGGGAAAGATTACGAGCGAAACGACATGGAAGTTCATGCTACGAAGCATCATCTGTCAGTTTGGGATGCTGAGAGTTCTCACAACCGATAATGGCGGACAGTTTGCGAGTATTACCTTCTAGAAGAAGTGCTTAGAGCTGGGGATCTGGAACCATTATACGTCGGTAGGACATCCCTAGGCTAATGGATTGGTGGAAAACACCAACAGAATGCTCCTCCATGGTATCAAAACCCAATTGGACCAAGCCAGAGACTCGTGGATAGACTCAATTTTGAGCATTCTATGGGCTCACCGAATCACGTTTAATTAATACAAGAACTAAATTATTACATGTTTATAATAATTATACAGTCCAGAACTACAAGTCCAAAGTAAGTACAGTCGAAGGAAAAGGTACAAGTACAGTCAACAGAAAAAATGTACAAGTACACGGGGCATATCCCGACTCTGACGAACTGGCGTCTACTCCTGAATACTGGCACTGCAACCCACCTCTGACGCACTGTACGGAAGCCTCTCCTCACCTGAAAACAACGGGGGTGAGCCTCGTCTCCTAAGCTCAATAGGGGTCCAACGGATCCCCACCTCACATAATGGAAAGTAATAATGTGATAACTAAAGTAAGTGCAGTAAGTAAACAACGAGAAAGACTTTGAACTACAAGTAAGGAACGCTACACAGGACCATCACACCTATTGCTAAACCAAGCCTCGTCCAAGGAACGGAATACCCGAGCCGTCCGTATAACAAACCACAATGACGGAAAACCCTTGTCGGAACCACCCAAGTGACAGGAGTACTAACCCACTAACCACGAGACTGGAAGCGTCCTCCGACGACTTACACCGTAGCCTCAAGTGTCTCTCTACACGCCCTGAGGCGGAAACTGGGACACGGTACACAGTACCAACGAACAATGACTAGTTGGGATCGTACTCGTCAGCACGCGTCCACTGCCCCCGACTACGTGTGCACACACAGACCAATTACTTTAGGTCAGGTCCTCTACCCGATTTTTTCCCCCAGTCGGACTCAGGCTGCAAAGGTAAGGGGCCCTCAGGCAACCGGCCTACAAATTTCTA
Source organism: Amorphophallus titanum (assembly GCA_024336825.1). Lineage (NCBI taxonomy): Eukaryota > Viridiplantae > Streptophyta > Magnoliopsida > Alismatales > Araceae > Amorphophallus > Amorphophallus titanum. The sequence goes on along the minus strand of JANBPO010001371.1, from coordinate 15,854,892 downwards.
CACGGGACAAGCCTCCACCACTCCCAGGCGGGTCAACACGCAAGTGTGCCCAGGTCAACTACGTCTAGTGGGTAGAATCACTAAGGGTGAGAACCTACCAAAACTACGAAAGTCACCGAAGTACCACCAGACCGTACCAAACCACCACGAGACGACTCACCAACACGAGAACCAAGGACTACCAGCCCGACAGCTGAACTATGACTGCTAGTGCATACGACAAAGGTCGGAACCCTTAAACACACCGGAAATCAAAAAACGGGACAAACCGGGGCTGAAGGCACTGGGAGGGCCAGGGTACTAGCTACCCATGGGCCTGGGCGGCCAGCCCACTGGCAGCCCAACACAGGGCCGCCGCTGGCCGCCCAGCATAGGGCCTGAGCGGCCACAGTGTTGGTGAGTGCCAACATTGTGGCCGCCCAACCTTCAGTTGGGTGAGGGCCTGGGCGGCCCACTTGGTGGCTGCCCAGCTCTGGGCGGCCAAACCTCTGGCCGCCCAGGGGGCAGGGCCTGGGCGGCCAGCAATTTGGCAGCCCAGACACCTAGGCGGCCAGCCCTTTGGCCACCCAAGGTGTTGGGCACCTAGGCGACTAGAAACCTAGCCGCCCGTGGGTAGATGACGGCCCATTCGTTGGCCGTCACCTGCGCAGGGTCTCCCCTGGAACCCAACTTCCAGAGGGTCATTCCCCACCCCGAAAACACACCCCAATGGGCATGAAAAATCCCTGAAAACATGCAGTAACCCTCCATGATCAACAACCACCGATTAAACCCGATCTACGTTAGGAATCTATCCTCACGGCCCTTAACATGGAAACCCCTCCCATAAATACAATAAACCCTCTCTCTCACGCCAAACCTACGGATCGAAAGGGAAACAACGGGATGAGGGTAGAATCCATCCCCCTACCTCAATGAGATTTCAAACCTCGGAGAATCGAAGACCCAAACCGGCGCGTGCAGGCCACACGCTAGGAACAAGCCCGCGGCTACATCCGCCAGCACGCACCATCACCACCGCCTCCACCTTCACCCACACGCCACCAAGCCACACCGTCCCACGCTCACCGTCTGCAGCCGGAGAGGAGAGGGAGAGGGACGCCTGCGCTTGGAGCGGAAGGGAAGAGTGGGGGGAAATAAAAAGAGGGGGAGAGAACGGCCACATTAGGGGAAAGATACATTGCAACGGGAAGAAGGCAGGGTACCTTTTTGGGTTTCCTCTTAACCCCAAAGAAACTAAAATTGTATACATGCCTTTCCTCCAATGATTGACCATTTAAATAATTTTAGGAAATCTAAAAATACTTAATAATTCCATCGAGATCCGAATTAAATCTGTAAAACGTATCACATGCCAAGTGAACACTCGGCCTGGCAAGCTGGCAACTAGAAACCTCCACGCAGCACTCTCGAACCTCGAGAAAAAATCGACGCACCTGAGAAGCAGGGATGAGTCTCCAAAATAGAAACTCAGTAGGGGTCACGTGGAACCCCAACCGATAAAATCACGGTGGAAAGGAAAGCTACGCTAGCTAAGCTACTAAAGCAGGAACAGCAAACCGGTGGTCGGTCAAATCTCGGCACTACAGCTACTCCTACTAGCTACGAAAGGGAAGACCCGATCTCTCGATCAGGAACCGGACCAGTCTAACACTAGACCTACCGAGGAAACACTCACGGCAACCCTGCCGCGGAAGTCTGCCCACACGTGTGGCGACCCAGGATCCGAGTACCGGAAAGGAATCGGCGCGACTCGAAACTCGGCACGCCTCCCACGAGCCCGGAGACTCGGAAGGGATAAATGAACAGGTGTGGTGTACATAGAAATAGGAGATAAAGCAGGACAACAGATATAATAACAGAAATAAACAATCTAACTACAACAGAGTTCAATTCAACAAAAGTACAGTCTAAAGTAGTAAAACGTACCACACACCAAGTGAACACTCGGCCCGGCAGGCTGGCAGCTAGGAACCTCCACGCCGCTCTCTCAAATCTCGAGGAAAACTCGTCACACCTGAAAACTAGGGGTGAGCCTCCTACCACTGGCTCAGTAGGGATCCCGCGGAACCCTAACCGGGAAAATAATGGCGGAAATGAAAGCTACGCTAGCCACGGAAGGAACAATAGTAGCGGCAGGAACAGCAAACTGGTGGCTGGTCAAAACTCGACACTACAGCTACTCCAACCGGCAATAGAAAACACAACTCGATCTCCCATCGTGGGACAACCAAGTCACATACTCGACATGTCGATTCCATGAGCGAGAGACTACCAGACACGAACCGTCCTAGCAACGCTACCAAGAAACGATAAGATGCCTCGGTCGCAGAAACCTGCCCTCATAGCAGGGCCCGAGCCGAAACCACACGGTCCGGAAACACAGTCACGACCTCGTTGTCGTGAACTCCACCCCATCTAGGGAAAGCTCTCGGTGATGCTCACCGGAAACCCTAGACCTCGGCTACGGGAACGCTCCTAAAACAACACCCGAAATCCCGTCTCGCAGACGAGAAACGAAAACCCGAGACACGACAACTCACGTCACGTGACAGGAGCACCACCCACTAGAAGAACGACCGGATGCGTCCCCTGACGTCTTACACCGCGTCACAAGTGTCTAGCTACAACGCCCCGGGCGCGATACTCAGACACGCACAGTAACCAGAAGTACCACCAAAACAAGGACTAGCTGAGGTCACACTCGTCAGTGCAGGTCCAACACCCTCAGCCTCGTGTGCACACTCAGACCATACGCCCTAGGCCTGTCCTCTAGCTGGTAATTTTCCCTAAGCCCGGACTCGGCTGTACGTGGGGGCCCTACGATAACCAACCTACTCACCATCTCACTCGGGTCAGCCGCTCCACCACTCCGGGGTGGGTCAGCACGCACGTGCCGTAAGAAGGCTACGACTAGTGGACGTGTCACTGGAAGAATGGACTCACAAGTCACGAAAAATGACTCCGGAGGTAGACAAGTATAAGGATCACTCCTCGCACAACATCGACTCATGGTGACGTAAACTGAAGATGTCATATCCCGGGACCCCCCACGGCACCCCACACATGGTCCCCACATGATGACTAGCATCAGTCAGACCATGGGTCAGCACGTGGATCGAGATCCTCTCATCCGGGACTCGAATCGGCACAGATGAAACCACCGACTAGGCCTCAGACGATGAACAGTCCATCATTAGCCGCTCAATAATGCACGGCTAGGCACGGGCCACTCCAGGGTATGAACGGTCAAAATGGACCGTTCTACCCTGAGAAGAACGGACAGCACCACGGCTAGTCACAAGCCGTTCAAAAGATGAATGGCTAACCCGTAGCTGCGCGTGGGAGAAGGACGGACCAACCTAGCCGTTCATCAACCCAACGGCAAGAAACACGAATGGCCAGAACATGGCCGCTCATGGGGACACATGGCTATCCCCTAGCCGCTGACCCTAAACACTGTGCAATGGTAACAAACAACGGTCAGAAACTCACGAGATGGGCGGTTGGTCTCGGGCCGCTCATGGGGATGAGCAGTTGCACGACTGGCCTCAGTAGCCCGCCGAAAGGCGGTCAGGCCACGGCCGCACAAAGAGGAACGGCTGACTCTCAGCTGCACCAAGGGGATGGGCGGTCCAACACGGTCGTACCTCCTCCAACGGTAAAACACATGTACGGCTGAACCCTAGTCGCACAGGGGAAGGGCGGCTAGGACCTCACCGCACGAGGCATGTGCGGTCCAACCCTGGCCGCACCACTTGCCAACGGCACTAGGTGACGTATGGCCAGCCCCTGGCCGCACGAAGGGTCATGCGGCCAGACCCTGGCTGCACACCCTAGTGCAATGTGCAACAGTCACAAGCAATGGTCAAAAACTCAAGGGATGGGCGGTTCACATGGGGCCGCACATAGGGGACGTGCGGTCCCACGACTGGCCACACAAGCCCACCGTGCTCCGAGCAGAAGTGTGGTCCCCTCTGGGCCGCACGTGGGGATATGCGGGCTCTGGAGTGACCGTACAACCCTCACCGACGTGAAAACGGCGAACTCACCGGATTTTGCCCATTTCGGCCCCATACAAGCCCCACGGAGGGGGAAATGAAGGGAAAACAACCCCCAAGCCCCCTAGCATGCTTCTACGTCCTTAAAACGCAGATTCGCGGGGTAAAACGAAGGATCGGGTGAGCTCTCCCCACGACATGGCTTTACCCTCCCGGCATGAAAATGACCCCTCTCGCCCTCACACCGGGCTAGAAATCACGGGAATGAAATGCGGGGAGCTAGGGAACATCACCCTACCTTCGTTCCACGTCAAGGCACATCGATCCAAGCTCAATCCGTGAAGAACGCCATTAAGAACCTTGATCCTTCACGCTTCTGACGCACGTCGCACGTCCACACGATCGCCTCACCGTCACCTACGTCGTCGTGCTGTCGCCCCGCCGCCGTCTGCAGTCAGAAGGGAGCTCGTCGCGGTCAAACGGGAGAGAGAGAGGAAGTGGGGGCACTCACAGTCGTGGGAGGAAGAAGGAGTAGAAGGAAGAAGAAGAAGGGAAAAAGAAAAAGAAATAAGGGATTTTATAGAAAATCTAAATTTTTCAAAAAATATTGAAAAATAAAAAATCACACTTTCGCGATCCTCGGAACGCACCGATCGCAACGGTACCACTCTCACCTGGGTGAATGACCTGGTTCACCCACAGCGGAGTTCCGCAGGGTTTGTCAAAACCCGTATGCGAAAATCAAAAAAATGGGCGAAAAAAGTCACAGAACGCCTCCGGGCCTCTGAAACAGCTCCAGATCGCGTCGATCCAAACACGAAAGATATCCGAAACGCAATCATGGGCACAACGGAGTCAGACACTCCGAGAAAATAGATCCGGGACCCAAAAGTAAGGATTTGAAAGGGTCCGGGACATCACAGCCCTCCGCCCTTAAATAAATTTCCTCCTCGAAATTTAAGAACAAAGGCACAGGAACAGGGGAAAGACTCGTGCAAACAAATAAGGATACAACTGTCGCATCTCGTCCTCACGCTCCCAAGATGCCTCACCACCAGAATGACGCTGCCAGGCCACCTTAACCAAAGGAATAACCTTGTTCTATAGGACCTGCTCTTGTCGATCCTCAATGCAGACAGGGTATTCCGAAAGGGACAGATCTGGGGTCACCTCAGGCCAAACGGCATCCTCTAGGACATGAGAATCATCGGGCATATACTTCTGAAGTATTGACACATGAAACACATCATTCACAGTAGATAGCTCCGGCGGTAACTACAACCGATAGGCAACTTCCCCAGCACACTCGACAATGAGAAAAGGACCAATATAGTGGGGACTCAGCTTCTCACGCTTGCCGAAGCGCATCACACCCTTAATGGGAGAAACTCTCAAGAAGATGTGGTCTCCCACAGCAAAGCTGAGAGGTCGCCTCCTCCGAGCTCTGAGCTACCAACATCTTCTGCCAAACAAGATGCACCACCTCAACACACTACTGTACCAAATCTGGTCCTGTCAGGACACGCTCGCCCACCTCGAACCAATCAAGGGGAGTCTGACAAGGTCGCCCGTACAACGCCTCATAGGGAGCCATACTAATGCTCGAATGATAGCTGTTATTGTAGGTAAACTCCACTAACGGTACATGGTGGGTCCAACTCCCCTGACACTCCAGGCAACACGATCTCAACATGTCCTCCAAGGTCTGGATGGTCCGCTCAAACTGACCATCCGACTGAGGATGATTGGCCGAACTGAATGCCAACTCGGTGCCTAGAGCTCGCTGGAAACTCCTCCAAAATCCCGATGTGAAGCGTGGATCACGATCGGACACAATGGAGATGGGAACTCCATGCAACGGGACGATCTGCTCCACATACAAACGGGCCAATCTCTGCATACTCCAACTGACTTTGATCGACAGCAACCTAGCCGTCTTCGTCAATCGATCCACTAGTAATCAAATACAATCATGTCCACTGGACGTCCTCGGTAACCCAACCACGAAATCAGTGGTCACGTGGTCCTACTTCCACGCGGGTATCTCCAAGGGCTGAAGTGTGCCTCCTGGTCGCTGGTGCTCAGCCTTCACCTGCTGACAGGTCATAAACCAACAAACTCAATAAATCAATAAACGCAACAAACCCAATAAACCTAATGAACTCAACCAATAGACTCAATGAACTCAATAAGCTCAACAAAGCCAATGAATCCAATAAACTTAATAAACCTAACAAGTTCAATAAACTCAACCAATCCAAACTAATAAACTAATAAAAGACCTCTTCGCTTTGTCTCAAACCTTTTGTTTAGGTAAGGATCGGTAATCCCATCATTTTCACGGGTCAACGTCTATATTCTATCCAGGCCTAGACCTCACGTCTCTGACATGTTGGTCAACTTCGACATGACGTCGGGCTAACATCCCCATCTGCACATTCTACCCTTATTTCAGACCTTCCGATTGAGCAAGGTTCGTTGACTCTAACATTTCGTCAGATTAACATCAATATTTAGTCCAAGGTCTGGACCTCTCGTTCGTCTACCATCTGGTTTACCCTCATCCCAAACCTTCTATCAGGGTAGGACCCGTTGGCTTCGATAGGATGTCGGGTCAACATTTACACTCATTTTACATTCTTCCCTTGGCTTAGGCCTCACGCCTCTTCCAAGTTCATTGACTTCGATAGGATGTCGAGCCGACACCCATTTTATATTCTGTCCTTGGCTTACGCCTCAAGCCTCTGCTAGGTTCGTTGACTTTGACAGGATGTCAAGTCAACACTTATCTTATATTCTACCATTGGCTCAGGCCTCACGCCTCTGCCAAGTTCGTTGGCTTCAACAGGACGTCGAGTCAACAACCATATTATATTCAGCCCTTGATTTTGACCTCACGTCTCTGCCAAGTTCGTTGGCTTCGACAGGACGTCGAGTCGACACCCATTCTATATTCTGCCCTTGGTTTAGGCCTCACGCCTCTGTCAAGTTCGTTGGCTTCGACAGGACGTTGAGTCAACACCCATTATATATTTTGTTCTTGGCTAAGGCCTCACACCTCTGTCAAGTTCGTTGGCTTTAACATGACGTCGGGTCAACATTTATATTCCATATTCCTTCCTTGGCTTAGACCCCACGTCATCGCCAAGTTGGTTGACTTTCGCAGTCTGTCAAGTCAACAACCATATTCTGCCCTGGCCCAGATCCTGCGTCTCTCCTAGGTTGGTTGATTTTGACATAATGTCGGATCGACAACAATGTACTATTTTTGGCCTTCATCTTAGACATACTGTCTAAGTAGGGTTTGTTGACTCTGACATCCCGTTGGGTTAACGTTCATATTCTACCTTTGGTTCGGACCTTTCGTCCGACCAGAGAACAAAAAGATCCTTTTCACCTTTGGCTTAGACCTTCCCTCCAACCAGAGAACAAAAAGATTTTTTTACCTTTGGTTTGAACTTTTCGTCCAACTAGACAATAAAAAGATGCTTTCACCTTTGGCTCAGACCTTCCGTCCGATCATGGAACAAAAAGACCCTTTCACCATTGGCTCGGACCTTCCATCTGACCATAGAACAAAAAGACCCTTTTACCTTTAGCTCGAACCTTTTTCCAGTCAGATAATAAAAAGACCCCTTCACTTTTGGCTCGGGCCTTTCGTCCGGCAAGGAAATAAAAAGACCCTTTTACCTTGGCTATGCCTTTCCATCCAGTTAAAAGAACAAAAAGACCACTTTTATCGTCAGCATCATGACCTTTCGTCTAGGTTGGCACGTAAATCAACAAAAATATCCTTGTCCAGCGTCATGGCTCCTTCCGCCTAAGTCGGTAAATATTCTATCATGGCATCATGGCCTTCTGCTTAAGCCAAGTTGCACGGCATTATGACTTTACATCTAAACTATTAAATATCTTTGTCTGACGTCATGGCCTTCTGCCTAAGCCGGTAAATATTCTACCTTGACGTCATGGTCTTCCACCTAAGTCAAGTTGTACGACGTCATGACTTTATGTGTAAGCTGTTAAATATCTTTGTCTGGTGTCATGGCCTTCCGCCTAAGCCGATAAATATTTTATCTTGGCATCATGGCCTTCCGCCTAAGCCAAGTTGTACGGCGTCACGACTTTATGTCTAAACTGTTAAATATCTTTGTCCGGCGTCATGGCTCCTTCTGCCTTAGCTAGTGAATATTCTATCTCAGCGTCATGGTCTTCTGTCTAAGCCATCTTCTCAATGGTTTTCAGTTTGTCAGTATTTTCTTTTTCCAATCTTTGTACGTTTTTCTTCAATTCTACATTCACAGACAAAACAACATCATATTTCTCACTAGAAATTTTTATTCCTTTTTCAATCTTTTGAATGGTCAGTTTTAACTCATCAATAACATTTTTCAGAAACTCATTTTCCTTCCTAGCATCAAATAGGGTATGCTTTAATTCATCAAACTCAGAACATGCTTTCTTCAAAGTGTCATTCTCTTTTCGACAAGCTAATAAAGCATGATTCAAATCATCAATTTCATCACATGATCTTTTCAACTTAGCATTTTCACTTTGCAACTCAGAGATTTTATCATTCAATGTGGTGTCTTTCATGAGAGAATTTAATTTCTTCTTTAAATGCTTATTCTCTTTTCTAATATCTTCAACTTTATCTAACAAGTCTCCATAAGCATCTTCCCAGTCAGAAATAGTATAATGTTCGAAGGGGGTCGATACCTCATTGGAGCTGTCTTCGTTTTCTTCTCCATTCTTGGCCATCAAGCAGACGTCCTTTTCTTCTTTCCCACTATCTGAGGAGGTGCTAGACAAGCCTTCTTCCTCATCGCTCCACGTACTGATCATGGCCTTCTTTTTGGGGGCTTTCTTCTTCGATTTGTTCTTGGCCTTTTGGAGCTCTGGACAATCTGCCTTCATGTGACCACTTTTCCTGCAATGATAACAAACATAAACATCAGATTTTTCAACATGATTAAATTTACACCTGTCTTGCTTCCTGTTGTAGTATCTTCTTCTAAGATTTTTCCCTTCTGCCATGAGAAACCTTCTGAATTCCTTGGTGATCATTGCAACCTCATCTTTTTCAAGATCTGATCCAGATGAGGTTCGATCACTGGATGAGCCATTACAGCTTGAATGCTTTGAGAGGCTGGCGCTGGCTCTTAGAGCTATAGGTTTCTTGTTCTCGACCTCTTCAGCTTGAAGGAGGTTCATCTCGTAAGCCATTAAGGAACCTATCAACTCATTGGCTTTCATTTTCTACAGATCTCGTGACTCCTCAATCATAGTAGCCTTGGTATGCCACACCGGAGTCAGAGATCGAAGGATCTTCCATACAATTTCATAGTCAGTATGACTCTTCCCCATATTTCTTAAGCCATTTGTGACGACCATCAGGCGTGCATACATTTCGGTCACGGTCTCACCGAGCTTCATTCTGAACGCCTCATACTCAGTGACCAACATATTCACCCGGGTCTCTCTCACTTGAGACGTACCCTCATAGATAACTTCGAGAGTGTCCCACATCTCCTTTGCAGACTTGCACGATGAGACACGGTCGAACTCTGTTGGATGGAGTGCACACTGGATTGCATTGATGGCACTTTAGTTCAGTGTAGATCTTCTTATTTCCTCTCTAGTCCACACCTCCTCATTTTCGTGTAGCTCATAAGGACCTCTGCTCACAATGTTCCAGATCTCATAGTCCTTGGCTCTTAGGAAGACTTGCATCCAGTTCTTCCAATAGGCACAGTTGGATCCGTCGAAGAATGGTGGCTTGGTAGTGGACTGTCTCTCTGCCATCATGCCTCTAGCGTCCATGGCCATTCCTCTTTAGGATGTTAGTCCTGCACAAAGAGTTAGGCTCTGATACGAATTGTTGAGACATGGGTGAGCACGGCTAGAGGATCCAGAGGGGGGTGAATGGATCTGTCACCCAATAAAAATTTCTTTCTAGTAAAGGAAAAGATGATGCTGAAAATAAAGCCCCGCTAGACAGAGAGTGAACACTTAAACAAAGTCAGACCAAGAACTGTTCTCTCACGGTCCTACTCAAACATCTACTATGCGAAGGACAGAAATCAAAGATGAAGCAAACCACAACCAATCACATAGAAGACAAGGATATTTTAGGTGGTTCGGTCCTCCAGACCTACGCCCATCCCACACTCAAACCCGAGTGTGGCTTACTGCTGCGCAACACAGCTTGCGTCCGCTGGCCCTTACAGCTTGGCCTACAATCGCTGAGCCTCATAGCTTGCTGTCCGAGGATTGCTCCTTGCCCGTTGGGGAATACAGCTTACCCATCCAGTGGAATCCTCCACTGCAGCCGCTGACACACGCGTTCCCCGTATCTCCCTTATGCCCGGGTCAAGGGGAGATGCTGCCGAATTTTTATCAAAAATAATAATATGCTAAAAGACCAAAGAGAGCAACAAACAAGTGGGATAATCAACAATAAAATGCCTTAACCAGGGTGAAAAGGACCAGGGGTAACATGAAGAGGACTTGACTGAACAGTGGCTAAGTACCCCAACACACATGATAAAAGAAGAAAAGGAGGAAGGGAAGAAGAAAAGAAAGGCCTTAAAGGGATGAAGAGGAGTGGGGGCCTCCAAGTGCCTTCCCCGGTGCACCCTCCCAAACCTTCAACGGCACGCTCTTGAATTCTTCTACGGCACGCCCTTAAACCCTTTCGCCGGCACACTCTCCCTTACCCTTCGCCGGCACACCCTTTGAGCGGTGCACCCCCTTCTTTTTTTATGCTAAGCCCTTCACCAGTGCAGGCTGCCCTCTCTTTCACCAGCACACCTTCGAGTCCACCCTTCGTCGGTACACCCTCTGCTGGTACACCTTCTTCCCCGGTGCACCCTTCCAGTCCTTCACCGGCATGCCCATGACCTTCCCCGGTGCACCTATCCCCTCTTAATTTCAACCCATTGCAAACTATGCATGGACTTCATCAAGCCTTGCACAAGCCCTGCATGGACCTTGCATAACCCCTGGCCCCCATGTGCATGGACCCTGCACAGACTTACCCAAGCCTGCGCGGACCCCGTTCCTACCTTGCACGCATCTGCACGGACCCTGCATGGACTTTGCCCAACATTGCATGGACTCAACCCCGTGCACATGCCCAGACCCTGCGCTGACCTTAGCTCATATGCACTGACCTTAGTCTGCATGTGCACTGACCTTAGTCTGCATGTGCACTGACTTTATCCCATGTACACTGACCTTGTGCTTGGCATATTCCATAGGTGCACTGACTTGGCCGGCACGTGCACTGACCTTGCCAGCATGTGCACTGACCTCACCCCCATGTGCACTAACCTTCTTTCAGCCCCTGGCCCCATGTGCACGGACTTGCCTGTACACCTGCACGGACCTTGCTCGCACGTCCACCGACCCTGCACAAGCCCTGCATAGACCTTGCATTGACCTTGCCCCTAGCATGCATGGACTTAGCCCCTTCACCCAAAACCTACATCCGTCCATATGCACGGACTCCATCCCGCAACTTGAACACCTGCACGGACTTCGTCTGTTAACCTCATACATTTGCATAGACTTTGTTCTAGAACCTGAACATGTGCATGGACTTAACCTGCATCTGCATGGACTCAGCCCAGATCTGCATGGACTTAACCTGCATCTACATGGACTCAGACTAGATCTGCATGGACTTAACCTGTATCTGCATGGACTCGGCCCAGATCTTCGTGGACTTAACCAGCATGTGCGTTGGCTCGGCCCAGATCTACATGGACTTCATCAAACATGCACGGACTTTGTTCCTCAACCCCGTGCATAACATGCACGGACTTTGTTCTTCAGCCCCGTGCATAATGTGCACAGACTTTGTTCTTCAACCCCGTGCATAATGTGCACGGACTTTGTTCTTCAACCCCGTGCATAACATGCACGGACTTTGTTCCTCAACCCCGTGCATAACGTGCACGGACTTTGTTCTTCAACCCTGTGCATAACATGCACGGACTTTGTTCTTCAACCCCGTGGATAACATGTACGGACTTTGTTCTTCAACCCCGTGCACAATGTGCACGGACCTTGTTCCTCAATCCCCTGCATCCGCATGGACTTTGTCCCATATGCATGGACTTCACCTAAACATGCATGGACTTTGCTTGCACATACGCATGGACCTTGCCCAAAACCTACATGGACTTCATCCCTTAACCCTATGCATAACATGCACAGACTTGCTTGAAATCTTGCTTGGACTTTGTTCTTTTACCGAAAATCTGCACGGACTTTGCATGCATTTTGCATCTAAAAACCTACACAGACTTGCCCCAATCTGTATGGACTTCATCCCAGAACGTGCACGGACCCCGCCCAGACGTGCACGGGCCTTAACCCTTCATCCAGCCCAATTGAAACCTCCACGGACTTCACCCCCCTAAACCTTCACTGGTGCACCCCCCTCAACCCTTCGCGGAGCGGCCGGAATGGGGGCTCCCCCTCCGAGCGATACTCCCTCGAGAGCCCCGCCGGTTGGCTCAGTCTGGGCCGCCCCATCCCGAGTCTCTCCTGCCTCGGTCGACTGGGATTGAGTCACGTCTCCTCGTGATCCTCCGGCCTCGACTGGCTTGGCCCCGACACCTCCACCCTGCGCTCCTTCGGCTTCGCCCAACGCTCCAGCATCGGCCACCATCGCCCGAGAGTCGCCTGCCCCCACTGCGAGCTCAATGACCTCATCGTCCCCCTCTCGCTCAGCAGAAGGGAGAGTCGACCAAATAGGCTCGGCCCCTTCTAGCTCGGCGGAGGGGAGAGCCGAGCGAGCGCCATCTTTGACTGAGCGGGCAGCCCCAGCCCTCTTTGCACACTTCTTCTCTGCCTACCGAGCCTTCATAGAATCCCATAGCACCTTCTCCATTGGATCCTTGCACTTGGCCCCCGCCACTCGGAAGCCCCTTCCTGGGATACCCGCTTGCCTTTGTCCCGGGCTCGGGAAGAACCCTCGGGAGCCCGCGACTTGATAGCCGCCAACGTGTCACCCACATCGATCACCTCCAACTCAGTCGATGGCGCCTCCTCCTCAACCGGCCACCTCGCATCTGAACAAAAGAGGATAGGGTCATGAAAAGAAGAGCATTTTCTCAAATAGAGGGAGAGGCTGATTTCTGAGGCCCTTACCTGCCATCAGCAACCGCTCAGAAAGGCACTATTCGATATTAGCTGGAATCACCAGCTCACCCGTCAGTCGGCGATTTTCCAAGAGAACTGCAACCCTCTGCTCCACCTCCGGGGATACCTCGGCTGGCTTTGAAGGAATGTTCGGGTGGAAGTTGGGCACAATTGGGAAATTCCAAGATGCATCCACTGAAGATGTACCCACCCAGAAGTACCGAGTCTTCCACCCCTTGTGGGACGAGTCCTTCTGGGACAGAGACACGTAGCTCCTATTTCGTCTCGCCTGGATAAAATAGAACCCCTTGACTACCTGCGGGTGCTCCTTCAACTCGAAGAAGTAATGAAAAAGATCCAGCAAGGGAATGATCCCGCACTGGCGACAAAGGAAGCAGAAAGAATAAACGAAGAGATAAGAGTTGGCAACCAGCTGGACAGGAGCCAGCTAGAAGAAGCAAAGGAGTTCAACGATAAAGGGATGGAGGGGGAGGCGAAACCCACTCTTCAAGGACAGAAGAAAGGAATAGAAGTACTCAGAGTGAGAGTCCAGGCTCGTCTCATGAGGGGTAGAAGCTGAAAAATGGTACTTCCAAGGGAGACCGTACTGGTACTCCAGCCGCTTCACCTTCGCCTCGTCCAACTCACTCTGATTCGAAGTCGGTAGCACCAACAAGGTCCTTGAGGCCCGCACACTTCCCTGCTCCTCAGCATCCGGACACTGGTCTGGCATGGAATGAGTAGGAGAGCTACAGGAAGATGATTCTATCAACTCCAGAGGAAGAGGAAGCTGCAGAATCGTCGCCTGCTCTGCGAAGGATGCCGTAATTCTCTGCTCCTCCGAGTAACCCTCACGGCGCATGAGAAAACCCCAAAGGTAGAAGTGATGGAGAGTAAAACCCTAAGCACGGGAGTATAGAATGCAAATAGCACACAACGCTTATAACCCCCAGCGGGAGGCGACGCGGCATTTCGATCTCTAAGAAGAGGGGCCTCCTCGCCGTAATCCGTCAGGATTATCATCATTACGGGCACACTTCCAGGACAGTCGCTTCACATGGCCCCTATTAAAGTTGGATCTCCACCCACCTGAGCCACAAAAGTCTAGCCAAAATAGCTACTCGACCAAGCCTAATTTGGCTCGGGAGTAGGAGGGGGACAAGTGGAGAGGGGGATTTCTACAGCCCATATACAAGCCACCAAACAAGGCCTAGCTCCCTCAAGTGACAGCCTTGCTAGGCCCACTTGCCATGAGATAAGCCCAATAAAGTCACTCGGAACCAAGCACTTCCTAGGCGTCCTCTTGGCTCGGAAGCCCGAGCGTCGGTCCAAACGGGAAAGGTCACCCCCCGCTGCCTCATACCCCCTCGCCCGAGCTACGCTTCCATCACTCGGGTAAGAGCTAACGCCCCATGCTCGGGCCGACCGTAGTGTCAAACTGACCGCTGGGATGTCAGGATCCCAACCCCACTAGTTTCGTGTCGATTGGTTGTCATTTGGGGCCGATAGGAGTCCGGGAACCCCGGTGACTCGATTTGGGTCGATTCGTCGAAATCGCCCCGATCTCGCATTTTAATGCATGCATGTGATGTTTTTGGCCTCTAGGGGTTGTTTCCCGTCATTTGGCATTGTTTCCCCCGCACTTCAGCGTGAATGGGGCGTGGAACGGGCCGATTCGGCCATTCCACAGTTTTAGTTGCCAGATTTATGTAAGTGTCCTTCCAGAGACCGTCACAAGCATAACGGTCCCTCGATAGACCGTTATATCTCGTTCGTCATTTTTTCATCTTTCAAGGTCATGGGGTGTGACGAACTAGACCTCGTCCGTTACAGGAGTATAACGCACGGGTCTAGGCGCGTTATGCTCGGGTGGTTTTCGAGGCTTGTTGCTGTTGTCACCCCCTCGATGACCGTGTTGCCTCGAAGACTGTGTCAGTCGATTCACTGTAATGGATCTCTCCCTGCGCATTGTGGTTAGGTAATGCACTTGTGTGGGTCCATTACATTATGTTTGACTGGTATTTGACCGGCTATGGTGGTTGGTGTGATGCACCAAGTCCCATGCGCCATGTGGCTATGGCGGACTCAGCCTGGTCTGTTATATGCCTCTTGTCCATGTTAGTGTTTTGGGTCTGTTGGCTTTAATGCCCCTGTCGTAGTGCGTTAAGCTTGTATAATGCGGCTATGGAGGTCCGTTACATGCCCTTCATTTGAGTTTTGGTCCGTTGGCCATAACGCCCATGTCCTGATACATTATGCTGATGTGACGCGCCAGTTCTGGTGCGTTACATGGTTTGCATTGGAGTTCAGGTCTATTTGCCCTGGCGCACCTACTCTGGTGCGTTTGAGCAGGTAATGCCCCTATGCTAGTGCGTTACCGTCCTGTTGTGGCCGTAATGGCCATTGTTCAGTTCTATGTCTGTTCTGTGTGTCTGTCAGTCTTAGGTTTGTATTTTAGGGCGGTGTTTGTGTGTCGGTGGTTTCTGGATCGGTTGGTTCAGGTGACTAGGTGTGGTCTTTTCCTTGACTTGGACAGTACCCTAATGACTTGATCTAGAGCTACCAGTGTCTTTGTCTCTAGTCTTGCAGCGACTTTCCTTGACTGCTGAGTTCACCTAGCAGTTGAGTGATGGTTCACTTTTCCCTGAGTGGTGTGGTCGTCCACCGCTTCGGTTTCTACTTGTCTTGGCTCGATCTCGTGGTTTGCCCGTGACCCATGGGTGTCTGTTGACATCCTATGAGGGCAGTGACCATGATGGGATGGCCAGGAGTGCTTGTCATGTTGTGCGTGTCTCGGTGTGTTTGTGTCGTGTCGGGTTTTGATCAACCGGGTGAGACCCAGGGTTGACATGTGACCTTGTGTGTGTCTCGACGGCTTTGTCTAATTTGAGATCGTGTTTTTGGATGTCTTGAGATATCATTCTACCTCGGTTTACGTATCCAGATGTGTTGAGAGTCCTCGGTGTTCCCTCGGGTCTCTGTGAGTCATTTTCTGTAGACCATCATTTCCTCTGGCTTAGGAGTAGAGCGATTGGTGGCTTATTCCGCTGTCTATGACGATCTTGCCTCCAAGTCGTCTAACTCAAGGATCGTTACGTGAGTAGGTCTAGTTCTCTTGTCCTGAGTTGTCGACATTGGCTGTGCTGCCATTGGTGCTTCGGAGTATGTGCGATAGTGCTCTCTTACCTGTCTATACTTTTGCACTCGTATTTTGAGTCTCTTTGTCTTGGGAGCCTCCACTAGTCGTAGCCTTACGGCACGCTTCGGCGTGATGGCTCTTGTAGCGGGGCACTTTTTCAGTTTATAGTTCTTAGGCTAGTTCCATGGGCCCCTCGTCAACCGTTGCATCCTTTGAAGGGGGAATACTAGCTAGAGGCCTGGCTTAAACGATAGCCAATGTGTGCACACGTGGTCAGGGGCCTTGGACTTGCGTCGTTAGACGTGACCCTGACTAGTCACTCGCGTTGGGGTACTGTTCTGGTTCTGACAGTGTCTTGATCTCGGCCTAGTCCTTGCGGTAGGTGACGTGGACAAGACGCTAGTAGGCTAAGGACTAACCAAGGAGAAGCAGGGAAGAACAACCCCATGACACTAACACGAATCACGAGAAACACCGCTCAGAGGGACACCGTCAGACCATAATCAAGAGTATAGGCCTGGGATAGAGCGCGACACAAGTGAGCAGAAGTCTGACACCTCCGAAACAGGGCAACGTCGCTTATGTCTCACAAGAAAAGAGACACGACTGCCACAACAACAGACACCAAGTAAAACAAAATGACAGACACATCAAGCGGCAGCTTAAACAAGGAAACATAGTCCCCTCAGCTGACAGCCTGACAACATCATCGGCTCCAGTGCCAAAGGTAACAGGGAACACCTGGCACACAGGACACCAATGACAGATTCACAGAGAAACAATAGCAAAACGACATCACCAGACCACGAGCACAATCAAGTCAGTCCTCACTCAGATATTACATCTGATCGAGTCGCAAGCTAACTCTACTAGGAGAAAAGGAGTTTAGCAAAGCCAACTGACATGAGTTGGTCCACAAAGTGCTAATAACAGATAGACAAAATCATAGAGAAACAACACTTACAAAAATAACAATAACAGGACTCGTAGGATTTCAGCTCCGTATAGGACACAGAACTACAGAATACAATTGCAAACTGGGTCACAATCAAGGCATAACAGTAGCTGAGCACACGACTACGGGGAGTGAGTCATGCATCAAGTAGCTCACCAAGAACGACCCACAGCAAGAAGAAATGACAATCTCGGGAAATGCATCTCAAGGACTACGATCACGCCTTGAGAGCACTACACCCAAGAGAGAAAAATGCAGAGCAAAGGGTACTCAATTAGTAGGAATGACGACCAATTCCCCAACACTCGTAAACGCCGATGCTAACACCAGATAAATTACCAGCAACAACACGACAATGGATGACATCATGGCACAGGAAGCCAAGATGAAGTTACATCGAGGAGAAGCAATTATCTCGACTAGCCAAAACCTTACGAAAAGAACCTCAACCTGTGGGTAATTAGCCCACACGCTTTCGCTGCACACTCATCCAACGCACGCAGGCATCAGAAAATAGCTCGATATCCACATCTCAGCACACACACGACGCCATGGCAATTCATGAAAAATCACAAATAACACGCCACGAGTACTGATCTAGCGAACAACCGGTCACAGAAAGCCTAAGTGCAACGAAGAAGAGTACCAGCTTCAGCACAAAGCCCAAAGAAAAATGCTAATCTCAGCTTACCTTCACGTCCTGAAACGGTTAATGAGCCTTCACAACACATCATCCGCTGGACACGGCATGACGAAACATGGTACACAATAGCTCTTGACACAGAGATTATTTCCAAAGCCAAGCAACCGTAAAGCAAGGAACAGATTAGGATCAGAATAAAATTGTCTATACTTAAGTAGACACGGACAAAGGCATCACTAAGATAGCAATTCTAAGACTTACCTCAAAAGGACTCCACCAACAGGATGAGAAACATCAAGCTCGACCAACAGAAGCTCACCAGGAAGGGAAAATCCTAGGTCACTCGAGCATCTTCTCAATCACGAAATCAAATCGAGCACTTCAATTAGAAGCAAAGCACATTAGGAGCTGAACAGACTTAAGCTGGGACGACCACATTAACCTAAGAACGTGAATGGCCATCAAACCAATGTTGAAAGTCAACAGCAACCTGAACAACTCACGAGAAAATCTCAAACAATGTACTGCAAGTTCGAGCATTTCGGCGAACTATGCCAAGTACAACATGATCGAGACAGACATTACGACGAAAAAGAAGCACCTCATCACATCCGGATGAGAGCTGGACCATCTCGCACAGTGCTAATCTATCACGCACAAGACGACACACAAAAAATAAAGCGATCATGAATCGTAAAACATAAGCCAGCTGAAGATTGTACTGGACTTAAGGACTCTAGAGACTATATATCTTGGATTCCCATGTACTTCACACAACAATGCTCTGATACCAACTGTGACGATCCGGATCCGGGATACCAGATATATCGGATAGGACTATCAAATACACCTGATACCACTTGGAACCCACGAGGCCTCCCAAGAGCGGTAAAGCTCTGAAGGGATAAAAAGATTGTCGTGTAGTACATGAAGAAAATTTTCTTGGATATTCTGATAGGTCTAGGGCTTATAGAGTCTATAATCTTAAGACTCTATGTGTGGAAGAGTCACCTGTTGACATCTAAAATATTACTGGGCGATATTTATGTGCCCGAAGGAGCCAACTGAAAGTCAACGACGGGTCCTCTCGGACTGCTGAAGCCTTAGGTCACCTCACAAGAGTATTAGGGACTCCGCAGTTCGTCATTTCAGGGTAAAATGTCTACCACAGCTCATTAAGGGTGTACGGTGGTCAGAGCTAATGAACCGGCATTGAAGCAATCATACCGAATATGTCTCCATACCCGTCCAACCAGGATGAGAATGTACTAGGTGATTCCCCACCTGATAAGGAAGCCCCCCCGAGATGAAGAAATATCCTTGGTTCCTCAAGATAGGGAGCCAAAGGCTAAATCAACGAAAAATCTAGGTGATCCGATCAGGGCGCCCGGGGTGCCGAAGTGGTCCATAAATGACCAAAGAGCTGCCCCGTGAGGATGAAGATATCCGAAGTGGTTGCCCACTTACTAAAGATGCTAAATACAGGCGTAAAGTAGGACCAAGAGCACGATATGTAGTGCTGAAGGTGATATCAGTGAAAAACCTGAGAAGTCTACTCCAGATACGTGGAATGTCAGAACGATCTGTAACTAGCCATAAAGACGTCTGATTAGGGTAGACATGCTTCGAGGGATGGCCCTCCTAATGAAGACGCTCCACATGTCTACAAAGTGGAGTTGGCGGCACAAATCAACGTGTCGAATGCTAAATTAGGGGAAAACCTAGGTTACCTGATTCGGGTACACACGACATTGAAAAGGGTCCATAAGTGGCCTAAAAGATGTCCAGCAAAGTCGAAAATACTTCGAGTGATGGCTCACTTGACGAAGAAACCTCAC
This sequence comes from Amorphophallus titanum, assembly GCA_024336825.1. Taxonomy (NCBI): domain Eukaryota; kingdom Viridiplantae; phylum Streptophyta; class Magnoliopsida; order Alismatales; family Araceae; genus Amorphophallus; species Amorphophallus titanum. The sequence goes on along the minus strand of JANBPO010001371.1, from coordinate 15,835,163 downwards.
GCGATTTCAAAGCAGGCCTGGCAGCACAAATAATAGTGCCGAAGGCCAAATCAGGACAAAACTCGACAAAATTGGTACGAGTTCGGCACGTACTAGAAACCACCGGAAACCCCAAATCATTGCTTCAAAATGTACTCTAGTGCCACTACATCAACTCCAGGTCTACTTTGGACGACAGGCTTCTGCCAGGGTCAATTTCGAGGCAAAATGTCAAAATTATTAGAAATGCCCCCCGCTGAATCGGTGGCGCCATCTTCATTGATTTGGTGGCAGCGCTTTATGCGCTGATTCAGCGGGGGCTCCGTGTATGAATCCGTGGCGCCTTAGTCCATGATTCGGAGGCACTTGCGAAGCTGATGAATTGGCAAGGCCCCTTTCAAGCATGAGTCGGTGCGGCTGAAGAACGGGCAGGCAGGTGATTCGGTGGCCCACCGCCCATCCCATCCCGCCACCGATCCTCTATGTCCCCAATTCTCCTATAAATGGGGCACTTGTCCTCAAAGAAGAGATGGGAGAAGCGAAGAAAAGTGGAGACATAGAATGGAGAGTGGAGTGATATATAGAGAGAGAAGCAGCCACTGCGAAGGGATCAACGGAGAGAAGAGTAGAGCAATACAAGGGTGCCAGCTGAAGGAAAGAGAGGGAGGTGGGTCTCACCTTGGAGGCCTTTGTATTTCCTCTTTAGTTCTTTATTTTCCAATGTTCTCGCTCCCTTATATCTTCTGTAATTGCATAAACAAGTAATAAAATTGTCTCTTCTTCTTTTTCTCATGCTCGTGTATTCATGGTGTGACTATTCGTGTTTGCTATTGTGATTCTAGTCCATTCAAGTTTTCTTCACCTGGCAATCTACTTCCTCTTCCCTCTCGAGAGGTTAATAGGCTTATGCCCTGGCCATGAGGGGGCCCTTAGGGGCCACATTCCCCTCGAAAATCCCATGATCGATCAGGAGCCATGGCCTTCTATCCTAAAATCTATCCTTACAATGGCTTATGGCCATGCCCAATAAGGGCGATAGCAAGCCCCCTCCCCAGGGCTCTATGGTTTCCACCGATGGTATTACTGATGAATTTAAAAGAACAGAGTCTGTGAGTACGTGTGTTACATTTGATAGTGGATGATTTCACACCTATATCAAGATAGGGAGCCATGTTAGGAAGGTAATCCTAGACAATGGGAGTTGTGTCAACGCCGTGTCCCCCGACACTGTCTTTAGAGTGGAAAGTGAGCCTCCTTAGTTGCATAAGGCCCAAGAGGAGAGCTGGGTTTTGGCCACTTTTCTAATTCCCTTTGGACCCTAGTGGATCCCCCTCCCCATTACTAGTGGATCCCCCTCCCCATTACTCTCTTGTACCCTAGTGGATCCCCCTCCCCATTACTTGTGGATCTTATACCCTAGTGGATCTCCCTCTCCATTACTTTTCTATCCCCTAAGTACCCATCCCTAGCCCTAGATCTGAGGGCACTTATGGTCTTTATATCTAAGGTCTACCCTCATATAAATATTATATTGTACAATTTTTAATAGAGAAATGAATCATTTTGTGCAAAAATTGCCTAGGGCACCCCTCTCCTCTTTCCTCCTTGCAGCTGAGAAGGTTGCTCCTCCAGGGTGTGAAGCCCTTCTTAGCAGGTCCCCCTCTAAGTGAGAAGCTCAACCGCGCCGCCACCGTCGCCACTAGAGCCGCCATCGCACCACCTTTGCCTCACCGTCACCGATCTATCCACTGCAGGACAGTAACTCAGAATTTGCTTTACATCGTGCAATCCTCCTGTCAGATCGCCACCCAACATTTAGGGTAAGCTCCCCACGTTGTCACCCCTCTCCAGAAAAATTTCCACGCCCCCGATCGCCTGTCTGATCCCCCTTTCATTACCATTTTCCCACCCAGCGTAGTCTACCTGTGTGTAGACCTACGTGATAGAACCCTGCATACCAATTTTTTCTGCCCCCTAAACCTTCTCAGGTCACCACCAAATTTGGTGTGCATGACCCCCACTTCCCCCTCTTTCATCCATGTTTGCACCTTGATCCATAAGGCCCATTTGCCCTCCGGTCAACGTCCATCTTCAGGCTAGTTACAGTCTGCCTTACACACCCTGCCAGCACGAGATTCCTATTACAGAGTTTTTCCTAGGGAATCGGTATGGTGGTTGCATCTCAAATTTCTATAAGTTTTAGATCATTGAGCACCCTTTGCAATAGCACTGGTTTCGTTCCGATCAGACTCTGGATCTGTCTGCAGCGACCATTTTTACTGGGTCCCGCAGATCTATTCAGTTGTGGGACTGCGGGATAGATCTTTGTTCTGGATCTCCCGTCGGCACTTTGGCTAAGATCCAGAGATCACCACATCCAGGTATCGAAAGGGGACACCTCTCCAACATCCCAGCCAACCGCCACCATCAGAAGACACTCGGAGGCCACCGTCCCACTGGCCGCACGTCCTTGTTATCCTGCAGATCTGAACAGTATCAGACCGGACCAGTAGTTCACCTCTATCCTGAAGAGCCCTTCGGATTGCTGCCCGTCAACCCAAACTCAGCGCTCATGGATTACTCTTGTAGCCTTTTACCTCCCTACGTGGAGTGGGGATCAAATTTGGGTCTGTAATTAATTGTTAATTATTTGTATCAGGAGTTATGTGTCTTGGCTGGGAGTCTTCCCCCACGCCCCGAGCATGGAGGTATGCATACCATCCCTCCTTTGTCGTACTTTCTAGTCACGTACGCGTTCTTGAAGCTGCTGCTTGTGTGATCAGTAGGGTCCTAGCTCGTTCAAATATATTTCACTATGCGAGTGAGAGTGCGTGACCGTCCTGTGACTCGACCCGAACACGTGAGTGAGTTGCCCACCCTTGACTCTGTCAGTTTCTCAACTATGCAGACCCACACGTTTCCCTCACTTGGGATGATTATGAGCTTGCGTTTCTTATTGTAGACATAGTTATCTTCTTAGGAGCTCTTGGTGTCGAGCCAAGGTAGCTTCGTTGTTCGCATCGTTGCTGGTCACATTTTCTACTTAGTCGTGTCATCACTTAGAGCCACATTCGTCCCGCATCAAATTGGTATCAGAGCACGGTTTGAGTCTAGGGTAGTCTTGTCCTAGGTGTTGCATTCCATTCTTATATCTGGTATATGAAAATATGTTACCAGAATGATAGGTTACGCCTATTGGGAAGGTAGCAGCCTTGCGTGAGTTAGATCTTCGAATTAATATCTCTACCACGTACTGGATATTGGTAGTCTCGCATTAAGTGTCTCATTTAACTTCTTCATTTAGCTTCATCACATGTCCATCCTGTAGTTCCCCCCTAGTTTCCCATGGATTCCAAGTCACCCAGGCGATATGATTGTTGGCATAGAATGAAGGAAAGAGACACCCATGGGCTTGAAAACCACCCCCGCTTCTTTATTAGGCCCGAAGCACCGACCTTTGATGGCTCCGAAGTCCTAAGCGACTACGTAAACTGGGAAGCCACCATGGATAAATATTTTGAGTGTTATCCCATGTTTGATGCCATGAAAGTCGATTTTGCCAAGGAGAAGCTTTTGCACGAAGCTGCCGATAAGTGGGGATGCGTTAAATGCATGAGGGATGTTAGTAGGCAAAGGCCCATCAAGACATGGTGCGAAATGAAGGATGAGCTTAGGAAGATCTACCTACCCCACCCTGTCACCTTCAACCAAGAAGGTCATAGTCGGAGATGAAAGGTCCCCCGCATGTAGATGAGCCTAGGTCCAAGACTAGGCCTGGTGATTATGGGTGAATCCCCCATGAAGCCCCTGTCCCTAGAAACCCCACCTTTGCCGAACTCTTGTAAATCTTTACAGATCGGATAGATAGGATGTGCTCTCGTATTGGGCCACTGATTCCCCCAAGCCCACCTCAGAGATAGGACAAAGTCATGCCCAAACCTAAGGAGGTCATGGCTGGCATTCTCGACCCGGTGCCATCTACAGAGTGTTGCACACTGTTGCACTTCTACAGTTTTGATGATGTTCAACACTACTTGTCAAATAATGGTTGATCAGTTTTCAAACATCTCTTTTTCATTATTGTGCTTTTCATTGTTTCAGTTTCTGAATTATTTCTGCAATAAAGCCTTTATGCAATAAAACTCTGTTAGTTCTTTTAACAAGTCCACGCATGCTATTTTGCACAATTGAAGTCCCTGCATATTTTGGGTTGCACACTAAGTCTGAGCACGATTTTATACAAGTCAAGTGGGTGCATACTTTGCTTGCATTTCTCATAAAGTCCTTACATTTGCTGCACGACTAACTCTCCAAGTCCGTGCATGGTCTGTGCACTTGCTGCATGACTAACTCTCCAAGTCCGTGCATGGTCCGTGCATGGTCCGTGCATTTGGTCCACGACTTTCTCTCCAAGTCCCTACATGGTCCGTGCATTTGCTACACGACTTACTCTCCAAGTCCGTGCATGGTCTGTGCAATCGTGCACGTTTTACTCTCCAAGTCCGTGCATATCGGTGCACACTTTATTAACTCTGTGCAGGTTTAGCTTATGCTGAGTCCGTGCACATTGGTTCTTCTTTTGCAAAGTCCGTGCACGTCCTTATGAGTGCATGCATGTTTTGGATTTAGTAGAAAAACTGAGTCCGTGCACATTGTGTATCCGTGCACATTTTAGGCTTCCACGCAACTAACTCCATGCACGTTCAAAACAAGTCTGTGCACATTCGCACATTATGCATCCGTGCACAGATGAAGTCCGTGCACGTTGTGCACTTCTTCATCTATTAAGTCCGTGCACGTTCACTTAAGTCCGTGCACATTTCTGTAAAGTCCGTGCACATTATTTTGAGTTAAAGTCCGAGCATTATTAAGTCCGTGCACTTTTTCCTCCTTGGACCAAAACGAAGTCCGTGCACATTTAAGTCATGTCCGTGCACACTAAAGTTCGTGCACTTTATGACTAACCAAATTCCATGCACGATGTCCAAGTCAAGTCCGTGCTCGTTGCTTACAATTCAAGTCCGAGCACATTTTAACGTCCGTGCATGTTTCTCCAATGCTTCAAGTCTGAGCACATTTTAAGTCCTTGCATGCTTTTGTAAACAAAGTCCGTGCACATTTGTGCACACTTCCAAAGTCCGTGCACGTTTGTGCATACATGCCAACTAAGTCCGTGCACATCCGTGCATATCAAAGTCTGATCATGTCTCGCCAAGTCCGAACATGTTTTGCCCATATGTTTAAAGTCCATACACATGTTTATACCAAGTCTGAGCATCTTTAACTCTATGCATCATAAACTCCGTGCATATTTGTGCAACATAAAGTCCATGCACTTTATGTCTAACAGAAGTCCATGTATGAACAGTGTCTGCTTCCCTTTGTGTATAAGCAAGTCCATGCATCTTTTACTTATGCTGTCTTGCTTCTTTGAAATAATGACAGGGACTTCCTTTCTAACAGAAGTGATGTTCGAGAAAGCTAAGGTAGGGCACATGTTCCTAGGAGATGAAGGGTAGAGGATGCTGACACGTGGCAAAAGGACAGATGCTCTGGATAATTTTTTAGGCGGGAAGCGTGATTTCCACACTCCAATTCTTCAGCAAGCTCATATAAATACTGTTGGAGCCCGTACAAAGACAATAGAACAGACAAGAAGAAAAACAGGGAGAATACAAGTCTGAGAAGCCTGACTGAGAGAGAGAGATAGAAAAGAAAAAGAGAAGAAGAGGAGGAAAGCCGATTGAAAAAGAGTGAGAGAGGAGGAAGAGCAGAGCCTGCAGTTCATGATTTCCCATTATATCTCTGCTTCTGTTAAAGCTACATTTCTCTCATTGTGAGAGCTCATCTGTCTGTGTTGATTCCACTTTTTTTGGATCATTTTTTTTTTGTGTTTCAGTTCTTCTTACCCGTCGTCTTGTTACCCACTGAGGTGTTTCAGAGGAAGGGAGAAGTTCTCCGATTTTACCCTCCTATATGTTAGGAGGAAGAGAGAGCTATAACGAGAATGCACAATTGTAGATACTTGAAAGACAACACGAGGTACAACCTCTTTGAGTAGAAGCTTTTGTGCACGAGGACTGGAATTTCATGAAAAAATATTGTCCAATCAAAAATAAATGCATAGTGATTTATATAGTGCCAGCATCATCAAAACAATAAAGAAACTCAACAGCGGTCATTCTGAGGCTGTTTTAGCTATCTTGCGGCCCAGAGTGGACCATTTAGTTTTTGGCTTGCGGTCCTAGCCAGATCGCCTAGCTCTTGGATGGCCCAGGGAGGATAGTCTCATGGCTTCCGTGTTTGTCGTGCTATTTGAGCGTGATGTCAGATCCCAGTCGACCCGATTGTGACCCAGTGGTCGACCTTCGGTCTCGTAAGTGTTCTGGACACCCCGTGGGTTTCGTGTCCATGTTTTGGGGTGTCTAGAGGTACATGTTTCCTCGATTAGCGTGCCAATGAGTTTGGGAGTCCGGGTGACTCCATGTGTTCTGGGCTTTCATCTTACACTTGATCAAGTCACCGTGTATTGGTGTGAGTGTGTGATGTTTCCCCCGCACGTCATGAGTTTCTTCGGAAGGTGGTTTTCAAATGGGCCATGCATAAGACCCTGGGACTGCGAGTCCAGCCACCCAGCCTTGGGCTAGAGGTTCTCTTGGTTCCATTTTTGAGGGAATGGTCTCGACAGTTGTGAACTACTTGTGAGTCATCGTGCCAAGGTTTCTGACCCTAGGGTTAGGGCAGATTGATGGCATGGCTCCATTCGATTCAATAGTCTTGACCCCGAGTCTTGTGACTCAAGGATCGTTGGATTTAGTGAGTCTAGAGGACTGTCCAGAGTCTCGTGGCTTAGCGCCACTTGGTTCTTCGTGACTTTTACACCGGGTGCGTGTGTGGTTCTCAGAATTTCTCCGCAGAGAGTGGTCACATCAGTGACTCCCCACCAGTCGTAGCCTTCCGACACAGGTCTGGTCCCTCCAGGGAGTGGTGGGGAGGCTCCTTGAGAGAGATGGCTTTAGGCTAGTTATTGTGGGCCTCCTACTATGGCGGCTCGAGTTCGGCCCGGGAGGAAGAACCAACTAGAGGGCCTAATGTAGCGCAGTCAGTCAGTGTGTACACATGTGGTCGGGGATTTCAGGCGCGTGCTAATGAGCACGACCCCGACTAGACCCTTGTGTGTGTGTCTCAGTTTCCACCTGGGGCAAGTAGGGAGACACTGTGGCACGGTGTAAGTTGTCAGGGGACGTATCAGGTTGTGCTTCTAGTGGGCAGGTACTCTTGTCAAGTGAGACATGACTCTCCTGTTTTGAGTTTCACTTCCTATCTGAGAGATGTGACTTCTAGACCATTCCAGTGTGTTTTCCCGAGGTGGCGGCCAGAGGTGCTGGTAGGGATTACCGAGGCCTCGTCGTACCAGTGTGGGATAGTGCGGTCCCAGTTGGTCTTGCCTGTGTGGGCAGGCTTCCACGGCAGGGTTGCCGTGGATGTTTCCTCGGTAGGCCTGGTGTTAGAGTGGTCCAGTTCTCGATTGTGAAATCGGGATTTCCCCTTTCTATTACCGGTAGGAGTAGATGTAGAGCCGTGGTTTATGGCTATCGCAGGTTGGCGATCAGGTTCCGTTCGCCGTAGTTGTTACTCCACCGTTGTTGCTGTTGCTTAGCTAGCGTAGCTTTCCTTTTTGCGGTTATTTTCTCGGTTGGGATTCCGCGGGACCCCTACTGAGTCTCTGTTTGGAGTCTCATCCCTTTTTTCAGGTGCAGTGGTTCTTCCTCAAGGTTCGAGGGTGTTTCGTGGAGGTCCTTAGCTGTTAGCTTGTCAGGCCGAGTGTTCACTTGGTGTGTGGTACATTTTACTACTTTAGACTGTACTTTCTATTAGACTGAACTTTGTTGTAGTTAGTTATTTATTTCTATTATTATATCTATTGTCCTACTTTATTTCCTATTTATTTGCATCTCCACACTCCTTTTTAGCCCTTCCGAGCCCTTCGACTCATGGGCGGCGGGCCAGGATTCGAATGGTATCGGGCTCCTCCCAATATCTGGATCTTGGGTCGTTACAGTTGGTATTAGAGCTGTGGTTGTGGACGTACATAGGAATTCAAAATATTGCAGTGATCACTTCCGCACTTTTATTTAATTTCCTGCTCTAATTAATATTGTGCGCGATGTAATTCCAATTGCTTATACGCCTCCTCAACAACCCCCACTAACCCTTCAGGGGCCTCATCAGCCTCTTGGGTGACGTCCCAAGTTCTTGGTAGCGGTAGTCTGATACTTGTATCGGGTTATCAGTACCCTGAGCTCTGGGTCATTACAGGGTGGGTTGCAGTAGTCTCGAGCATAGCTTTTACCTCACCTGCTCTTTAATGATGGCCTGTCACTTGGGGTTGCAGTGCCTCCTACATTATTATACAGGGCGGCAGCTTGGGTCTAGACTCAACTGGTGGGTTATGACCTCTAGCGGGATTCCAGGGAGCTCATCCTTGGACCACGTAAACAGATCCTGGTTGGCTACTAGGAAACTTCTATAAGCCTCCCTCTCCTGCTCGGACAGTGTAGCGCCGATGCGGAGGGTCCTGCTCGGATCCTCCCCTACTTGGATGAGGTACAAATCATTTGACTGGGTACTTGTACTAGGCCCTGGGTCCTCTGTCCTCGCCTTCTTCTCCGGAGGGGTCTTCTCAACTTGCCTTTCGCATGTGGAGATCAAGTAGCATCTCCTTGACTCTTTGGCCTCCCTGGACCTCTCCCACTCTGCGAGAAGTGGGGAACTTCAAGTTTTGGTGATAGGCGAGGGAACACCCCTTAGGGTGCCGAGGATGCCTCGCTCTATTATAGCGTTATATCGGGTCATCCCGCGCACAACTGTGAAGTTTGCGAGGAACGTCACGTCTCTAGGTGCGGTCCCGAATGTGATCGGTAACGAAATACGCCCTTCTGGGAGGACGATCGTGCCAGAAAAGCCATATAGAGGTGTATGCAGTGGTGTTATTTGTGACAAGTCCATACCCATAAGTACAAAGCAATCGTAAGAAATCACGTCAGGGTCGCTTCCATTGTCGACAAGAATCTGTCGCATAGTATATTGGTTGATGGTCGTTGAGACCACCAAAGCATCAGAGTGAGGGGTGTTCACACCTTCAAGGTCTTCTTCTGAAAAGATGATTGGATCTTTGAGGTGCTCTTGAGTGGCAGATCCACAGCAGCTACCGTCGCCCTGATCCATGGTGTTGACTTCTGATGCGTACCGGCGGCGTCTCCTAGAGCTGTCTCCACCTAAAGTCGGCCCTCTAGAGATCATCATGATCTCCTTCCCATTCGGTCGATTGTCGATGGGTGGAGGGGTCTGCTCACGCTGGCATTTTTCTGTGGCTTTGGCAACAAACTTATCAAGGAGCCCTCGTCAGATGAGGTCCTCGATGGCATCATTGAGTTGGATGCAGTCGGTTGTGTTGTGTTCGTGGTCACAGTGGAAGCGGCAGTACCTCCTTTTGCTCCAAGTCCTCACGTCAGACATCATCTTCGGAGGCCACTGGAGGAAGAATTCCTCATGGATCTCCATGAGGATCTGCTCAGGCAGGGCCGTTACGGGCATGTAGCTTCGATATTGGCCCCTATCTCTAGTCTCTGAGTGATCGCATTGCTCCCGATCTTGTCGCTCTCACTTGTTCCACCCCTCCCAAGGAGAGTAGATGGATCTTTTCTGGTCGGGTTACCCAGTCTCGACCATGTGACTAAGGGCCGCAGTGTTCTCCCCGCAACTGGCATGTTTCTGGGCCAGGGTAAGGAGGTCCATCAAGGTTGCTGGAGCTTTTACTCCGAGCGATTGTCGGAGGATGGAGTCCCGGATGCCTTGCATCAGGGTGGTGGTAGTAATGCTGATGTACAAGCGAGGAATACGGAGCGCCTCTGTCTGAAAATAAGACACGTAGTCCCAGAGGGTATCCTCTCATCCCTGCTCGATGGCAAGCAAGCTCACCACAGATTTGGCCTCCTTCCGATAGCCTATGAAGTTTTCCTTGAATAACTTCTTCAGTTGTTGGAAGGAGGCGATGGTCCCAGTCGCCAGAGACTTGAACCATGTCCAGGCATTCTCTCGGAGGGTGGTGATGAAGCCAAACACTTTACAGCGTTTGAGGTCCAGTGGAACACCAGGTTGTGTTGGAGAGCGGATGGACACGATCTACTAGCAGAAAGTGGATCCAAAGGGGGGTGAATGGATCCAAATGCGGAATTCCCTACCCCACATCTCCCACAACCTCTGCCAGCAAGCCCTTCCTCCCCTATCCACTCCCTCCACTTCCAACCACCCCTACATCCATCAAAACCCTTCTTTGCTCCACTTAGTTCACTGACAGTAGCAGAAGTCTGACTTGCAGAGCCTGCCCTGGGGTCATTCGATGACTTAAGGAGGTGTACCATACATCAACAGAAATCTCTCCCAGTTAGCTTTGCAGGCGAGGCGATCTCATCTCAATCCGAGTTCGGAGCTGCCCAGGAGAGCTGTTTTCCACAGACTGCGCAGAACCAGTCCGGCCTACAACTAGAGGTGACTTACTGAAGATCCAGTGACCACACCCCAGCTCCCCTTGGTGCGCCGTTTGTCTGGGACGTTCCTCTACTAGTCCTCTGTCGAACACAGCTGGCGGGGCCTCGTTTGGAGTCCGGAGCTGTCCGTTCCAAATTTTCTTCCCCGGGTGTGCAGGTCAATCCACTCAGAATCAGAGCAGACACCCATCCACTCTACATCCTCTATCTCCCTAGTCTGACCTCCCCTGGCAGCCTTCCTGGTTGGAGATCGAAGAGGATTCATTCACGGATGTGCCCGTTTTGGTCCCGCACCATTTCGACGACGGGAGTGATCGTGACTGCGTCACCTTCCTGCTGTTGTGACTTGAGAACAGTCCCAGTCCGAGTAGAGCAACACGGGTCCTGGGCCAGCCACAACCAGCGACGGTGCCGGGCGATCCCGCGAAAATTCTGGAGCCTTCCTGGATCAGTTAGCGAAGGATCGGCACTGGTTTCGGTGTCTTCCAAGTTCGTTACAATCCGTGGCGGCGTCAACAGTGGCTGCCGATCTGATTGTTCCAGAAACAGGCTGAACCGGCCGAGCGGCCCCTTTGGGTACCCTAGTAGTCTTCTCCCCCACCCCGCCTGACCGGCTTAGCACCCCTCCCTGTGTGGAGGTAGTTATAATCCACATTCCCCACCCCTTGTCCAACCCTCCTACGAGAGGAGTAGTGCATGTAATTTTAAACAGAGGAAGCGACATTCGACGCAGTGTGCGGGGAGCCCACACTTCCCCGCTCGCCCTCGTCTCCGAATGGGGTTGGTTTCTTCAAACCAACCGGGTAAGCTCCAAACCTCGCTCTTTCACTAGTACTTGTTCATACAATATCTGCTGGTTTGCTCTGTTGAGTGAAAAAGAGAGCGCCCGACCCTGGGGTATTCCACTTCTGAGCAGTCACCGTGGGTTGTGAGAGAGAGGGACCTAGTGCCCCAATTGGCACCCAACCAGCCCTTGAATTGTGGGCTTCGTACCATTGGGAGGGACACCTAAGCCATGCTGGCACTCTACCAGCTAGGGACTTGACCCACCACCTCCACTCGGCATCGCCGAGTCACCCTGGGTTCGTGTGTGTGCAACGGTGGTTCGGCCACTTTCGAGGACCTCGCTTTTCTAGTTGAACGTGTTTGCGGGATAGGTCCAAGGACCCATTGTCTAATTGGTGCATGTTTCCCTAGCGTTGTCACATTAGTGGGGCTTACTCCGTATTCCTCGGGGAGGTCTAACACATAAGCATTAGTGTCGATGTGCCTCAAAACCCGGAAGGGACCTGCTCCACGCGACCTCAGTTTTGAGCCATTTCTTGGGAATAATCTCTCAGCCCTCACCATCACAAAATCACCTACGTGGAATTCTTGGTGGCGTCGGTGGGAGTCGACAGATTTCTTATACACCTTATTGCTCTTGTTGATGTGTTTGTGAAGGTTTTCATGTAATTTTGTGAATGCTGACCTCCTAGGGGTGATGGGTGGACCTAGGCAAAAAGTAGACTAGGCATGTCTAGACTCCCTATCAAGGGTTTTGAAACTTAGGGGGCCGGGGCATCCAAATGCGGACCTATCATGTGGGTGTGTGATGAGTGCCAGAGGACCTGAACATCCGTAGATGCCCCTGACATGTTTATGATCAAGGATAAATGAGGGAGGGCCGTTACATCCATATATGGACCAATCATGCATCCGACTTGACATGTGGGTGTCATGAATGAACTGACCCGACTTACTTTTCATGCCAAGTGGTGTGATGTGCCAAGACATAGGAATTCCCTTCCCATAGATGACTTCCTTGTTCTTTCTCTGGGGAAGGAGAGGGGTCTGCGATCGTGCCAGGGCCTCCACCCTGGATACCAGATTGACCGCTCTCTTCGGTTAGCACTGGGCTCCTCTAATTCATCATCAAAGAGAGAGAATGCCACCATCATGTGGATCACATTAGTTGAATGGTGAACCACACGTGCTACTTTGCCTGGTCTGGACCATGTATGTGATTGTGGAGGATCGACGAGACCACTCTTCATCTGAATAAGGTCATCTCGGATCATCTTCTGTGCCTGGGTCTTGAAGACGTAGCAATCTTTGAGAGGATGACCCAGCATACGGTGGTGTGAGTAGTAGTTGGGATCGTCGATTTTCTGGGCTTCGTCTGGTTTGCAAACTTCAGGTAGTTCGACGATCTTCTGAGCCATGCAGAGATTGAAGAGCATCTTCGTATGTTCCTTCTTGAAGGAGAAGGGCGTCTTCATACGCTCCGAGAAGGAGAGAGCGGCAGGCTTGTCTGCTGGCCTTTTATCGGAACTACTTGTCTCGGCTCCCTTGCTGGCTTTAGTAGTGGGGGTGAATTCGATGGTGTTCACCTCCTTACCGGGCTGGCGTTCCCACGCTTGTTTACCCTTAACTAAGATGTAGCTTGGGCTATCGGTGAAGAACATCTCTATTTCAGCGACCGCCGAATTGAGCTTGTCAAAGCCCTTGACGTAGGTGCCGAGAAGCTTTTCGCTAACCTCGGCCGCCAAGCCTCGGCGACAGATAGTGATGACATCCACCTGGACTGGTGGATTGACACACCTGATGCTGAGGTCTCGTCATTTCTTGATGAAGTCGAGGGTGCTCTACCCCTTCTTCTATCGGAGAGAGTAGAGCTCGACTAAGGAGACCTTTCACTCGACCGTTTGGAAGCGGTCGAGGAACTCCTTCTGGAGATCCACCCAATCGATGACCGAGTTGGGCTTCAGGCGGGAATACCATTAGAAGGCCGTTGCCGTGAGTGAGGTGGCGAAATAGCGGAGAAGATAAGGCTCATCCAATGCGAGTTCACCCATGGCCATAATGTAGTAGGCCAAGTGTTCATGCGGAGACCTGTGACCATCGAATTTCTGCAACTTCGACAGCTTGGCATACTCCTGGGGAAGTTTCTTGAGCTGGTGATGCAGTAGGTAGGGGACACTATAGAGGTACACCGCCGCAATCCCTTCTCCAAACTGAGCGAGCTTGGTCTCAACGATCTGCTCGATCATCTGGCGCTGTGCCATTAGGCTTTCTGGCACCGGTGTGTTGGATGGCCGTGGTTGAGCTTCGACCAAAGGTGTGCCGAACCCGGTTACTGTAGGGGTTCGGACGGCTGCAGCTAAGGTGTTGGTGCTGTTTTGCCCTCCTGGCGGGACCGACGTCTCAATCAACGGCCCAGTAGGCGGCTAAGGGTGAAGGTCATGCTCCTGCAATAGGTCTTGTAGGAGGGCCTTCAAGTACTGGTTCTCCTTCATAAGAGTCTCAAGAGTCACCTCTTGGACTTCATTGGCCGGAGGGTCATTATTGACTGACTCCGCATTGACGGGGGTGGCACGATCCTGGACGGGAACTTCCTCCGCTCGCATCGATGCCTAAGGTCTGATAGAGGTGCCGACGTGGCCGGCGGGAGCCGACTGTTGGGTCGGGTGACGCGGCCTCCTGAGTTGCGATATAGGCTGGTTTAGGTCATCAGTCTGAACCTCAGGCTGGTGCCCGGTGGCATAACAGGCGAACACCTTGACCGCGTCACTGAGGAGCTAGGACGTCTGCTTCTTCTGAGAGCGCCTCTTGGGGCGGACGGGTGTCCCCAGCCTATTAAAGATTGAGGTGCGTTGCAGAGGAGTCTCCGTCACGGCATCTGCCTGAGGAGAACTCGAAGTTGGATGTCAGTGGGGCCCGAAATGAGCCCGTCCCTACCTTCGCCTGTCTGAACGAGAGGCACTGAAAGGCTGGGCACCGTCCGACGATGCGGTAGCAAAATCAGTCGCGTCTTGCTTGGCGCGACATCCTGGTGCCCGAGAAGGGTTTCTAAGACGCGCCCTCCAAACGGCTTGAGCTTCCTCCTGGGTAACCCAGATTCTTCTCAAGTCAGACTGTTGGTCTCCCTTGTCACGACCTCTTCGCAAAATATAGTAATTTTTTAAATAAAAATAATTAGCGTCTGTCATGAAATCCGCTATTTATAGAAAATCACCATTTAATAGATAAGTGCCCCAACAATAAGCATCCATCTATGAGGGCGCTAATAACAAATAGCGTCCGTCCTGAAAGACGCAATTTTCACAAATAATTCAGAAAAATAGAAATATCCATCCTATTCAACCCTAAGATGGAATCCACTTGGGGGCATTGCATGGTAACATAAGATTTGTTAATGCTAATGTCAATTTTATCGTGTCTACAGTCTCAAAGATGGGAAACCAAATCTCAAGTCACGTGTCACTTGACGGGAGTACCTTCCCACCAGAAGCAAGGTCAGATGCGTCCACTGACGTCTTAATCTACACCCCAGGTGTCTCCCTACTCACCCTAGGCAAAAATTGAGACACCATACAAGTAACCACACGATAAGGGTCTAGTCGGGGTCGTGCTCATCAGCACACATCCGAAGTCCCCAACCACGTGTGCACACACTGACTGACTGCACTACGTCAGCCCCTCTAACTGATTTTTCTCCCAACCAGGACACGAGCCGACACAGTGGGAGGCCCTACAACAACCAGCCTAAAAATTGTCTCTCCCAAGTATAGCTCTCCACCCACTCCCTAGTAGGTAGGCACACGCGTGCTCAGGCAAGCTACGACTAGTGGGGGGGTCACTGAACGTGAACACTCTCTATAGAGAGGAAACACCAAAAGTCACGTACACACCCATCGCGAGTAACACAGAGTACTGGGTGGCTCGGGGCCACTAGACTCTGGACAAGCAACTAGACCTACTAACCCAACGGTCCTTGAGTCACACGACTTGAGCCAAGACTGTCGTACGACACGGCACCATGACGACAACCTGCCCTACTCCTAGGGTAAAAAATCATAGTCATGATGTTTCTCAAGGTGGCTCACAACCACTGAGTTAATTCCCTTTCCAAGGGAGACCAAGAAACCTCCTAGCCCTAGGCCGGGCCACAAGACGCTCAGTCATAGGCCATATGCATGGCCCTCATGGAAATCGCTTTCCGAGGAAGCTAACGTCGTGTAGGAACAGCCCTCCGAATTCATACCGATACATGGTGACTTGATCTAGCGAAACAGGAAAGCCCTGAATACATGGGGTCACCCGAACCCTCAAAACAATACGGGCATGCTAATTGAGGTAACACGGTACCTCCGGACACCCAAAAATATGGTCACGGTCCCCACGGGATGTCCGGAACATCCATGGGGCCAAAGGTCTACCAAAGGGTCACAACTGGGTTGACCGAGGGCAAAAATAGGCAAAAAACCCTCATTTCGGTTAACCAAACCCCTGGGTCAGTCGACCTAAACGGGTTGGTCGACCGGCCAGAACAGCCCAGTCAACCGCCTGGACGCGGTCGGTCGATCAACCCATGGCCAGCGCCCTCCTGCCCATGGTGAACAGCCGATCGATCGACTGATTCCCCATTGCAGTCGATCGAAAATGGCATTGGACCCGTGGGAGCTCTGTCATGGGTGCTCAAACCGTGCCGCACTCAACCCATTTGAGGGGGAAAATAAGGGGAAACTCTTACCCAACCTCCTTAGGATCGGGAGGTCCCATTCAAACCACAAAAATCTCGCCGAATCGATCGAATCACGTCTCACCCCAAAAACATGTATTTTAACCCCGGCAAGAAAGGAAACATCCCTCTATCTCACCACAACCTATAAAATGTGGGCAAAATGAAATGCACAGGTTAGGGATCCATCCCCCTACCTCCATCGAAGTTTTCTCATGCCGAGATCGTCGTTTTATCACAAAACGCCTCACAAATCGTCGCCAGGTTCATGAACTCGTGGACGAAGCCCCACTGCACCTCCACCACCTCGATCCTCGCCCCATCCTCGACCACTCACCATCTGTGTCGCCTCCGCCTCACCCTCCTCCCCCTCCATTGGCTGCCAGGAGAAGAGGGGGTGGGAAAGAGAGAACGTGAGAAGAGAGAGGGAGAGAATGAGAGTTGTGAGGAGAGAGAGAGGGTGGGGGTTAAATTTATAGGAAATTAATTTAGATTTTAAAAATTTAGAAAATATAAAAATTAAAAAAAATCATTCTCACGATTTCCTCAGGCGAGAAGGTAGACTACGACTACTCCTCTGACGAGGCGGCTTCGGGCGAGGATGTTGTAAGTGTGGGCCCATTCATATGGGGCCCTCCCTTTGTGGCTAGCTTTCGGCCCTCTGTCTCTTATCCTCCGGTCAACTTGCAGGAGCAAACCCAGCCAGAAATCGTGGAGGCACCCATCCCGGATGCACCAGCAAAGCGATCCGGGGGCGGCGATACTGGCTTGGGGAAGCTGGCAGCCTTATTCGAGGTCTTACAGCGAGAAGTGGCTGTGGGGACTGCAACGCCGACCAGTGCGACCCTGGAGGAAGGAGAGATAGCACTGGAAGGTAGCATAGTCCCGATGACTGAGGTAAATGCGGGACCTCTGGGACCCCTATTCCCATTTTCTCGAGTTTCGGGGTAGCGTACCTTGATCGATGGAAGGCTAACCCCACTTTTCGTGTTTCAGGAGGAAGGAATGCTCCCCGAGGCGTGCACTGCTAAAACTCACAGGGCCGTCGCAAAGCAGAGGGAGGCAGCGGGCCCTGCAGAGGTTGACGAGCCGCAACTACTCTCGGCGTCAGAGGTGGAGCGCTTGGTGTCGTTCCTGCAGTCGGGGAGCGGACTGAAACTCATGGTTCCCCTTCTGCCTCCCCGACCACTCATGACACCGGAGGAGGGCCAACTTTTGGGGAAGATGCTCACTAGCCTTACGGTTCACGGGGAGGAGGGAGCGTCAGTGGAAGCGGTGGCCGGTCCTTTAGCAGCGACGTCCGATTCAGCTCCGCTTCCTACCCTTCCTACGACCGAGAGCAGGGTGGAGCAGTCCCTCGCGACGGCCGAGCCAGGTGGTTCGGTTGCAGCTCTACCAGCTCCTTTGGCGATGACCAGCTGGGAGTGGTCTATCAGGGTCGGGCGCTCAAGCGACCTAGCCGTTGGTCTCCCATCCTCCTCAGGCACGGTGGACGTAGATCTGTGGGCGGTAGTGGACGACTTAGTCGAGTTCGACCCTCCGGCGGTGCCTTCCATTGGTCACGTCACCTCGGACGCGCCGGTTTGACAAATGCTACTGGTCCTGTGATCGATGACCTTCACCGACCCGTCCCTCACATACCAGGGGGTATATGTCGTAGTGGCGCAGCTGACTGGGGTGTTGCAAATGCTGGGTTACCCTCTGGAGGAATGGTTGCGGCGGGTCCTGTTGCTGTTAAAGTACATTAACCGTCGCGAGTTCCTCGAGGCCCGGGCTCCCAATGAACTCACCGCCATCAGTGCCCAAGAGGATGAATACCTACGTGCGCTGGACGTGCGGCGAGGCAATGAAGAGCAGCACGAAAGGGCCCTGGATGAAAACCAACGTCGCGTGGGTGCCCTCACGGGCAGGGTGGAGAAGTTGAGAGATTATCTCACTGCCGCCGAGGCCGAGCTGGCTGAAGCTGAGGCCGCCGTGATCAGAGAGACAGAGGAGATTGCTGTCGCCAGAGTCGAAACGGCGTCTGTGACGTCTGAGCTGGCGTGCCTCGAGGGGCGAGGAACCGGCTGCACGACATGGCAGAATTCCCCTGTCTCGGGATCCTCCCTCTTGAGGAGATCTTCCGAGGGATAGATTGAGTGCCACTCTCCTCCCTTTTGTTGCCATGTCTGGTTGTCATGTAAAGTAGGGGTATGCCCCG
This sequence comes from Amorphophallus titanum, assembly GCA_024336825.1. NCBI lineage: Eukaryota > Viridiplantae > Streptophyta > Magnoliopsida > Alismatales > Araceae > Amorphophallus > Amorphophallus titanum. The sequence continues at coordinate 15,816,931 of JANBPO010001371.1, read as the reverse complement.
AAGCATGTGTAGCCTTCCCCCTTTTTGAAATAGAAAATCATTCACGCACATACTTTTACACGCTGGCCCATAAATCTTCCCCCCCCTTTTTCTTCCTTTTCTTACTCCTCGGCGGGATGCGAGTTTGCGCCGGTGGCTTGGTCTAGGAATGCTTTGGTCGAGTTTGCAGAGGCACGTAGGAGAGTGCTCGCCTCCCCAGGGGAGAGGCGAGGGGACCACTCCACCACGCGAGCCTCATGGCCTCGCCGAGTGGTTCCGTGAGGAAGATTGGCCTGGACGGAGGGTTCAAGTCAAATGGGTGTATTCATCACCCGAAGGGACGGAGAGAAGAGTTTATTGATTCAAATGACCTAGCCGAGAGGTCCAAGTCAAATGGGTGTTTGTCGCCCGAAGGGACAGAGAGAAGGGGGTATTAGTTCAAATGACTTGGACGGGAGGTCCAAGTCAAAGGGGTGTTCGTCTTCTCTCTCTCTCTCCACCTCGTTTCTCTCACTCTCTCACTCTTTCTCTCTCCTCTGCCCCCTCTTTCGTCTGTTCTGGGCTGTGTCGACCCCGGATCGAGGTGCGGGAGGTACCGTTGGAACCCGCTCATCGCGAGGATCGCGCCAGTGCCTTCCATTCCACGGTTCGTGGGGCGTGGGAACGGGTCGGGTCGTGAAGTGTCCCGGAGCTTTGTCGCCCGCATGCGTGATTATCGAGGTTTTCACCGCGATCGAGGTAGGGGGATGGACTCCTTACTTCGCTAGGAATATTTTGGTACCACATGCATGCCCATCCGTAGGCTTTTACATCATTTTCTGTGCAAGGTCTATTTTAAGAGTTTTTAGGTTAAAAATGCTTTAAAAATTGATTAGGGGTGGTATATTTGAGTTTTGATGCATGTCGTAGTTATAGAAATTTAGTTATTCTTTTCCTTCTACCCCTTTCTTTTTGTTTTGTGCCGATCCTGCTTGACCGGAGGGGAGTTCGGTTCCAAACTTGTCCCCCTCGTTTCTCAGTCGATATAACGCGCCTGTCAGAGGCCGTTATATGCTTAACGGACCCTAGGGTGTGCGTTATGCATTGCTTGGCAGACCACTCGTGGGCCGCTATGCCAGTTGTGATTTTTGTAGGTCTGTAGGTTGTGGGGCATGACGGACTAGGCCCAGTCCGCCATGGCCATAATGACGCCCTACTCCTGGTGCGTTATACTATGTGGTTTAACTGTGGAGTTTTCTGAGTTTTTAACGTTTGGGTAGATTTAACGGACCACTCCTGATGCGTTACAGTGACATGGCGCATCCGTCCTGGTGCGTTATGGACTGTGTGTTTTTGGAAGGTTCTCTAGAGAGTATAACGCGCGGGCCAAGGCACATCATACATTGCATGATGCCCCTGAGGTAGTGCATTATAGTCTACAGGTTTGGGTTTTCCCTGTGTGCAGGTGAGCATAACGGCCTAAGGGAGGCACATTAAAGTTGCATAACGCCCCCACCCTAGTCCGTTACACTCTACTTCTTTGGAAATGTTAGAAATGCACGTTTAATTCCCGTCTTATGCATGCTACGCTATGTCTATATTATATTCATCTTATATATAATCATTGGCTCGCTCCTAGTATCCCAATAGAGTGCTTGGACTTTTCATATGATGGAACCACTAGATGTAGCCCTAGACTTCGTCATTGTCGACCCACCTGGGAGATGTGGAGGGCCATACCCGTCAAATGGTTTAAGGTAGTATCGTGGGCCCTCAGTCCGACCGTAGCGCTCTACGGGAAGGGAAATCTAGCTGGAGGTCTGGCCCTAGGCACGGGTCAGTGTGTGCACACGTGGTCAGAGCTGACACTGACGAGTGTCACTCTGACTAGTTCTCGATTGGTACAGTTTGGTTTGTCTTCTCGCTGGGCAAGTTCAGACTCGCGAGTTGCTTGAGATGCAGTGTAAGTCGTCAGGGGGCGCTTCTGGTCTCTCTCTTCTAGTGGAGTACCACGTCCTTCTCCTGTCACTAGAATGCTTGAGTTATTTCTATTGGTAGATATAGTTTTTACCGCTAGCCCTCGTCGCTAGCTGTTGCTCTTGGTGTTTACTTATTTTAGTTATATTATTTATATTGGCGTCTCGTCAGCCGATTTAATTACCTAGTTAGACTTTCTTGCTCTAGTCTAGAAGCATGTCGATATACTGTATCTGCTTGTTTAATTGTTCAAATACATGCTCTAATTACATTTCAATTGTTCTAGTTACATTCTTAAATACCTGCTTACTTGTTTAGTTCGTGGTAGGGATCCGCGTGACCCCTACTGAGTCTGGCTGGAACTCACCCTTCCTTCTTGCAGGTGAGTCGTCTCAGTCGTCGACCAGTGGTTCCCGAGCTTTTGGAGACCGCCCTTAGAGTGCCAGCAGCGTCTGTCGGTCTTTTTTTTCTGTCTTCTGTTGGGGTATGCCCCGTGTAGTTGTAGTTACCTTTTCTTATTTTGTGGGACTTGTGTAAATTTTGTGAATGTTATACATCTGGACTAGTTTATATTTATACCACTCTGATATTTTAAATTACTTCCACCTTAATTTAATTAATCGTTGTCAAAAATTAATAATGCGCTATGGTAAAGATCAAAAATGAGTTTTATTTAATTGTTAATGAAGAATCATAGAAATGTAAATAGTGCATATGTTTGAAAATAATAATCAAATTAATAATAGATAAGTTATGCACACTTATAATAATGTTAACAAGTAAAAATAGAATAGATTTTGTAGAGGTGAGAAAATAGTCTCTAAATATCGTATTGTATTTTTAAGATTTATTTTGGTGGGGAAAGACATTTAGCTATCTGTGGAAGTTTACAAGTAATAGAAAAATGGTGTCCCTGAGCATTATTTCAACAGATAACCTTCTAATGTTTATGCCAGTATCACACTGAGGGAATGATAGTAAGAGACAGAGAGGGAGCGTGAGAGTAGAGTGGACAAGTCTAGGTGTGGGAATCAGGTTCTCAAAAGTGTTTGGAGGGTGCTTGCTGGCCACAGGGCATGCTCAGAGAGTCGCAGGGATGTGGCGAAACGATGAGGCTAGCTTCCTTGAGTGAGCTTTTACTTTTGTCTTGATCTCTCTCTCTTTTTTCTCTATGTGTGTCTTCATTATCTCTCTGTCATATGATTGGAGGCCTATTTATATAGGTTACCTTAGCGGTGGAGGTTTGTTCCCTGACGGGGAAAGACGCAGATTGTGGGGTAACGCCCCCTTGATCGGAGGGAGTTTTTGATTGTACTCCTACTTAATCGGGAAGTGTGACTTTGTGGAGAGGATCTTGGTGTCGTAGATGTGACTTCGTCCCTGCGGGAGAAGAGGTCTATAATAATGGGAGCAACGTTCGATCGTTGGAAAGTCGTTCGGTGCCCGAGATGCTCGCGTCGATGTCTCTTGTGGGCTAGCAAATCCTTTATATGCTTCTATTGGGCCGTTGGGTTTGGGCTGTAGGTTATCAGGCGGCCTACTTCATTCCCAACTGGGTCGGGTGGCTATGGGCCTAGTGCTAGTGGGCTACAATGGGCCTAGCAGATTTTACCCTCCTCACTAACCCCCCACTCTCAGGCGCTGAGCATGCTCGGGGTCCGAGAGGATCTTCTAACAGGCCAGTCAGGGGAGGCTTATAGGAGGATCTTCTCGAGATGTCCGACTCCCTGGCATGTGGGTCTTGTCACCTGTTGTGGTTCTTGGCACGCAAGGCAACCCCTGTCGGGATGTCAAGTGACGTCACTATCATCATGGCGTGGTCATTTTCTCCTAGAAAAGTAGGCGCGAGCGGCTGCTTGGGTTTCTCGCTGCCAACCTCGATGGTGATAGTCGCCTTCTATCTTTGTGACTCCTTGAGATGGCCACTTAGCTTTCAGGATCTATAAATTAGGGTAGAAAACTTCACCCGTTTCTTTCATCGTCGGCATAAGAGTCCACTGCTTCCTCAACGTCTGCCCTTTGGCTTGGTGAGGACCCTTCTTCCTCTTCTTCTTTCTACGCCTCATGGTGCCTCATAGGAGACTTATTATTTTTGATTCTGAACCTTCCATGGAAGAAGCCAGCCGCATTAGTGCCCCGAATATTTTAGGGGCCGGTCCAATCGTCCTCGTTCTCCTTCTCTTATATCTTACCGGGTAGTTCACGGCTTCTAGGAGGCCTTCCAGATTCCTACTGATTACGATATCATCCTTTCTACCTGTCAGGGAGTACTTAGGTTGTTATTACCGTGACGGCATCAGCGTCTCTATAGAGTCTTTTCGGGCAGGGTTTTGTCTTTCCCATCACCCCTTCTTTGAGTCCATCCTCCACTTCTACGGCAAGTACTTGGGTGATCTTTCCCCCAATTCCTAACGCATTCTCTGCGCCTTCATGTATATTTGCAACCATGCAGCGGTCACACCCATCGTTCATCTCTTTCATCAATTCTATAGTTTTTAGCGTTGTCCCGGTGCTGATCATCAATCTTTTTATCTTTGGGCCAGAAACAACATGTCCATCATTTTTGTTTCCTGTATCGTATCCAACATCAAGCACTGGGCCGAGCGCTTTGTCATCGTGACGAAGGTAGGGGGTTCTGGCCGAGCTAGCGACTAGGGTTTCTGTCAGATTCCCCAACTTCATGCGGGTGACAATTTGCCAATCCCAACCAGCGAGGAAGCCAAGGAGATAAAGGCCATCCTTCGCCACCCCCATCGCGATGCCGACACGAGACTGACTCCTGATGTCCTTCGGGAATTAGGATTGACCCCCATTATCTCATGGTATGGCCCTTGCTATTTTCCTAGTTCCTCTATCTTTAACTTCTAATCATCTTGTCGTGGTGCAGGGGCTCCAACACCACCGGAGCTGCGACTCGAGATGGTGGAGTTGCCGTTGTTCATTCCCCAGTCGTGTGACCACATCGAGCCAGGTGCGGATCAGGTGACGGTCACAACCCCCCGACTAGTAGTCGCCTTTAAGCCGGGGCGCCTGCCATACCCCTTGTCGACAGCAGCTCAGGGCTATGCCCACCTTCGTTGACGTCCCCAGTGGTCGTTGTCTCCTCACCTAGCACCGGTTAGGGCACTTGTGCGGCTAGCCCAAGAGCGGTCTTTAGTAGCCCGAGGAGCTCGTCGGACGCACTTGTTGAGGTCTCGCCGATGACCGAGGACAAGCGCCAGTGAGTTGATCTTGGCCGTGATGGCGATGGACCGCCAGCGCCACCTCATGAAGAAGAAGAAAGTCATCATCAACCGAGCGATCACCGAGATGCTGCATGGTTAGATGCCTCCCCTCCTCCATGATCTGTGACTCCTCCAGCCTCTGAGATGGAACTAACGGAGGTCCAGCTGTCGGTTTCGACCTCTCCCATCCACTCGCTGTAGATGGGGGCAGGGCCATCAGTCCCCGTCGAGGGGCCAGTGACAAGGGCAAAACATCACACCCTGCCATCGTCCCCGACTCCCCCCATGTTGAGGACGCTCTAGGGGTGCTCTCCCATCGAGTGGAGGCCTATGCTTTGCTAGAGAAGACTCTAAAGCCAAGGGAGCACTTGGTGACTCTCTCCCCGGAAGCCCATGAGGAGCTGTATAATCTGTCGGCTAGAAATTTGTGTTCAGTGGCCCAAGCCCTCGGTTTATTGTCGGTCCATCATTGGGAGGCCATGAGGTAGGTGGCTGACAGCCGGAGAGAACGATCGGCATTGGAGGCCAAGCTATAGGGGATGGCAGTCGAGTACTTCGGCCTTCAAGAGATTCTGAAGTCCTAGGGGTGCAGGCTAGCAAAGGCTGAGGGTGACCGGGATGTCTTTTGGGTGCAAGTCCAGTCATCTGAGGACTCTTGGCGATAGATGAAGGGGTGAGCTGAGGTGGCAGAGGAGCGCGCGGTAGAGCTGGAGACTGCGGCCGCCAAGGCTAGAGAAGAGGTGGGGGCGGCGGCAACCAAGATTGTGGATCTTGAGGCAACAGTCACCACAACCAAGGCTGAGTCAGTGACGACAGGCGAGGAGGCTGTCGAGCACTTTCGAGAGTCCTCGGAATACGAGGCCAAACTGAACGTCGTAGCCGTCAAGGTCTAAGAATGGCGAGAGATGTCTGCTTCAAGGATGGCTAGGTGGCTACTCTTCAGGCGGCTACTAATGCCATAGGGGTCCAGGTGCCAGTACTACCACCTTCGATGCCATTCGAGCCCAAGGGCGACCAGGGTGAGGAGGAGCCGGGCGAGGAAAAGCAAAGCACCGAGGGGCAGGACGCGGGAGCCGAGTGTCTGGTGGGTCGGGAGCTGGTCGGCTTGACAGATGACCCTCCACCATAGGGGACAATGCCTGTAGATGCGCTCGAGGCTCAGGAATCGGTGCCCCCTTAGGTGGATGTAGGGGCAATCACTTCTGGGTGAAGCGCTCGCACTGTTAGAGGCCTTTGCCGCACATTTCCTTCTTTACTTTTCTTTTTTTGTGTCTTTTGGGTACACCTGAGTAGGCGTAGCCCTTCCTCTATACTCCTTTTGCTAGAAATGAAGTTTGTTTACCTTACTTCCTAAGTGTCTTATCTTATTGATATTTCTTCACCTCTCATAGAGACTTGGGTCTCTTTCTATCATTCAAACTCCCTTGGAGCATGAACCAATAGTCGAAACTCCTTTGGGAAGTGTAGGATTAAAGGGTGTGATTCTTGAGATCTCATCGCTTCACTTCCTGTCCAATCAGGAGGGGATGGGAACCTCTGACCCTTTTTGGTGGCTTTGCTCGTCTCCTATAAATAGGATATCTGTGAGGGGTCCTGGAGGCACTCGACACTTCCCTTCACTTAGCAAATCACTTTCTGAAGCAATGTTGTCCGAGAAGTCTTAGTCTTCGTCGGGGGAGCCTTCCCCCAAGCAACCCTGCTTTCGGGAGATGGCTCTCCCAGAGCCCGCCTCAACCTCCATCGATGACGGCGGCACTAGGAGCAAATTTGAAGACTACCAGCAGGGATATCTCTAGGGTTGGCATGATGCCCTGGTGAAGGTTCACCGGTTCTACTACATAGAGGGGGTGCTTGAGCTCACCCCTGATTTGTACTGTCCCAAGGAGGATGAGTAAACCCTTGTACCTCACCCCATATCAATAAAAATCTTCTTCAGCTACTCTTTCTCTGCTTATGGGATGCTTGATGGACTTTGTGTCTGTAATGTCCCGGATTTTATTTTTCAGGTATTTACGTGTATCTTTTTCTGATGAGCCTTCGAAACTCTGTGCAGGGTGAACCGTTGCGTTCTCCGACTCCAGGACAGTACCACTATGTTGTGCGTCTTCCGAAGATCGCGGAGGTAATTTTTTTAAATTTTTAGAATTTTTTAGATTTTCCTATTAAAACCCCCCCACCCTCTTTCTTTCTAAATCACAATGCCCCAAGCAATGGCACGGCAACAACATGTCTCAAGCAACCTGAGATAAAGTCACACCGAAGAACCAATCCTCTGATGCTCTACACATCCTCAAAAATCTGCCCGTAGTATCCAATGCTACGATCCTCCGCTACGCATCCTTCTGGAGCTGCGCCAACACCCTTACACATCAGGGAATGGGCAACGCTTCTCAGGGGCAACCACCTTGCCAAAAGATGGGACGTGTCTCACACGGACTTCATGGCACACGAAGGCCAACCAATCCGAACACACGATGCAAGACAACGAACCTTAACCCAACGTGATCTCCTCCAACCAATTGGAAAACTCAACACTCATCTGACCAACGGAAGGTCCCCATGCTCGACCTGACCTCGAACCTTACACACGCTGGGAACAGCACCTTCCAGCACCGAAAAATCATTACTCCCGTCAGGTCAACACCTCCGACACACTCACCAAGTGTCTGGTCGGACCACGATCATGACACCTCTCGATGCGCCATCGCTGCGACTCCTCGAAATGCAACACACCATGCGTCGAGCTGCAGCACGAGCCATAACTGGCACCTGCCAACGCTCATCCTCGAGCCGCAAGCTCGCCACTGAGCCTTCACATCTCGAACCAAATCTAGGGCAACCACAGCCCAATCCAAGATGATCCTCCGCTCATCCGAGCACATCGCGACCAGAGCGCCCGCTCTGTCACCTCGAACCACGATCTCAACACCACAAGGGCTAGATAAATCTCGAACAGGGATGGCCAAACGACAACATTAGCTCCCTCAGAGCACACTCATGGCCACTTATCCACGGACAATTCACACCAGCCACCTGACCTCGCTACAATTCCTCGAACACAGCACCGCAGTAATGCACCTGCTGGCAACTTCTGCCCAACGCAGCACAATCGGGGCCACCACCGATGAGGGAGAAGCTCTCAACCTCGATCTTTAGACCCTGCGCCAGCACTCCGACGATGACAGCAACCACCTTCACAGTGCCAATGCCGCGCACTCATGCTCTCATGCGAGAAACCAAGCGAAAAATAAGCACGAAACCTTATGCCAGCTGCCGACTGTACTGGACCTTACGGACTCTGATCAGTGTAATATCCCGAATTCCCATGTACTTCCACAACCATAGCTCTGATACCGGCTGTGGCGACCCGGGATCTAAGTACCGGAAAGGAACTGACGCAACTCGAACCTCGACCCGCCGCCCACGAGTCTGAAGACTTGAAAGGGCTAAAGGATAGGTGTGGTGTACATAGAAATAGGAAATAAAGTAGGACAACAGATATAATACCAGAAATAAACAACTAACTAGAACCGGCAAGTGTCGCCAGAACCGACAAGTGTCGTCAGAACCGGCAAGTGCCGCCTGCTACCGCCACAGAGCCTTGGGACACAACCTCTCACAACCCACGACACACCTCTCCAGAACCGGCAAGTGCCGCCTGCTACCGCAGTAAGCAGGTCGAAAATGCTGCGACCAATGCACACGGGTCCCCAGACAACATACTTCTTACCAGGGTCGATCACTCGGCCAACCTCACCAGCCGCTCACAGCAACCAACCAGGACCCACAATCTTGTTAGAGATCACTTCTCCAAAATAAGATCTCACCCAAGGACACAACTTCCAACACAGAAACAGGGTACTCATGCGGCAACCTTGCCAGTATATTTCCCCAGCTCTCAATCCAGCCAGTGCCACAAATCACAATACCTTAAGCAACGGCACGGTAACAACATGTCTCACGTAACCCGAGATAAACTCACACCGAGGAACCAATCCTCCGACGCTCTACACATCCTCGAAAATCTACCCGTAGCATCCAATGCTACGATCCAATGCTACTAGGGATGTAAATGGATCGGGTTCGGCTCGGGTTGACCAATACCATACCCTATCCGTGAAAATTTTACAAATACTATACCCGGATAGTACCCTATTATTTTCGCGGGTATGGATACGGGTATATCCGTCACAGGTATGGATATATCTGCGGATATCTGTATCCGTCCATAAAGTTTGAGTCAACATCCACATCTAAAGAAATGTGAGATATAAGAGAATTAGAAAAAAAAGAAATCTAGTCAATTCTTCACGCATTATTTGAGTTGAAAGAGCATACCCACGCGGGTAAGGGCTTCTTCTATCTCCAGGCGAAGAGGGGAAGGAGTTGCGTGACCCTCTCTCCTAGAGATTCTTCCCACAAGGCCTGGAAGACCCAGTATTTCTAGGTGGGCGCAGCCTTGGACAGTGGGTCTTGGAACTTCCCACTGATCCCTAATTTTCACCCTAACATCCCTCCAAAGCCGGCTGTGATTTTCCCAGAGGCGGAGAAGTAGCCTTCTTCAGGAGAATCGCCGATCCATCGCCGAGTTGATGACTGAGGCCAACATCGAGGAGTATCCCTCTCGGACGGTGGCACCTCCAGGTAAGGGCTTTAGGGCTTTGTGTTGATGTTGGGTTGCCTTAGTAAACCTCTTACTGACGGTCCATCTTTCTTAGCTCAGATTCGAGGCGAGTGGCTGATGAAGAGGCTGGCTGAGGTGGTGATCCTTGATGAGGAGGAGGCGCCTGCTCCCGGCAGACTTCATGCGTCCGGGAGTTCTTCCCATGCCCAGGACAAGGGCAAGCAGCTTGCTCGGGATGGATCTTCTGAGCATCGCGGGTCCAAGTGCAAGGATCCCATGAAAAGTTGTTGCGGTCCTCGATGAAGGCTACGGCTACTGAGAGGAAAAGGGCGAGAAGGGCGGAGGCCGCTCACCCAGTAGAAGAGGGTGCGCAGTTGGCTCTCTCGACTGTCGAATCAGAGGGGGCCATCACCGTTGGAGGAGTCGTGGTCGAGGTGGATGCGCTCCAGGCAGCGGCGGCTAACGTTGGGGCACCCATTGAGGCTGATGGGGCGCTGGGTGGCGGATCCCGATCCAAGCCGGTCGAGGCCGAGGGGTCGCGAGGTGAGGCAACCCAGACCCAGCCGACTGAGGCTGTAGAGGTGCGGGATGAGGCGGTCTGACCCAAGCCAGCCAGTGGAGCCCCAGGAGTGGGAGTACCCAGGGGGGATACCCCAATCCCGGCAGTTCAAGAAGGGACTTTCCCTCCTGCGGTGGGTACCTTTGTCGCCCGAGCCTCCTTGTACCGTAGGTGTCACTCTGTGACCTCGGAAGCAATTCGGGGAGGTCTCGGGCGTAGCTCCCCTTCCGTGCTTCTCGAATGAGTCATGGAAGGTGGCTTGATTGTGGCCCATCTGGGGGCCGAAATGACTGACCTGTTCGCTTGGGTCAACACGGAGAGGGAGTCCTTGGACTGGGCCTATGGTGCATCCTACCAGAAGATCGAACGCCTGACCCTCAACCTTAAAGACCTCCAGTGGAAGTGGCCTCGCTCAGGGTGCAAGCGGAGTCGAGCCAGAAAGAGGCTCGAGAGTCGACCGAGCAACTGGTTTAGGCCTGTTACATGGTTGAGCTGAAAGATAAGGTCTTGGACATAGAGCGTAAAGTGCAGGTTGAACGTGCCGAGCAGTGGAAGGCCGAGCGTGCAGAGCTCAAGGGCCGGGTCTGAGAGGCCGAGCGATAGTAGATAGAGGCTGAGGTCGTGCTAGCCGAAGCCGAGAGAAGGCAGTCCGAGACAGAGCGGAGGGCAGCTGAGCTTGAGGAAAAGGTGAAGCAGGCCGGGGTGGATGCGCTCGAGCAGTACAAACGCTCAGAGGGCTATCAGGTGGTGCTCCAGAAGGCTGCCTTTGCCTACTACGAACCAGGCTACCGTTGGGGTCTGCGGAAGGGGTTTTCCCAAGGCTACCGTCGGGCGACTTCTCTGGCCCATGAATAGGCGCACGGAGAGATCGAGTTTCCTTCCGGGCAATGCTATGACTCGGAAGAGGATACAACAGATTCTTCCTTGCCGACGTCGAGCGAAGGCGGGAGTCGGGGTGCCTCCGTGTCGTCCGAGCGATCGCCAACTCTGGTAGTCTCGAGAGGGCACATGATCGAGATAGTTCCCATGCTGGTGGGGTCAGTGTTTGGACCGACCGTCTCCGTGGGTGCTGAGGGCAGGTCGCTCACTGTTGAGGATCCTTTGTCTTCTGAGCTTCATGATGGGCCCGAGGCCTGATGTGGTTTTTTCTTTTTCTTTCCTTTCTTTGAAGTGGCCATGTAAAAATTTTCCTTGCGTCTACAAGTTTTGGTAATAGTAAATGCTGAATTGACTATTCCTTACCACAAACCCCAATCGGCTGCTCACCATTCTCCCTCGTATATGGGTCGGAGGCTGTGGTGCTGATTAAATTGGAAGTCCCTTCACTACAAGTCACCATCCAGTATGGTTTGGCTAGCGAGGAACAGACCAACATAGAAAGAAGATTGAAAAAGCTCGCTGAGCTCGAAGGAAACCGTCTTCACGCGTAACAAAATATCCAACTCTACCAAGCTCGCATGGCCCGTGCTTTCGGCAAACTGGCCAAGGGACGAGAATTCAAGAAAGGAGACCTAGTAATGGTCAAAAGAAGAGAAGTAATGGCCACCAACCCCAAAGAGAAGTTGGTTGAAAATTGGGTCGGACCATATGTCATCCGCTGAGTATATGAAGGGGGAGCCTACGTCCTTGTAGATCACAAAGGAGTTGCCCAGTTCTCTCCCCTTAATGGAAAGCATATGAAGCTATACCACACAGCTCAACCGGCGTTCCCAGAATGACCAAAATACACCTTGGTCTAGTGACACTCTGCCCTGGCCAAGCTCTTAAAAAATGCGACATCGCCATTGCAGGACCTTACATCCGAATCGGCGGAAATCCATCCTTTGCATTAGCATTCTCTTCTTGCTAACGAATAAATCCATTTTCGACGCAAGACTTCGTGTCCCGACTGACTCTCTTACAATATCGCCATTGCAGACCTTACGTCTGAATCAGTAGAAATCCATCCTTTGTGTTAACATTCTCTTCTTGCTAACGAATAAACCCTTTTTGACACAAGACTTTGTGTCCCAGTCGACTCTCTTACAATATCGCCATTACGGACCTTACGTCCGAATCGATAGAAATTCATCTTTTGTGTTAGCATTACCTTCTTCCTAACGAATAAACCCATCTTGGTCTAGTGGCACTCCACCCTGGCCGGGCTCTCAAAATAATAATAATATATACAACACTACCATTATGGACCTTGCACCCGAATCGGCATAAAGTCTATCCTTCACGTTAGCATTACCTTCTTGCTAATGAATAAACCCTTTTTCGGTGAAAGACTTCATATCCTAGCTGACCCTCATACAACACTGCCATCACAGGCCTTACGCCCGAATCGGCATAAAATCTCATCCTTTGCGCTGGCATTACCCCTTTGCCAATGAATAAACTGCTCTACTGGTGCAAGGCCCTATGCCTTAGCCAGCAGCTATCTACCCTCGCCAAGGGTCAAATATCACACTTTGACCTGTCAACATTCTCCAGTCATATGTTAAAAAAAAGAAAGAAAAAAAATGGGGCTTAAAATGGAGGTGCCCCGCCATCCTTGTTCCTATATCAAGACAAGGGCAAAAGTGGCTGTAACCCTATTGTGGTGAAAACCCGAAAGGGCGCTACAAGTAAAATTGGGTACCTTGCCACGTGAAAACTTGAAAGGGCACGTGGGCAACAGCAAGAGGGGGCTGACTTCGGTGAAAACCTGAAAGGACACTTGAGCCGGTAATGTGGTAATTTAAAGGTCCCACTTCACCCTCACCCTAATGAAACTCCAAAATGGACGATCATCACAAGTCCCACCGGAGAGCCTTTCTCTGCAAACCAGTGTTTGACCTTTGTCATTGTCAATAAGACCATCAACATCTCCCTCAATTTGGACCTTCCATCCTTGTTGATGAATATACCTTTGCTTCGGCATTTAATCAATGTCAATGAACAAACTCTTGTTTGACCCTTCTCATCATCGGCAGGACCGGTCAACATCTCCCTCAACTTGGACCTTCCATCCTTATTGATGAATATACCTTTTGCTTCGGCATTGAACCAATATCGATGAACAAAACCGTGTTTGACCCTTATCGTCATTGGCAAGATCGGTCAACATCTCCCTCAATTTGGACCTTCTGTTGATGTGACACAACCTCAGACCTACGCAAACAAGCACAATTCATAACCCGAATGGGCCGATAGTGGCAGCCTACTCACCCGACACTCACCAAAATCTGGGGTGACTCGGTGATGCCGAGGGGAGGATGTGAGGGCTGGTCCCTTGCTAGTAGAGGGCCAGCAAGGCCAGAGGATCTCCCAAAGGGTTTGGCTAGTCCGATTCTAAGGGCCGACCCGGTGCCGAGGGCACGGGTACACACTCTCTCCCACGCCGGCGGACCAGAGAGGGGCGTGATTCCCCACCCTATAAAATCTCAATTTTGACTTCTTTTGTGCCCACACTGACTCTGTGTGACTGCAAGAGGACAAAGGATACGGGCTTGGACTGGTCGGCTGGTTGCTTGTGCGTGGACCGAGGAGATTGACTTGGGTGATTCCATATGATCCTGAGGCTTTGTCTTTGTGAATTCTTTCACACACATAGGTATGCCAATCATCCTTGCATGAGACTGGGACTGGGAATGGTAATGGGGCCCATGGTATTGGGAGGAGGGTGTGACTCCCAAGGGAGTTTGCCCTCACTGGGGCGTGGCGGAGCCTGAGGTGAACTCCCCCCCGGGTGAGCTGTGGCCAAGGAGGGTGGTCCCGGGGGTCTTCTGATGTTCTTTTATGTTGTCCTTTGAGGGACCAGGGGCTCTAGGGTGTTGGGGTCGTGTCATGGGGGCTCATTGTTGTCGTGTTGTCATTGACGCTCACGAGGCATTCAGGGAAATTCTCGACACACCCCGGGTCATCAAACGGCTCAGGTAGCTGATCGGTGGGTCTTAGATTTGGCCTCGAGTTGAGGGTAAGAACTTGCAGGAGTCGAGAGAAGGCATTTTGGGCATGTGGGCCCAGCCTTCGTGGCATATGCCTCGTTGTAAGGCAGGTTGGCGAGTAGCCCTGGGTTGGCCCAGGAGCTGAAGATAAACAGCTCGTCGCCGCGTATCTGAGAATCGGGGGTGGCCCCTACTTGCTGGAGGGTTGCCGTAGAACATGGCTGGAGTGCTGGAGCTGCGAGTTGGACTTCGACTTGTTGTAGAATGGCTAGAATATGTGCGCCCGTAAGGTGTTCGGAAAAATTTTTGACACACGTGAATGGGCCGCATAAGGGTGCTATGGGCTTCTAAAGCTTATGGTTGACCAAGATGAGTCTTCCTCTGACTTTAGAGGACTATAGGGAGGCATCTTGGGGGTAAATCCCGGCCTCGTTGCTGGATGCCATGCGTCGTGGCTCGTAATTAGGGTGCCCCCGGGTTGGCCCAGGTGGCGGGGTCGAAGGTGGGTAAACTAGGCCTGACAATTATCTGGCACGAGGCTGCAGAGGCTGCCATGACTTCATCACGTATTTTCTGGTGGCCTATCCTATATTTCCAGAAAGATCTTTGAAGCTGCTTCGCAGGCGAGGTGGTCCCGTCCCAATCCGAGTTCGGAGCTACCCGGGAGAGCCGTTCTCCACAGACTGCACAGAACCAGTCTGGCCTGCAACCAGAGGTGACTTACAGAAGCTCTTGCGACCACACCACAGCTCAGCTCACCTTGGCAGGCCACTTATCCGGAGTGGAGTCCCACCAGTCACCTGTATAACGCAACAAGCGGGGCACCGATTGAAGCTCGGAGCAGCCCGCTCTGAATTTTCTACCCCAAGGTAGCAGATCAGGTCAGTCAGGATTTGTCCAGACCCCCTCCCACTCTTCTGGACATATCTCTCTACCCTGACCTCCTATGGTGTCTTTCTTGATTGGAGAGCGAAGAGGACTCATTGACGGACGCGTCCGTCTTGGTACCGCACCATTTTGACTTTTGGAGTGTTTGAGACGGTGTTGTCTACCTGCTGCTGCGACCTAAGAGCAGTCCCAGTCTCGGCAGAGCAACCTGGTCCCAGAGCCAGCCACGTCCAGTGACGACGCCGGATGATCCCACGAAAATTCAGGAGCCTTCCTGGACCAGTCAGCGAAGAATTGACGCTGGTCTCGGCATCTTCCAAGTCTGGTACAGCTCGTGGTGGCATCAACAACGACTGTCGGTCTGACTATTCTAGAGGCAGGCTGAACCGGCCGAGTGGCCTTTTCGGTACCCTAGTAGTCTTCTTCCCCACCCCGCCTGGCCAGCTTAGCGCCCTTCCCTGTGTGGAGGTAGTTTTTATTGTAATCCACATTCCCCACCCCTTGTCCAACCCTCCTGCGAGAGAAGTAGTGCATGTATTGTTAAACAGGGGAAGTGACATCAGCGCAGTGTGCGGGGAATCCACACTTCCCCGCTCGCCCTCATCTTCGAACGGGGTTGGTTTCTTCAACCAACTGGGTAAGCTCTAAACCTTGCTCATTATCTAGTGCTTGTTCATCTAATATCAACGCCGGCCACCAGAGCTCCCGCCAAAAATCAGACGTCTTCCTGGGTCAGTTAGGGAAGATTTGCCACTGGTCTCATCAAAAAAGGAGTTCAGGAGCGACCGCAGAAGTGACAACATCGCCCATCTGTCTCCTGTTCTAGAGAGCGGGCAGAACCGACGTCGACCATCTGTTTAGCTCCTAGTTCGCCTCTCCCCTCCCCCGCCTGACCGGTTTACCACCCCTCCCTGTGGGAGGTAGTGTTTGAATGTAACTTTGACTTCCCTATCCCAATTTCAACCCCCTTGCATGGGGCGTAGTGCATCTACTTGAATTTTCAGGTTGAAGCTTCATCGGCGCGGCGTGCGGGCAAGCCTACGCTTCCTCGCTCGCCCTCGTCTCTGGCCGGGATCGGTGTATTCACGCCGATCAAGTGAGCTCCGAGTCACAAACCTTGATGGTTTACTATTGCTTATTTAGTATTGCCTTTTAGCTCCGTCAGACGGTGAGTGAGTCTCCGATCTAAATTTCCCATCAATTGAGTGGCCACCGCGGAGTGAGGTGAGAGCAACCCCTATAACCCACGTCCTCGGCGTGCTGGCCATCCACGGAGTTGGGTATCCCTGACCCTTAGGGGTTCAATCTTAGGCTAGCCAACCCCGAAATAACGAGGTTCTGTCCCAGACCCTCTCCAACATCACCGGGTTGCCTACGGATACGAGAGTGCCCTTAGCGGGTGAGTCCGCTTGAGTGAAGTTACCGATCCGCGCATTGCTTGCTTACTAGATTCGAGGGGTCTTCGCTCTTGTGGCTACCACCCCCAAGGTGGTGTCACATCACACACAGTTGTTACACAATCCAAAACACTTTCGGTCATTCAAGCAGAGCATCAGACACACACTATTAAACCAATGTGGGTTGCAATTAAAGAAAAATAAGAGACAAGGCAGAGCACCAACTGTGACATCAGATAGAGATCTGGAAGTTGGTGGCTGCAACTTCATATTTAGATCCAAAGATCATCTTTTATGCTCAAACTTTTGCAGGGCTATTTTCTCTCATGGCTCCCCTCATTTCTTCTTTTCTCTTTTCTCTTACAACATTGGTCTGCGACGACCAGATGCTGGGTGTTGTACCCAGATACTTTCCCAGTAAAAAGTCTAGAAATAAGACATCTGGAACTTCCTCGAACACCTTCAAGGAATGGGATACCTAGCTCCTCTGACAACCCAATGGGTCGGACCAAGGGCCCTAACCCGTTAGTCGTGACATACGGCAACGCTAGTAATCAATCGGGATCACTCCCGACCCCTCGGTTGCGGACTTTGTCCACGCTCTACACGACCACCCGGGCCAACCTGGGGGCACTCCGACTATAAGCCACGTCACATCGCACTATGTGAAAAGGCCAGGGACCCACCCTAGAATGCCTTCTTACAACCCTCCAAGGTCAAAGGGAGACTCAACTAAGTCAACCACAAGCTTTGAAGGCCCGCAGTACGCATATACGGCCCACAGACGTGTGTCAGGCGATTTCCCGAACACCTTATGGGTGCGTATACTCCGACCCTTCTACAACAAACCGCGGGCCGACCCGTGGCTCCAGCATACCAATCGTGTTTTATAACGACCCACTAGCAAGTCGGGGCCACCCTTGATCCTCAGACACATGGCGACAAGTCGTTTCCCTTTAGCTCTCGGGCCAACCCGGAGCTACTATACCAACTAGTCGCGTAACGTGGCACATATCTCGAGGCCAATCCCATATGCCCAGAATGCCTCTACTCAACTCCCACGAGCTCACATGTTCAGCCCAGGGCCCATTCTAAGGCCCCTCAGCCAGTTATCTGGGCCGTTTGATGGTTTGGGGATTGTCGGGCATTTACCCGAACACCTTGTGAGCGACAACTACGACTTGACAACAACATCCCCGACGGGCTAATTCCAACACCCTAGAGACCCGTGTCCCTTAAAGGACACCCTCAGATGATGAAAGAAGACCCCCAGGGCCCATCCATTCGGGTTATGGCTCATCCGGGGCAGATTCACCCCAGGGCACGATCGCGCCCCCAGGGAGGGCGAAACCCCTGGGGGCCGCACCCTCCTCCCAGCCCAGAGGCCCCACGGCCTTCCCCAGTCCCCTGCTTGTTCTACAGGACATGCTGGAGTTGGTGCTAGGATCGGGGTGCTGGTGACGATCTCCTAGGTGCCAGCAGGGTCGAAAATGCTAGGTTGCCCTCGGATCTCCACTGGTGGGATCAGGGCAGATTGTTCTCCTCGCAAGAGGATGACCCATTCTGGATCGAAGGTAGATGGGCGGAGAGACGGCTCAGGGACTCTTTCGCGGCCTCTGCTACGTCCACGGCTGCGACCTTGGCCACGAGCGATTTGCTCTAGGGCTGGTTGTGGTCTGAGTGGAGCCGTAGCCCTTTGTCTGGTTCTGGATGCTACCAGCTCGCCTCGCCGGGAGGCATTGATATTGTCTGGGGGTGGGATGGCCACCATGTTGCAGGTGCAGCCACGAAGCATCTGTTCTAGCTGTTCCATGGTGATCTCCTTGTCCTTATAGAACAAGGTGAGCTCTTCCGAGACGCAGAGAGTTTCGCCTTACTCGACCTTCTGGATCATTTCTTGGACCCAGTCCCAGAGGTGAGCTCATTTCTGCATGTCTTCCCACGGGATGTAGCTATCGAGTGGGATAGGCCCGGTAGGGCAGAGAGGAATGTATTCCTCCAAGTTGTCGATGAGTCACTGTAGCCTCTGGAAAGGCTTTAGCTCTACTGGGGATTACAAGGCAGCAGCTTATTCGGCTTGTTTCTTAAGGCACCTCTTGAGATTCTTCCTTCTATTCCTCTCCTGTTTCTTGGCGATGGCCATCTCCAGGGGAGTGGGAGGAGGAGGCACTGGAACTAGAGCCAACGGGTGCGTGCGGGGATGTCGTCAAGCTGATGGGTTTGCAGGGTGAGGTCAGCGACTCCTCTTTGCCCGGATCTTGATCCAGGCACCTTCTGATTGTTGTAGTTGGAAGGTAGCATTGATCGCCTATTCGATGACCTCGAGTGGTAGTTCCTGGTAAGCAGGGGTGCTGGGAGTGACGTCCGAAGACGTGGACGTGACTTGATGCCTTAACCATGGTGGCTGTGAGAGTTTACCAGGAACCGATTGACTTGTACTGGCGTCCGAAGACGTGTGCGCGGTTTGATGCCTTGGCCGTGGTGGCGAGGAAGGCTTCTGCAGTTGAGCTGATGTACTAGTGCTGGTATCCGGAGACATGTGCGCGGTTTGATGCCTTAGCCGCGGTGGCTGGGAAGACTTCTGCTGAGGAGTGGTCTGGGGGGCATGACCAACATCTTGCTTCCTGGCCTGACCCCTGTAGTCTGGCTGAGGGCAGGGTCGGGTGACACCTGAGGACATGTTGGGGCCTTGCTGCCCCTGGTGGCTATCTTGATCTCGCGCGCCGGGTGGCCTTTGTGATGGCGGACCCGACTTGCGAGCTATTGGGAGGACCTGGTCCAGTCATGCCGAAACCTCACCCAGCTTTTGTTTTCCCTTCCTATCCTCGAGCATCAAAGATAGGAGTGGAACAGGGGGAAGGTAAGAAGAGCTTGAGGAGCTCCTGGTAGCCTCGCCCACCAGGACATCCTCTTGGCCAAGAAGGACTCGGAGAAGTTTAGCAGTGTCTTCTCTAGAAAAGGGGAGAGACTCTAGCTCCTGCTAGGGTCGCCACTGCGCAACTGGAGTGGCAGGGGCTGGTTGACCGGCCTGTAGTGTCGAGGAATCGAGAGAGACTGGGGGAGCAGGGGAGTGAATGACATTGGTCGAGAAGGTACTCGGTCCCGCCTCTTGGCTGGCATCTTGCTCCCTGCGTCTCCACAGTCACTCGAGAGCTTCCCGATTATCGGTCCGAAACTCGAGCCATTCTGGCGTGTGCTAGTAAGGCAGCCCGTGCTCATTTTTCTGGGGAGGATCAGGCCGTTCTGGCATATTTCTAGTAGTGCTCAGAGTTTCTTCGACAGCTTGTCGCAGTCAAACAAGTGCCATGGAATTCCCCTCAGCATCAATCTGCTCCCACTGGATCTATTCTTGGATGAGGTACTAGACTTCCTCACAGGACTCGATCGCATGGCAGATTCGTGCATGGAAGAGACAGTACTGGGGATGACTGAAGTCCCACTGAGTGTAGTGATGGGGACATCGCCTCCCTTGGCCACACCCATGGGGCGTCTCCTCACCTCGGACGCATCTAGCCTGGTCTAGTTCTTAGATCGTCGAAAATTAGTGATGAATTTGAGACGGCAAAAAAAAACGTCAAAAATTAGCAACCAAATAGTAGGGACGTACATCTTCAGTCTGAATTACGTTGAAATTACGTCAAAAATCAAAGTTGGGACGCATTTGCGACGTTTTTGCGATGGAATGTGGACGTCGAAAATTATGACTTTTCGTGTAGTGAAGGTCACGACGCATGAGAAACGCGAGAGTCACGTCTCGCGTGACGGAAGTACCCCCTCACTAGAAGAACAGCCAGCTACGTCCACTAACGTCTTATGCTGCGCCACAAGTACCTCTCTACGGACGCCAGGGACGGCAGAGACCGAGGTACACTCTGAACCAGAATCGGAACTACAGTAGCGAGTGACTAGACAGGGTAACGCTCGTCGGCGTCAGTCCAAGCCCCTGACCACATGTGCACACACTGGCTCACTGCCTAACCCAGGCCTCTAGCTAGTATTCCCCCTCTGCAGGACGCTACAGTTGAACCGGGGGCCCACGGAACTAGCTTAAAAACTGTACAATGGGAACTGCCCCGCCACAAGGTCTGACACACCGTAACGTGTCGTAAGGCTATGACTAGTGGAGGCTCACTAGACACAGAGACTTAAAATACGAGTGTTGGAGTATAGATAAGCAAGGAAGCACTATCACACGTACTACGAAGCACCAATGGCAACACAGGAAACTGCCAACAGACTCAGGACAAGGCAACTAGACCTAAAGCTACAATGATCCTTGAGTCTCACAACTCGGAGTCAAGATCATCGCACAAAGTGGAACAAGCCGCCAATCGGTCTAATCCTAAGCCAGAGAAGCTGACTCACCACAGGAAACGACTCACGGAGACCTGAGGGAACACCGAGGACCCTCAACACATCTGGATATGCAGAACGAGGTAAGATGACACCTCACGGCATCCAGAATCATGTCTCGAATTGGACAGAACCGCCGAGACACGCAAGGTCGCCTGTCAAGCATTGGGTCACACCAGGTTGACCGGAACCAGACGATGACACCATAGACAAGCACTCCTGGCCATCTCATTATGGTCCCGGCCCTCATAGGATGCCGATAGACATCCACGGTGACGGGCAGACCATAAGGTCAAGCCAAGACAAACAGAAATCGGAACATCAGGAAATGACACTCTGCTCATAAGCGATCCAACACTCGGCCGCTAGAGGAAACCAAGCAGTCAAGGAGGAAGCTGCTACGCACACAGAGACAAGGATATTGGCAGACAGGGGTAGGGCCATGAGGCGACTGTGGTGATCAAGTATATGACCACTTGGATCAGTCAACTCTGGCTGACCTGCATGACAAACCACCAAGCAATCTATAGAAGACCCGCGACACAGACTGGCTAACCATCCTAAGACACGGACCTAAGATAGACGAACAATGGTTGAACCACCGGGGTCAACCAACACCACTACGGACTCATCCCATAGCGTGGTCACAAAGGGGCCGCTTAGGGAGATGAACAGTCTAGGGCAAGGCCATTCAAAGGGGAAGGAACGGTCTGGAGAAGGCCTCTCTAAGGGAGTTGAACGATCTAAGGCAGGCCACGCAGTCGAACCGACCTACTACAATAGCTTGGTCAAACCTAGTCAACGGTCAGAACGGTTTTGACCAAACCGCTCAAAAACATGAAACGGTTGGGGGAAATCCGCCCCACGAACCGCCTCAAGCCACTGAACGGTTATCTATCGACCGTCCAATGACCATAATGGCTAGGCTGGAGCTGCTCAAAACAACGGGGAAAATAGAATGGCTGGGCACCCACCGCTCAAGTAGACTGGACGGCTCACACCTGGCCGTGCCATCCACTGGGTGGTCTGTCGCGCCACCGCACAGACGCCACCGACCTACATTGAATTGTTGCACCTAGGCCGCGCCAAGCCCTAAATAGTTTTTGTTAAACCGTGTAGACGTCACAGCGTGAGATTGATGGGATCGGCCCGATCGTGGCCTTTCCATGCCCTATTTGTTCTGAAACGAAGGGGAATACAACCATATCAATAATACACATCACATAGACTCCGACGGGAGTCAAATCGGCTAAGAAATGATAAGAAATGGGCAATTCTACGGAATTGACCCTCGAACGTGATCTCGTACTCGGCATCCCAATCACCCATGGTCGGGTGACTGCCGGAGCGGATCCATGTGATCTTGTGGCGGCTCATTTGACGCTCTCCCAGAACGCGGTGATCTCGCTCAGGTCCAGCGGCTCCAGCGGGTTGCAGCCGAGGGCGTCCAACTCCCGCTCGATCGCGCCTTGCACGTTGCCGAGTTGGTCGATCGCGCCGCCGGCCACGTCGTGCAGCCAGTCGCGCATTTCCTCCTTGCGGTTGGTCGGGAGCGCCTGGAACCGACGCAGGACGCGAAGCAGGTCGTCAGCGACGGCGAACGCTTCCTGCATGTCGTCGTGAGCCGAGGCGAGGGCGAGGCCCTGACTGCGGCGCGTGGCGCTGACCATGTCCAGCCGGGTCGCGTGACGTGGCGCGCTCTCTCGGATCGAATCGGGGATGTGTAGGGTGTCCATCTATCTCACTCCTGCTTTGGAGAGAGCGGCGCGGATCGTTGCCAACGCGGATTTCGGCGTGCCGCCACCGGCGAAACTCGTTCGCTCATTTGCGAAATAGTCGAGGAAGCGCTCGGCTTCCTTGAGCGCCGCGTGCATCTCAGGCCCAGCGGCGATCAGGCGGGCGTTGGCCTTTCGCTCCTCGCGGTGGCCGCCGTCTTGGGCTGCCATAACCACATGAGCGACAACTCCAATCCGCGGCGGCCCGTATACGCACTGGGTGTCGACGACGGCATGCGGGTTTGGCTCCCAGCCATCCGATACCACCCAAGGTCCCGGCGTGTGCTTCGCTTCCATCTTCCTCTCCTCTTCCCGGATGGCGGGCGCGTTGGGGTTAGCGAGCGCGGACGTAGGCCAAGGCTTCGTGAGCCTCGAACTGGCCGACGATCTCGCCAGTGGCGACGTTGAAGACCTCGCGCTTGCCGACGTAGCGGCTGGGCCGATAGTCAAAGCCCGCCGCGCGGATGGTCGACGCGATGCTGGGCTCTTTGACTTCGGCGTAGGTCGCGGCTTCCATCTCTCATCTCCTGTTGATGAGAGGGAATATACGGGACATAATGTCCAGAGACAAGGACATAATGTCCAGACTCGCCAGATTGTCGCAGGTAGCCCGCTAAACCCTTAATTAACCTGTGTTATTTCATTTGAGTTGAATAAATCCAATTCGCGCCATGGATCACACCATGAACGCATATTCCGCGTGGCGGCCCAATAATCGCCGCGCGCGAATTTACTTGATGATTTTCAATCGAGTCGGCGTAGGCTTCTGACTGGTCGGTGTGTGGGGCACGCCATAAACCCAATAAGAGATCGGCTTGTCTGTGACTTCGATAAGTCGGGGGAGCAGCCAAAGGGGGAAGTGATCGCGGTTTTCATACTTGGGGTACATCGACTCGGAACATTCTAGCTTCTTAGCCATCGCGGGCTGAAAGAGCTTCATTTCCACCCTGGTGGCCTTCAACTGGCGGGCAAAACGCGCCTTGAAGGCTTCTTCTGTTTCCGAGTTCGCGCCCATCGCGCGTCAATAAGCGCCCATTGGCGGCTGGCAACTGGCTGTCTTTGAGGGCTGGACATAAAGTCCTTGACCGATCTGGACATAATGTCCTAGTCTGGCCGCCATGAAAGAGATCATCGCGAGCCTCGCAACCGAGTTGGGTGATCCCCGCGTCACCCCGGAAGCCATCCGTAAATGGGAAGAGCGCGGGCGTATTCCGCATCGCCTTCGGCTCCCTTTGATCGAGCTGGCAAAGACCCGCCGCCTGAAACTGTCCGCGTCGGATTTCGACTTTCCTCCGCGAAAGGCCGCCTGATGTCCTCTCCCATCCTCGAGCCCTCCGACACGCCTGACGAGCCCTTGTGGGCCGCCGTCGGCGGGG
Source organism: Amorphophallus titanum (assembly GCA_024336825.1). Taxonomy (NCBI): domain Eukaryota; kingdom Viridiplantae; phylum Streptophyta; class Magnoliopsida; order Alismatales; family Araceae; genus Amorphophallus; species Amorphophallus titanum. The sequence continues at coordinate 15,792,889 of JANBPO010001371.1, read as the reverse complement.
ACGCCCTCGTGTTCTTCCCGGCAACGGAAGCCGAGGCGAAGGACATTGCTGATCGTCACGGGCTCGCCATCAGCCGAGTCCGCCTCACCGGCACCGATTGCAAGCCTCGCACAGGAGCCACCCCATGAGCGACTGGGAAACCGCCTGCGACCCCGTCCAGAGGCGGGAACTGACGCCCGCAGAGAAGCGCCGCCTTCAAGCCTTGATGGAGTTGCGTCGCCGGCAGGGCTTCCGGGGAACGGTCAAAGCCGCGCCCTCGTGTTACGACATACATGCTCATGCAACTGTCTAATATGATCGATAAAGGACTCGGCTGACTTAGACACACGGGACTGGATGGGAGATGGGACTAGGTCTATGGGCTTCCTAGGTCTATGGCCAGTGACAATCTCAAAGGGGCTCAAGCCTATAGACCTATTGACCAAATCGTCGTAGGCAAACTCTGCTAAGGGTAAGACCAAATCCCAATCCCTAACTCGATCTCGGACCAAACATCTAAGAAGATCCCCCAAACTCTTATTAACTACCTCAGTTTGACCATCGGTCTGGGGGTGGTATGTAGTGGAGAACTTCAACTGGGTGCCCATCACGTGCCATAGGGTTTTCCAAAAATAACTAGTGAACTGCACATCCCTATCCGACACTATGGTATGAGGTAGGCCAAACCTGGATGGGAGAAGAACAGATGGGCAACTCTAGTGGCATCCGATGTCTTGGAGCATGGAATGAATAATGCCATCTTGGAGAACCAGTCTACAACCACAAAGATAGAGTCATGCTTTCAGAGGGTGCGGGGCAATCCCAACACAAAGTCCATGCTAATGTCCTGCTATGGACTATCCGGGACAGGGAGGGGAGTATAGAGGTCAATATTCTGCTTCCTCTGCTTGGCCATAGCACAAGTGCGGCACTGGGCCATGATACGAGCAACATCCCTCTCCAGGCTAGGCCAATAGAATCTATGCTCAACCACCTCTATGGTCTTATTCCGGTCGAATTGGCCAGCAAGTCTTCCCGCGTACATCTCCCACGTAAGAAAATCATGAACAGAAGTCCGTGCGATGCACAACTTGTCACCCCAGAATAGGTGACCCTCCTAAAGCACAAACTCGCTATAATCACGCGAGGGTCCTGCTTGAAGGATGGCATAGATCGGACCAAAGTTCGAGCAGTGAACATAGGCATCCTTTAGCCTCTCTAAGCCCACCACCTCAACACTCATGGTGGTCAACATCATCATGCGCCGACTCAGTGCATCGGCTACCTTGTTCTCCGCCCCTGCCTTGTGCTTAAGCACAAATGTGTATTCCTGGATATACTCCACCCAACGACTGTGGTGTGCATTCAGCTTCTTCTGGGTATGGAGGAATCGTAAGGCCTCAAGATCAGAAAAGAGGACAAACTCCCGGTGCAAAAGATAATACCTCCAATACCTTAATGCCTGGACGACTGCGTAAAATTCTTTGTCATAAGTGGAATAACGCAGTTTGGTATCATTCAGCTTCTCGCTAAAGAATGCAATGGGGTGGGACTCCTAGCTCAACACTCCACCAATACCCACTCCAGAAGTGTCACATGTGACCTCAAACACCTTAGAAACGTCTGGTAATGCAAGGACATGTGCCTAGGTCATACGCTCCTTGATGTCCTAAAATGTCGCGGCTGCAACCCTAGTCCATACAAATGCCCCCTTCTTGATGCAATCCGTGATCAGGGCAGTGATAGAACTGAAACTGCGAATGAAGCGATGGTAGAACGTCGTTAAGCCATGAAAACTCTAGACATCATGGAGTGTGCGGGGATCGGGCCACTCCCTGATGGCCCTAATCTTCTCCGGATCAGCGGAGACTCCATTTCTAGACACAATGAACCCGAGAAAGGTAATCTGATCAGTCATGAAAGCACACTTCTTCGGGTTGGTGAATAAACTCTCTCGCCTCAGCACAACACAAACCTGTCTAAGGTGGTCTATGTGGCCCTCCCTAGTGCGGCTGCAGATAAGAATGTCATCAAAGTAGAAGACCAAGAAGACCCCTATCATAGGGCGTAAAACCTGGGCCATCAATCGCATGAAGGTGCTAGGGGCGTTGGAGAGCCCAAAGGGCATGACCAACCACTGATAGAGACCATCCTTGGTCTTGAATACTGTCTTCCACTCATCTCTAAGCCTTATCCGCACCTGGTGATAGCCACTATGAAGATCTATCTTTAAAAAGATAGTGGCTCCCGACATCATATCTAGCAAGTCATCTAATCGGGGAATGGGAAAGTGATACTTCACCGTGATCTTGTTGATCGCATGGCTATCAACGCACATCCTCCATGTGCCATCCTTCTTCGGGGCCAATAAAGCGGGAACAGCACAAGGGCTCTTGCTGGGGCATCTTTCGTGTTCAGATCAGCGCGATCCAGGGTCGTTTCGGGAGCCTGGAGGCATTCCACGACTTTTGCGGCGTGATTTTCTGATTTCTGACCCGGTTTCCGGTGAATCTTTCGGCATGCCGTTGCGGGCGAATATGGTCATTCACTAGGGCGTGAGTGGTACCGTTGCGACCGGTGCGTCCCGAGGATTGCGAAAATGTGATTTTTTATTTTTCGATACTTTTATGAATTTCTGTATTTTCTATAAATAAGCCATTTTCTTTTTATTTTTCATTCTTCTTCCTCTCTCTCCCGTGCGTTCCTCTCCCTCTCTCTCGCCCATTCGACACAGTGGAGGCTCCGTACCGACTGCAGACGGTGGCGGGGTGGCGACGCGGCGACGTGGGTGACGGCGAGGCAATCGTGCGGACGTGCGACAAGCGTGGGAGGCGTGGGGAGGCGAAATTATCGACGGCGTTCTTCGTGGGATCGAGCTCGGATCGGCGTCTCGTCGTGAACTAGAGGTAGGGTGATGACCCCTAGCTCATTGCCTTTCCATTCCCGCGATTTGTAGGCCGAGGCGAGACCGAGTGGGGTTTATTTCGCACCGGGAAGGGTGAGCATGCCACGGGGAACGATCGCCTGATCTACCATTTTAAGCCACTAAATCACGCTTTGGGGGTGTAGAATCATGCTAGGGGGCTTGGGGGTTCGATCCTCATCGTTTTCCCCCTCCGTGGGGCATGTTTGGGGCCGGAATGGGTGACCTCGGTGGAGTTCGCCGTCTCCACGCCCGCAGCGTTGTGCGGTTGAACCAGAGACCGCACAAGCCTTGTGCGGCCCTGGGCTGGCCGCACAATGACTCGGCGCGCTTCGAGTGAGGCTCGACGCGCAGTGAGGGTTGTGCGGTCTATCGCGAGACCGCACATCCCTTTTGGGCGGCCCCAGGCTGACTGCCCATATCATGATTTTTGACCGTTGTTTGACCGTTATACAGTGTTTTGGGATGTGCGGCCAGGGGCTGGCCGCATAACCCTTTGTGCGGCCATGTGCTGACCGCACGTCCCCGTGCAGCCTGTCAGGGACCGCACAACCCTTGAGCGGCCCAGGATGGACCACCCATCCTGCGAAATTTTTGACCATTGCTTGTGACCGTTGCACAGTGTCGTGGGGTGTGCGGTTAGGGATTGACCGCACATACCAGTGTGCGACCTAAGACTGGCCACACATCTCTTCGAGTCCGACAGGTCGTGCGGCCAGAGTTGGACCATACCTGCCTTGTGCGGCTGGGTCCCAACCGCACATGATGATTCAGCGTTGGGGTTGAGCGGCCCAGAGTGGACCACACATGCCTTGGGCGGCCGGTTCGTGACCGCCCTTCTTCTGTGTGGCCAATGATGGACCGTTCGTCGTCTGAGACTTAACTTATGATTTTTCGTGCTGATGCGAGTTTCGGGTGAGCAGACCTCGATCCACGTGCTGACCCGTGGTCTGACTGATGCTGGGCATCATAGGGGGACCATGTGCGGGCGCCGTGTGGGGGCCCCGGGACGTGACGTCTTCGGCCTGTGTCACTGTGAGTCGGTGGTTGTACGAGGGGTGGTCCCCCGTACTCCGTCTGGTTCAGACGTTGCTTTCTGTGACTTGAGAGTCTACCTTCCAGTGACCTGTCCACTAGTCGTAGCTTCCTGCGCATGCGGGTGCGGACCTACCTGGGAGTGGTGGAGAGCGTGACCCGAGTGAGATGATTTTTAGGCTGGTTTCCGTAGGGCCCCTTACCTTTGCCACCAGAGTCCGATGGGGGGGAAAACCAGCTAGAGGACTCGACCTAGAGAAGATGGTCTGTGTGTGCACACGTAACTGGGGGCCGAGGACACGCGCTGATGAGCGTGACCCCAGTTAGTCCTTGTTGTGGTACTGGTTGCGTGTCTGAGTCTCGCACCCGGGGCATCGTAGCTAGACACTTGTGACGCGGTGTAAGATGTCAGTGGACGTATCCGGTCGTTCTTCTAGTGGGTAGAGCTCCTGTCTCCTGGTAGTTTCAGACTCGAGGTTACTAAACTGAGGTTCAGTAGTATGGTACTGGTAGATTAGATGATTTTCCCATTTATTTATTCCAGCTTGTTGGTTCTACCGCCCCCTCCCACCACCTGGTAGACCACCATCTAGCCCCCATCCTCCCCCTCCCACACCTTGGTTTGGCCCCTCTTAGACCCCCTAACAGTCAAGGGCTTTCTCCACACCCATCCACCCCCTTTCCCCTCCCATTTACCTCCTCTTCCCTCCTCCCATCTTCAACTTGCACCTTCATATCGCAGGCAGTAGAGAACCATTCATTTGAAGAGGCGACTGTGACTTCATCCGGACATTTCTGAAGCCTAATGGTGTACCGGTGGAAGCGTCTCTGAGTCTTCTTCACATCGGCAGTCGTCTCGTCCCCTTCTGAGTTCGTGGCTGTTCGGGGGAGGCGATCTCCCTCCACTATGCAACTTCACTCAGACTGTCAACCAGAGATGGTTTGCAGAAGCTGCCACATTGGCTCACCTAAAGATCTGAAGACGGAGCTCATCCGGGGCCTTCTACAATGAGTCTGCTTCCCCCTCCAAGAAGCGGGACTCCATTTGGCGACCGGAGCAGCAACTTCTTAATTTTCTTCCCAAGGTGCGCTGTTCTGTCCTTTCTTGGACTGAACAGACACACTGTCACTCTTTCGACTGCCCCGACCTACCATGACATCAGCTAGCATTCTCGTGGATCTCGTTTCGATGGTGACTCGTCAACGGTTCCAACGTCTCCTGCCGCGCTTGATTTGGAGTTCGGGACTGCCCGTGACGGCCTCGGCTTGCTGCTGCTATGTTCCTGTAACTGTCAGAACCCAGGAGCAAAGGCTCTGTTTGAGGCTCTTCCCCGACCCGCACTGACAACTTGGAATTTCCCTAAAATTTAGGCGACATACCGGTCCAGTCACGGAGAGTTTGCCTCTAGTCTCGTTAAGAAAGGAGTTCGCGAGTGGTCACAGCGGCGCCGACATCGCCTGCCTGTCCACCAACTCTGCCGTTCGTTGAAGCTCCTCGCTCTATTCTTTCCCTCCCTGCTTGGCCGGCTGAAGGCCCCTCCCTGTGTGGAGGTAGTTTTGGGTGTAAGTAATTTAACCCCCACCCCAAGATCCCTATCCTGCGAGAGGCGTAGTGTTGTAAACTTTTAGGCAGGTCAAAGCTACACCGGCGTGGCGAGCGGGTGCATACCCTTGCCTCCTCGCTCGCCCACGTCTCCGACCGGAGTCGATTTCTTCAAATCGGCTAGGTAAGCTCTCGGCCCTTGCTCCCATTTGTGCTTGTTCATTTAACATTCCTGAATTGTGCCGGCGGTTAAGGGAGAGAGCGCTCTATCCCAAGGCTCCATCCCCACTGTGTGACCACCATGGATGTGAGAGAGTGAATCTGTACCCATCGGCCATTGCCGGTTCATTGAATTGTGCATCCGTACCTAAGGGGAGGTTTGCCTTGAGTCTTGCTGGCCCTCTACCAGTAAGGGTCTTGTCCCACACCCTCAACTCAACATCCCCGAGTCACCCTCGGATCGAGTGTGTGCGCCGACGATTGCCCACTAGCGTAGGCCTCTTGGCCTTGTGGTTGTGCTTGCACTTCTAGGTCCCAACTCATCCCTAGGTTGTGTCACATCAACAGCTCCCCGATCCGTCACTACGAATCCCAAGTGGAGTTCGCAATGCGCGCGAGTGTTTGCCTTGTCAACTAGACGATTGTGCTCGTTGCTTGCTAGCTTAGGTCCCAGTGTCTCGACTGGGTTCGTCCCGCGTCAGATTTGGTATCAGAGCAAGTTCTCGGCTTGCTCCTGCAAGCTGAATCCTAGGGCTCGGTTGCATGTCCACTGCATATGATTTGGACCATCCATTAGGCCCATGGCCACCCTTATTAGCAGTTCGTACCAACAATCCAAACTCATGCATATCCCCGGTCTGCATTCTAGTGTGTCCATCCACCCGACCTCCCAACAAGTCACCCTATTACCCAACCCCAATGACCGACTTGGTGCTAGAATGTCCACACCCTATAGTGCCCGTTAGGGTACCCAATATTTCTTTGGCTCCCGTAATCCCACGATTTACCTTGATTGGGAAGCTGAGATGGACTTCTACTTAGATAGGGATGACTGGTCGAATTTCCAAAAGGTGAGGTTTGCCACGAGAAGGTTGAGAGACCGGGCCCGAGCCTACTGGCTCGATGATGAGCGTTGTATTTTAACCTCTCTCTCTCTCCCCCCCCCATCGAGCTCTCTCTCTCCCTCTCACGTTTCTCTCTCTCCCTCACCCTTTCTCTCTCACTCACGATCTCTCTCTCTCCCTCTCTGTCGGTTTCGACTGTAATGACAGCGGACGGAGACGCTGAGGGTACCATTGGAGAGGTCATGACGTGAGGATTGCGTGGACGCTAACCTCGTCTCGATCCGCGGTGTGTGGAGTCGCATGGGGACGTGAGATCGACACGGCTTTCGTCGTTCATTCAGCGCTGGGTCGTCAACTTCGTCGCGATCAAGGTAGGGGGATGGACTCCTCGCCTCGCTAGGAACGTTTTGGTGCCACATGCGTCGCCGTCCGATGCCTTTTTTCTCATTTACTGTGCATGATTCCATGTTATTGTATTTTAGCCTAATTTTCTGAAATTGATTCCATGGGCATTGTCTTTAAGTTTTAATGGCATATATGTATCTGGAATGGTTGGTTTAGCTTGGCAGGTTAGCTAGAAATTCCATTCCCCTTATGTTGAGCCGACCGGGAGGGGTTCCCATGGTGGAGACCCAGTTCTCACCGTGGCGGTGGAAGAACGATCCACCAGGAGACAGTCCATCATCCCGCGGTCCACTCCAGACTACTGAATCCCCTTGAGTGGTTCACCTCAGACTGCGAACGGTATACCCTCTACCATTCATACCCTTGGAACAGTAAGGTGGTTAACACTAGGGCAGCCCCCACTGATCTGTTCAAGCTTCTTGAATGGCGTATCGACTGACCGCCCAATGGACCCCTGTGCCCCTTGAGCGGGCAGTCCCTAGCCGCCTAATACATGAGCGGTTGGTTCTCAACAGCCCATAACCGTAGAACCTGTTGAGGTTAGGATTCGAGCGGCTAAGGTCCAACCGCTCTGGCCTCTTGAGCTGCCCCGCCTTAACCGTGTAACCCTTTGAGCAAACTTGTCTGAACCGCTTGACTCCTGCAGTTTTAATTTCTTAGCATATTCATTCATTTATGCTTTAATTGCTGCATTATTGCCATATTTAAAATATTTTATAAACTGTGGCATTATTTTAGATCCTGATAGAATTACTTTCTATTTCCTTGTGATGGAACCACTAGTCGTAGCCCAGCGACCTCTAGTGTCAGCCACTTGTTAGATACCTGAGTAGTGAATATGCACCTTATTTTGCTCATGATATTTTGTGTCTTTGCACCAGCTACACAGAGTGCACCGCTCCCACCACCTGCTGCAGGTATGTTTATGTAACTTCTTAGATACATGGGTAGTACCCATTTTACTTTATTTTGCTCACGATATTTTATGTCTCTGCACCAACTACACAGAGTGCACTACCCCCACCAACAACTGCAGGTATGTTTATTTAACTTGTTAGATACATAAGTAGTGAATGTGTACTTTATTTTGCTCACGATATTTTATGTCTCTGCACCAGCTACACAGACTACACAGCCCCCACCAACAACTACAGGTATGTTTATTTAACTTGTTAGATACATGAATAGTGAATATGCAGTTTATTTTGCTCATGATATTTTATGTCTCCGCACCAGCTACACAGAGTGCATTGCCCCCACCAACAATTGTGGGTATATTTATTTAACTTGTTAGATACATAAGTAGTGAATATGCACTTTGTTTTACTCACGATATTTATGTCTCCGCACCAGCTACACAGACTGCACCGTCCCCACCAACAACTGCGTGTATGTTTATTTAACTTGTTAGATATATGGGTAGTGAATATGCACTTTATTTTGCTCACGATAATTTATGTCTCCGCACCAGCTACAGAGAGTGCACCACCCCCACCAACAACTGCAGGTATGTTTATTTAACTTGTTAGAAACATGGGTAGTGAATATGCACTTTGTTTTGCTTACGATATTTTATGTCTCTGCACCAGCTGCACAGAGTGCACCGCTCCCACCACCTGTTGCGGGTATGTTTATTTAACTTGTTAGATACATGGGTAGTGAATATGCACTTTGTTTTGCTCACGATGTTTTATGTCTCTGCACCAGCTACACAGAGTGCACCGCTCCCACCACCTGCTGCGGGTATGTTTATTTAACTTGTTAGATACATGGGTAGTGAATATGCACGCAGCTAGTGCCCAAAAATAAATAGTCCTAGCGGCGTCTTGAGGAACTGTTGTCAATCGGCCCCGGATATTATATAGCCGCAAAGAGGTAGAGACCGGCTCAGCACTAGCAAACTCCAGCATCCGCGGCACGAGCCCCCAGTCCTGGATAGCACGCGGGGCGAACTGTGGAAATAGAGAACAAACCCACGCATTGAAGAAATGCAACGGGCACACATATCGGGCCTGCCATGGGAACTGATGGGTGCTGACATCCTCCAGCGCTTTGTATATCAGGCAAAGGGTAGCTGGACATAGAGACAGCTTAATCCCTCATGCCATCTGGCACGCCGGGTAGATCGCATCCGACCGGATCACCGTTTCGTCTCCATATGGCATTACAAATGAACACAGCCAGTACGTTAAGAATGCCGCACAATGTGTCAGTGGATCGACCGCCATCGGGTTGGGCCCGCTCTGGCGCCCCCTGGTCATCTGTCTTGGGCTTCGCATGCTTCTTGCGGGAAACCACGGTGCTGATACATGGAAAATCTTCATACTACTTTGGCCCATCATAGAAGTATTGCAGCCACAGGGTCACCCTGACCCTCTTCCTGTCCTCGCGGTGAGGCTGCCTTTCACCATGGGCCGACTGATATAGCTCTTGGTACTCCTTCATCAGGTACCGATATGAGTATCCCAAAGAATAATAGCCATCCCTATCAGTTTCATCTTTAATCAAGTCCGGGAGGCACACCTCTTCATAAGGCTACCCATCTATGGGCAGGCCACTCAACTGGCTAAGGCTCCACAAGTCTAGTGACATCTCGCCCTCCGCCGTGTAAAAAGTGTTGGTCTCTACACTAAAGACTTCAATCATTCTGCAGCAGAGCCCCTTTGAAATAGAATAGCCATAGCGAGAGGCGTAGAAGCTATGGTAGATGCCGGCCCGAATAAGGAGTGGGGCGTAGTTGAATAATACATATTCGGTAAACTCCACGGCCCCTTCCTTGAAGCTGTGGGCGTCTTGGAGCTTCAACTCCCTAAACCATCCTAGCGCTAGCTCATGCTTAAATCTGACAGCCAGGCAGTCCAAAAGGAACGGTTCTTCTCTGTAACCCCACTTTAGCGGCGCCAAGAACAAGCTGGAGTGGTGTTGCTCGCCCTGAACCCAGCCCGTAGCCATGTCCCATTTCGCTGGAGTAAAGCCGAGGGTTCTTACTAATTTATCTTCCACCGGAAGCACGGCCTCCAACCCCAATACGGGTTCCCACTCACGGGCTTTACCCACCAAGTACATTGGGATGCTCCTAGGAACAACATGGGACAAGCTATCCCAAGCCTGTAGAATCGCATGCTCCATCGCCTTTACAACCCACGGCTCTTGCCTCTCTCGAGACCGTGACTGCTTAAGGAAGCAGAGCAAGTGCCGGTCCTTCGGGAAATCTCCCCTATAGCTCCCTGTAGTACGGTCAAAAGTGAAGCCTTTCTCAGCCTTGGCAAGCCTCCGAACGTCCACACTCTCGGTGTCCGAGCCTGAGGACTCGGCCAGTGCCGCTACCTCGGCATGATCTCGGTCCAAATCTTCAACGTTAAGCCATGTGATGACTAGCATTGGAGGCGGAGGAACGCGTTTGGCACCAGTAGCAACGGGAGTGGAAGAACCACTCGGGACAGCCATTTATCTGCAAAGTGCAATGAACAAAGATCAGAACAAACTACAGATAATGAGAAATTAAAACCATAAAGGGCGGGGAAGGTTCCACTGTAAGCAAAAGGGAGGAAAAGAAAGAAGAAAGAAGTATATTAGGACTCCACTAAACGGGTCCTCCCCGGCAGTCCCCAGGCGCCCCTTCCCCAGCACGCGTTGAGGGACCTTCGTCGGCATGCCTTGGAGTGCACATCCCCCGGCACAGCCTGAAGCCCTTTACCGGCACGCCCCCCTGCGGCGTTCACTAGCACAGCATGAAGACCCTTCCCCGGCACACTCCCTTGTTGAGTAGTGGATGGCGGATCTAGAGGGGAGGGGTGAATAGATCTGCCCCTCTTTTCGTAATGCAGCTGGTGAGGACACGCGCCGCCGCACTCGACGGAGCACCCGGAGCACACCTGCCTCATTTTGGCTGGGCGACGATGGCAAGAGCTGCGATGCCCCGTCGTCCGATCCGCACCGTTTTACGGGCTTCGTCGCGATCGAGGTAGGGGAATGTGTTCCTCGTCTTGCCAGAAATATTTTAATACCTCATGCATCGCCGATGGTGGACATTTTTCTCGATTTTTGTGTAAAACTCTTTTTGGTGAATTTTAGGCTTAATTTTAGGTTTTTTTTCTCCTCACTCGGTTTTGATCGAAACGGTCGCTAATCGAGGCACGGGAGGTACCGTTGGGAAGGTCGTGTCACAAGGATCGCGTGGACGTCCTTCTTCCCTCGATCTACGGAGCGTGGAGGCGCATGAAGTCGGGAGATCGTCGTTGCCCTCGTCGTCCGTTCGGCATCAGATCGGCTTCCTCGTCGTGTCAGAGGTAGGGGGATGGATTCACCTCCTCGCTAGGATCATTTTCATATCACTTGCACGTTCATCCACGGTCATTTGGCCTAGTTAATGTCCATTTTTAGTTTTGGCAAGTGTGCGGCTGTGTGTGAGAAGCGTTGCCCATCCCCTGGTATGTAAGGGTGTGTTGGCGCTGCTCCAGAAGGATGCGTGCCAATTGGACATTGTTCGTGAGAATTCATGGCTGGTGTTGTACTTTTCGAGGTGTTGTGGATCGGAGCTTGTGTAGTTGCAGAGGATGAGTAGAGCATCGGAGGATTGGTTCCTCGGTGTGCGGTTGTCTCGGGTTGTGTGGGACGTGCTGTTGCCGTGTCGTTGTTTGAGATATTGTGGTTCATGGCACTGGCAAGATGGAGAGGTGGAGAAGTGTACTGGCAAGGTTGCTGCATGAGTACCCTGTTCTTGTGTTGGAAGCTGTGCCCTTAGATGAGATCGAGCTTTGGAGAAGTGATCTCTGACATGTTGTGGGTCCTGGTTGGTGGCCGTGAGCGGTTGGTCAGGTTGACTGAGTAATCAACCACGATAAGATGTGTATCGCCTAGGGACCTGTGTGCATTGGTCATGGCGCTATCGACCAGCTTATTGTGGTAGCAGGTGGCATTTGTCAGTTTTGGAGAGGTGCGCTGTGGATTGTAAGAGGTTGTGTCCTTTGGCTCTGTGGTAAGAGCGGAATTGGGATTGGCAGGCGTCTATTTGGAATGGTTGAGATGAGTTGTGATTGGATAGCGATTGGACGGTGCCTGTGTGTAGAGGTCTCTAATGAGACGTCGGCGTTGGATGATGGTCCTTAGTCTACGACCAGTAAGGGAGGATTCTCCATAAGTCTGAGTCGAGTGACGTGAGGATCGAGGAGAGATCCTGTCATGTGGTTTCGCCGTGCTCCCCGGAGAGGGTAGAGTTGGCGTGATGTTCGAGATCAGATGCGGTGTCTGAGCGAGATTTGCCTTGAGGTGCGGTGTTGGTCTGTGGAGGGTCAGCGGATGGCCTGTTGCGATTTCGGTTGTGCCTGCTAGGCCAGTGAAGGTTTCCCGTTGACGTATGTCTGGCGACCGGTGGATGGTCTTTCACAGATAGAAGATGTAGGTTGTTGGGGCTCGAGAATGGCGTAAGCCGTGTGCCGACGAAGTGGCCAATTATAAGGTGTGCCATTTCCTGGATTGGATCTGGGATTTGCTAGAAGTTTGTCTTCTGGCAGAGTTGGCCTTGTGCTATCATGGGTGTTCGGTTTGCCGGGTGTGAGCTTGAGGAAGCTCAGTGATGGTTGCCCCTGGTGCATGGTGTCAGAGCGGTCAGCGAGTTGTGAAGCTAGCGTTTGGTTGGTCCGCCGAGCATGGGCGTTGGCCAGTGTTGGTTCTCGTGACGAGGAGCGCGTGCCCTTGGTGAGCGAGATGGTGGCAGCGGTGCTGTGATTGGTTTTCATGTTAGCTGAGGCGACGCCAGATGATGCGGGACGACGGCGCGGACTCGACGCCGAGTCGGAAATGCAACCGAGACTCTAGCAAGCTCGCGTTCGTCCCATGCGAGGGAAGCGATCGGACGTGCACGGTTGAGAAACCGGTAAAGAGCTAGGGTGGTCAACTCTTAACCTCGTGCCCGGGTCGAGTCACGGGATGGCTCGCTCTCTCTCGTAGCAGTGAAGTAAATAGATCGAGCTATGGACCCTAAGACATGCTCTCTAGCAGCGGCAATATAAGCATATACTAAGCGGTAGAACAAGTCTACTCGAAGGTCGACCTACAAAGGTCGACACTTTTGCTGGGTTTTTCGATCGGGCTTCTGAATCTTAATGCGAACCCATGGTTTATGAATCCGATTGGCTTGGTTGATGACCCTATTAGGTTTAGGGGATCCTTAGTGTATTGGGTGTGATGTGTAATGGGTTTGGCATGGGCTAATGTGTCATTTTGCTTCATTTTCTCTTGTCTATATATATAGCCCTCTTCTCAAGTCCGAAAAAAATAACACTAAGAGTTTCTAATGTTCTACCTATTCTTGTAGGAGAAGAAAGGGCGGTGCTCTGCTGGAGGAGAAGGAAGATCACGCTGAGGTCGCATTCTCACGAGCCCAAGCCAAGAATCGGAGGCCGCACTCGCCGTCCTCTTCGTCCGAAGCTTCGGGCGCTCAAATCTTCATCACCGGCTTCTTCCATCTCTCGGTTTCATCATTTCAAGCCACCTTTCTTATACCTCCGAGTTTGGTTGAATGATTTAGGGGAAGAACATTCTTGTTAATCATCTTCTTGCTTGTCTTGTGCTTAGATTTACATTCTTAGACTGGGCTTTGTATTTCCATTTTTATTCTCGTCTAAGATGATTTCAGAGTGTGCTCCGAGTGTGTGTGGGGTGTCTCATCATCGAGCGAGAACCCGTCTATGGTGGTTGCTGCCGCCGTGCAGCATTGTTAGTGAAATCTTCTCGAGGTGAGAGGGGTGGATGTAGGATGGCACTTGGTGCGTCCGGACCACCTAAAAATCACTGCTCTGTGGTTTGCTATTGTGTGATTGCATTTTATCTTATCCGTTCATTTGTCGAGTGTGTGTCAGTGAGACGAGGGTTTTATAAATTGACCGTTCAATCATCGCTATCCGAGTGATATCATCATGTGTTGAGAGTTGTGAGTGCTTGTATGCGATTCAATTGTGCTTTTTAATCAAGCGTGATTTAGTGCTTCATTTACCATCTCTGTGGTTTAGTTTAATTAAGTCCTAATTTGTTAAGAAGGCTGGGCAATCAATTCACCCCCCTCTCGATTGCCTCCTAACCTGGCCAACACTGTCTATGTCATGAAACGGCCACCTTGAGATCGCTATTATTCCAGAATCCCTCAAGTGTCGACTTTTCCTTCATTCTGGTTAACACAGTTTACTTGTGGCCTTCACTGTACCACTAGTATTGTTTAAGCGGCCTGAATGTGACCATCTTTCTTTGGAAACGGCCCTTTCTTGATAGCAATAGTTCCTGTCAAACAGTCTATCTATTGACTGTCTACTTCATGAAATGGACCAGTAAATGACTGTCTCTTTCTGTCAGGTTCATAACCCGAGGTTTGACCTAAGGGTTGTCTAAATTCTCTTCTTGGATGATCTTAGGATTATCTGGATCCCAAACCTATGTGTAACAAGTTAATGATAAGTTATGAAACTTAATTAATGTTCTGTTATGCTGTTCGATTGCCGCCATAGCGTAACGTTCTTTTTAATTCATCTTTGAAATCTCATATTAGTTTTGGAACGTTCTATACCTTGGTTACTTGGTCATGAAACCTATTAATGAAATTGAAATTATTGGCCGAAATTATTGTTATCTTGTGGAAATAGCTTGATTTGTAACTTGAAGATGTAAGAGTGGGCACAGGAGGTGTTCAAGGGCTCGACACTAGCCCCCATGGCCGATGGCTGAAAACGTGCTAAAAACTATGGGGTACGATGAACATTACTGTCGCATTGCATCGGGAGTACTTTTTTTACAGACGAGTGAAAACCATAAGGCTTATTATGAAAATTACATGCTTGATATTGACTTTTTCGTGCATAGTCTTTACAAGGTTATGTAAGTACTTTCTGGTTATATGCTCGTACTTTCTTATTCATGAAAGGCCAACTTACATCTACATGATTAAATCTTACTTGTTCATGTTATATACTTGATCATGTCCACTAGCTCAGATATCTCATGACTCTATATTCTTGGTTAATTTGGTTTATATCGCTTATTTACCACATTCTCATTTTTATCTTAATTCTAGAGCTAAAATATTAATCATTTAAATATTACCTTCATGTTGATGCGAAGATACCTACTGGGTAAGTGTGCTCATACCTACTTTTTCGGGAGCCACGTTAGGTGATGACTTGGTCGTTAGTTGCTGGTCGCGTCGTCAGTGAGTCGTGTCCGATCGTCTAGATCTTAGGTTCGTGTCCACTTGTCTAGTCTCACCGTCGTCCCGCATCATGGAGTTGATGACATGAAACTGCACCATTGTAGTAAAATCTGCCATAGTAAGCATGAATTCTGCCACTCCCAATGGCACTTTTGAACTTTGGGTTGAAGCCGGCAATATGCATATCTCTGACTTTATTGAGGCACACATTAAAGTAGTACCTCTAGTATATTCTATATGGCAGGATGTTGACGGCTGCTCTGGGATTTACCAGAATTCTATTCAGCTACTGACCATTCAGCTGCCCCTTCATGTACATTGGTCTGTTATGGCTGGCAGTAGGGAGTAACATGTCCTCCTAAGTGAAGGTCACATTGGCCTCTGGCAGTGCTTCGGCCAAACATGTCTCATATTGAGCAGGTGTTTGTAGAGCAGAGATGATCGCCTGTCGGGTCTCTTCACTCAGGGAGAGGATCTCCCAGAGAGTGAACCTTGCCAGAAGCTTTTTAAACAGCTTCAATATTTTACTTCCAGCTCGGACGTTAGATAACTTCATTTCTTCTACCCACTTGAGCTTGGAAGAGTCTTGAACTGTAACCTCTGATGGACCTATCTCATCGGACTCTGAGTCTACACCTTTCTACTGGGTGTCATCCTCCTGCTGTCCCTTGTCGCCTATCGTCGGGCGGGTCTTGTCTTCATCTAGGGCACCAGAAGGTTGTTGAAGCTGTGGGTGAGTGCCCCTGGCTGCAGGGCTGGCATCCTGGCATGGCTGCTTACCCTTTGTCATCTTCAGAAACTTGAGAAAGGAAGGGACAGTGGTGTTGCCCCCACTCTGAGTGTATGACCATGAAGGAGGAGGGATTTGGACTCCCTTGACTTCCATAGGGGGTATCTTATAGGGCTGCTCTCCCTTGAAGATGATGTTGTGGTTGGCGGGTGGTTGGCGGCCCCACTTTCGGCCTAACCGGATTGCATGAGTAGCGGTCGCGGCTTTGGCCTGGCTTGCCCTGACAACGGGTGTAAAACATATTTCCTCCTCGTCTACCTCATTGGGCTGATTGAAGAGGGTGAAGACGGTATTACAGGAGAGCACTGTCTCCCTCTTGGCCTTGTAGGCTCTTCTTTTCTTCTTTTACTTCTTCTTCTTGTCTCTGGCCGGCGCTTGCCCCTAGAACAAGCTGTCATCCTTTTCTGGCGCTTTGTCTGTCTCCCCTTCTGGTTTCAGTGAGAGCTACTCCAGTTCTTGCCATGGGACATGATCCCTTATCAGCAAAGGTTTCAGTTCTGGCTGCTCATATTCTTCTAGCCAGTTTATGTAGTCCTACAGTCGTCGGGCTTCTGGACTAATTTCTTTGGCCACTGGCAATAGAGTTTGTCTTCTCCGGTTGTGTGTTTGTATTCTGACAACTGTAGGCGGGCAAATCCACACGAGTGCTGGCGCCGGAGGAACGGGTCATGGTGTGATGCCACGAACATGTGCCCCCACCTTCGGGCGAGGTGTAATTTTCTTCTTGATCTTTGCAAGAACTTACTGTCATCCCTATTGTTCTTTTATTGGTGTCAGAAAGTAGGCCTCATAAGTGTGCTGGCTTCTGCGACTTCTTTGGGCAATGCCTGGTATAAAGAAATCATATTGGCCACTACTCTCCTCAGAGGTGCTTCATGAGGTTGTGGAGGGTCAACTTTATACTCTCCCAACTCTATTTATTCCTTTTTTACCATGCCTTCGATGATGTCTTTGAATACATAGCAGTCCTTGATCGGGTGCCCCAGCATCTGATGATAAGGGTAGAATCTCAGGCTGTCTCTTCTCTTAAGGTCCTCCAGTCCTTTTGGCTCAAGCAGGGTGACCTTATTATACTGGGTAACCCAATCAAATAGAACCTTAGTCTTTTCCTTCGGGAAGGAATAAGCTTTCTTCATTTTGTCCCTTAGTGAGGGGCCCTCCTTCTTCTCTTCTACCTTGGCAGGATGAGGCTGATGTAACACGACAATGGGGGTGGACAACAAGTAAGCAATATGGATCCTCGGACCTATCACGCAAACACATACAACAAGCAAGCATCCTCCACTCGGCATCGCCGAGTCACCCCGGGTTTTGGGTTGAGTGTCGGGTGAGTTGGCCGCCGATATCGGCCCATTCGAGTTGCGAATTGTGCTTGTTTGCCTAAGTCCAAGGTCGTGTCACATCAGGTCAGTTGGGCGTCTGTGCAGTCGCGCGATAGATCGCCCAGTGGAAGGCATAGCCAGGTGTGAGCCGTCCTGTCCACTTGAGCAGCTAGTTCTCAGCTGCGCTATTTTCCCATTTAGTTGAGTGGCCAGGGCTTGACCGCTTACCATGGTTGACCTTGGGTCAACAGTTGTCTAGCAGTTCGCGGAGCGATTTCCCTCTAACCGTGCCACTTCATGAGCGGTCCTTCTTTGACCGTTCTGACTGTCATTTGACCGATTACTGTAGTAGGTCGGTTGGAATGAACAGCCTAGAATGGACCGTTCTGTCTCCTTGGGCGGCCTCCAGTGGACCGTCCAGTTCCCTGAGTGGCCCCTTGGTGACCGCACAGTGAGTCCTGTCCGTTATTGTGTCTGTTGGCCGTGATGGCTTATTTCGTGTTTGTCTGTCCGTGTGTGTGTCCCGTTTGACTTGTGTCAAATGATTGGCTTGATTAGGGCGGTGTCTCTAGCAGTTCTGGCTTGGACTGCTAGTGTTCCTGAGTCTGTCGGGTGGTCTCACTAGATAGGTTGATTCAAGGTTGACTAAGTGCGGTCTACTTCTTGACTGCTATAGTTCCTTAACGACTCAATCTAGGACTGCTAGTGTCCTTGTCTCTGCATGCGTAGCAGCTCTTCCTCGACTGCTTGGTTTGCCTAGCGACCGAGTGATGGATCGCTTATGCCCAGAGTGTCATTTTCCCATCTTTTCAGATTTTGCTTATCTTGGCTTGACCTTGTGGTTTGCCTGTGATCTGTGGATGCCTGTTGGGATCCTATGAGGGCTATGACCATAATGAAATGGCCAGGAGTGCTTGTGTATGGTGTCATGTCTATGTGTTATTGTCAGGTTCTGGTCAACCCGGTGTGACCCAGTGGTTGATAGGCGACCTTGTACGTGTCTCGACAGTCCTGTCTAGCCCGAGACAGTGGTTCTAGATGCCTGGAGATATTGTCTTACCTTGGTTTATGTGTCCAGGTGTGTTGAGGGTTCTTGGTGTTCCCTCAGGTCTCCGTAAGTCATTTCCTGCGGTTGTGTCGTTTCCTCTGGCTTAGGATTAGACCGATTGGCAGCTCGTTCCGCTTTGTGCGACGATCTTGACTTCGAGTCGTAAGACTCAGGGATCGTTGTAGTTTCAGGTCTAGTCACCTTGTCTTGAGTCTGTCGGCGGTTGGTGTACTACCTTGGTGCTTCGTAGTACGTGTGATAGTACTTTCTTGCCTGTCTGTACTCCAGCACTTGTGTTTTGGAGTCTGTGTCTAGTGAACCTCCACTAGTCATAGCCTGACGGCACATTATGGCGTGTCGGCCCACCTGGGAGTGGTGGCGTGGCAGTTCCCGAGATACGATTTTTAAGCTAGTTCCGTGGGCCCCGGTCCAACCATAGCATCCTACGGAGGGGAATACTAGCTAGAGGCCTGGCTCTAGGCAACGAGCCAGTGTGTGCACACGTGGCCAGGGGTGTTAGGACTTGCACCGACGGGCATGACCCTGACTCGTCACTCGTTACTATAGTTCCTATTCTGGTTTAGCGCGTACCTCGGTCTCCGTCGTTCTGGACGTCCCTAGAGAGATACTTGAGGCGCAGTGTAAGATGTCAGAGGATGTAGCTGGCTGTTCTAGTGAGGAGGTGCTTCCGTCACGTGATGCGTGACTCTCGTGTTTCTTGGAGTCTGTGTCCCCTTCCGAGTCAGCATGTTCTTGCTTCCATCCAAGATCAACTTCCCTTGCAAAGTTGGTCTGTGCCTGGCCTTGTCCGGGACCAGCTTGGTATGGCGTACACGATGCTCTAGTCGTGTATGTGGTTATGTTTAAGGGAGCGTGCACGGCGATCCAGTCGTGTGAGCTGTGACGACCCAGATCCCGGATACCGGATATACCTGATAGGACTATCGAATACACCCAATACTGCTTGGAACCCGTGAGGCCTCCCAAGAGTGGTAAAGCTTCGAAGGGAAAAAGGGATTGTCATAGTGAGTGTTACCCGTGCCCTCGGCACCGGGTCGGCCACTAGGATAGGACTCGCCATACCCCTTTGGGAGACCCTCTAGCCTTGCTGGCCCTCTACCAGCAAGGGACCAGCCCTAACATCCTCACTCGGCATCACCGAGTTACCCACGGGTTCGGGGTGAGTGTCGGGTGAGTCGGCTGCCAATTACGGCCTGCTTGAGTTGTGAATTGTGCTTGCTAGTAGGTCCAAGGTCGTGTCACATCACTAGGGTTGTCATTGGTCTCTGTCGTTGCATTGGTAGTTGGCCTCTCATTTAGCCCCTTTGCATGCCCACTCGTCGGGGTACCCCCATTACCACTCACCACCACCACCCATGGCAGACCATCAAGCCCGTGCACCCGGAGAGCCTTCAGTGGCTGCAATGGTCATGACCCTCATGGAACAAATGGAAAGTCTAGGCACACATTTAGAGGGTATGATGAAGGCTCTAGAGGATAGGGCCGAAGCATCGGACCACTCCATTCAAGGTTTGATTGGGAAGATGGCGACACTAGAGCGAGTCCCCTTAGGGGCACAACCTGCGCCGGCATTCAGCCAGCCTGAGGCTGTTCAGCGACACACAGTTCCTAGAGCCCAAGGGGTTGATATCAGGAGGCCTAGAGTCCCTGATTTTGATGATGAGTCTGACAATGAGTATGGGGGTTATAGTCGTGACCGTCGTGCCCAACGACGGCATCGTGATCTCGATGAGGATGATCACGTTCTACGGAGCGTACACACGGACCCTCCCACTTTTGACGGGTCTTTGAACCCAAAGGATTACTTATATTGGGAGGCCAGTATGGATCGGTATTTCGAGTGGTTTGAGATGATGGACCACCGAAGAGTATGTTTCGCGAAGATGAAACTGCTAGGGAAGACTCAGACTTATTGGATGAATGTAGAGAGCATGTTGATGCAGCGACATCAGCCTCAAATATAGACCTAGGATGGGATGAAGGTTAAGCTAAGAGAGAAGTACCTTCTTGCCACGTATCATCCACATCTTATTGATAGTTGGCAGAGCCTTACCCAAGGTAATCGACCCGTGTTAGAATACATCGCCGAGTTTGATGAATATTATTTGCAGTGTGGAGTCACCGAGGAGAGCACTATGACCCTATTACATTTATGAAGAGGGTTGCGGATGCCTTACCAATATGAGCTATTTTGTCGCAACGTGACCACTTTGGAAAATACATATCAGGTCGCTCTCGAGCTTGAGTAGTTTGAATCAGAGTTTGAGTTTACCTAGTGATAGGGTCCCTTTTCTCAGTGTGGGTCAGAACCTTGTGTTTCTTCTGGCCCCTATCAGAAGACTTCCGTGGCTCGTCCTCAGGAGCCCACCCGCCAGGACCCATCTACCCCGAGGCCTCGCCTTCCACAGTCGAGGGATCTCCCACCTCGATCCCAGCCACCTCCATTGGGCACCTGTTCACCGGCTTCTGCACCGTCTGCTCGTCCCCTTTTACCTACACTCCCTGCCCATCAAGAGGACAAAGGTGAGGGACCACTTACTAGGGAGTCTAGTGGAGCTCGGCAGTAGTGCTTTTGCTATAATGGGTTTGGCCACTTTGCTAGCCGGTGCCCCACCCGCTCATCTCTAGTCATTGGGGATATAATGGCTAGCAAGACCCCACCCTCTGAGATTGTGCCTGTCAGCTACGAGGCGACGCAGGAGCTCACTAACGAGTTCTTTGGCGAGGTTGAGGATGATCAGGGTGATGCTCAGTACCAGGATAGTGCTCAACCAGGGGTCGTTAGGTGCACCTTGACCCAGCCATAGGCTAGTGATGATTGGCGCCAGACTACTATCTTTCATATATACTATCGACTGAATGGGAAGGCGTGCAAGGTGATTATTGATAGTGGAAGCTGTATCAATGCCATCTCTACAAGCACTGTTTCACGCCTTGGTCTTTCCCCTGTAGACCATCCCCTCCCCTATCGAGTATCGTGGGTGGACTCCACCTCCATCCCAGTCAGGCTACGGTGCCTAGTCCCACTATAGTTCCACACCTACCGTGATGACATTTGGTGTGATGTCCTACCCATGGAGGTGGGCAGCATTATTCTTGGTAGGCCCTGGCTATTTGATCGGATACATCTTGTGCTTGTATCTCTGATCTCATTCATGCTCTCAGGGGGAGCTCTGGTTATATTGCATTATAAGGGAGAATAGTCATGTGTTCATGTTGATAGGGGGAGTGTTATATTTTCATGACAAAGGGGGAGTACCAGTTATTCTGGCATTGATGTTCATCTTGCATGTTTCAAAAGGGAAGTATAACTCCATGCTGCATGTTATTTCTCTCGCAAATCATTTCTCTTTTTGATTATGTCAAAGGGGGAGAATGATTTATCGAGTCAGTGTGACTCACTATGTTGCCATCATCAAAAAGGGGGAGAATGTTATGCGTCTTGGGCTTCCCCTTGGGCTTTGATGATGCTGTGATGTTCTGATGATAGCAACTCAATGAGTCACCACACAAGAATGCATGTGCATTTCATAGCATGTGCATTTCATAGCTATTCTGCATATGCTTGAGGTGAATGGCATTGTTGCATTATTGCTGCTGCTCTGTTCTGGGTTGGTGCATATTATCATGCTTGCTACATTAGGTCTGATGCATTTACTGACTGCCCGTGCATGTTGTTCCCCTCTTTCAAGTCCATGCATGCTGCTCACTTTGATTCAAAAGCTCTTGCATGTTTCTGCTCACAGCAAAACTAAATCCGTGCACAATGTTCAGACTTTGCACTTTTTGTTCATACCAAGTCCGAGCATGTTCGGTCTACCGTGCATGAAGTCCGCACACGGGCGTGCAAGTTTTGTCTAAGTCCGAGCATGTTCAGGTCATATGAGTCCGTGCATGTTTTAGCTATGTTCAAAGCATAAGTCCATGCATGGTCTGCCTCCTGCATAAACAAGTCCATGCATGATTCAATGTCCGTGCAGGTTTTCTCCCTGTGCATTGTAAAGTCCATGCATATCTTATACAGAGTCCGTGCATGTTTTGGACTTAGACTAATTGTTGTTGGGTTGCATATAAAGTCCGTGCATGTTTTGGACTTAGACTGATTACTGTTGGGTTACATTTTAAGTCCGTGCACATTTTACCCTCCAAGTCCGTGCATGCTAATGTCCATACATGTCTCTCTAATGCTTCAAGTCCGAGCATGTTTTAAGGTCCTTGCATGATTCATTAAGTCCGTGCATATCTCATCTTTGCATGCATTGTAGAAGAGTCAAAGTCCGTGCACTTTTTCTCTAAGGTCCTTACATGATCTATTAAGTCCATGCATATCTCATCTTTGCATGCATTGTAGAAGAGTCAAAGTCCTTGCACGTCTTCATCAAGTCCGAGCAGCATCAAGTCCATGCATAGTCCAGGTCTGTGTAGGTTTTAATCTGTTCATTTTCATGTCAGTGCATATGTCTAAGTACATGCATATTTTGGGTCGCCATGTCCGAGCATATCTGTTTGAGGTCCGAGCATGGAGAAGTCCGTGCATCTTTGCTCATACAAAGTCCATGCACGCTTTTCTTCAGTAGAGTCTGTGCACGTAAAAGTCCATGCACATCTCTGGTTGTTTGCTCGTTGAACACAAGTCCGTGCACGTTAAACCCCGTGCATGTCATGTTTTTCCCTTGGCACGACACAAGTCCGTGCATGTTTCTTTGAAACATGCATCCGTGCATGTTTGTTTGAAACATGTGTCCGTGCATGTTCATTTGAAACATGCATCCGTGCATGTTTTGTCTATGATTCACAACGCCCACGACTTGGCAATCAAGTCCGTGCACATGTCATACCCCGTGCATATTCTTTATACAAACTCCTTGCATGCTCTGTCTGCTATCAAGTCCGTGCATCACCTTGCACGTTTTGTTCTAAGTCGGTGTATGCACTGTAGCAGTCAGTGTATGTCCGAGCATACACTGTAATAAAAGCTTTGCATGTCCGAGCATATGCATTATGTCCTTCTCAGCAAGTCCAAGCACACATTAACACTCGTGCATGTTTTGCTCGCCGTTTATCAAAGTCGGAACATACACTGTAGCAGAGACAGAGTATGCCCTTTTAAGGTCCGAGCATATTGGTGCTAAGCAAGTCCGAGCATATAACAACGTCCATGCACCTTTTTGCTCATTGCATGTTAGAGTCGGAGCATACACTGTAGCAAAGACAGTGTATGTCCTTAGAAGGTCCGAGCATGAAGTCAGATCGAGCGCACCATGGGCTCCGCGGAGCCCGAATAAATCGTCACCTCGGTGACTGGCACGCCCACGCACTCAACAAACCGGGAAAACACCATTCCCAACAACAATCATAATAATATAAAATTTATTTTTCCCCCGTCGGAAAGTGCGTCCACAAGTCTGGCACGCCCGGTGGGACCCATCCACCTTTCATCTCTTTGCCAGAATTAGGGGCTCCGTGGCCCCCTTCTTGTAATACTGATTGTTCCATCTTTTGCAAATGCAGGAGCGAAGTACGTTCGACTGTAAGAATGGCGGTCTCCTTTGGCCCCCTGGTCATCGAGAGCCACATCAGGGATGGCTACCTTGCCGTTCCCCTTTGCTTCGGGAGCTTCCCTCCCGTTGTTGGCTTCCCCAACTTTCTGGGGGTGGCCTTCGTCAACATCTTAGACGTAGAAGTGTCCGACAAGCCCAAGACCGATGCCCTATCTCGGGAGGCATCGAAGATGCTGCTGGCCGAGCTGTGGCCCGAGGCAGCGGCAACACCCCGTCAAGCACGCTGGGTTGCCACATGCACCACATGCACCAGACCGCCGGCTCGTCGCACCAGGGGTCAGCGTCCCATCGAAGGAGGTTACGAAAGAACATTACTGGCGTTGCCACACCAAGACGCCGAATCTCTAACTCCGGCAAGTCCGTGACTGTCGGAACCATTCGGGTCCATTTAAATGGGCAGAGGTCCGAGGCCATCCCAGACCGAACAGTGCCAACCGTCCCAGTCCATAATTCTTTCCAAGGGCTGGAGAAGATAAAGGAAGGAAAGGCGCCCGCCATCCCGGTCGCCTCACCAAGAGGCATGTCGGCTCACAAACTGGCGAAGTTGAAACAAGTCTGGGTCCCCAAAGAAGCCCGACCTACGGTACCTGCACAGGTAAGGCCTGGCTGCTCCCGTCATGCAAGGGAGCGAAGAGACCGAATGGTCGAAGAGACGTCTAGGGCCCACCAATTGGCGGCCGCTGTACCAGTGCTGCCCGAAAATACCCGTCGCCGACATCACAGGCGCCATCGCCATGATGATCGCCTGGCGCACGCTGATCATACCCACCCGGATGTCATCACTGACACCCAATCGCCGGCCACTCTCCCCGACCAGGAGTGGGAAGGGATTGAGCAGGCTATGAGGAACAATCTCCGGGGCCCAGGCAGTACTCCCTCGGGTCGCCAGAGATTGCTGGGGGCAATGGCCTCCACTTTCCATGAAGAAGAAGAGGCTCGGCCCATACCCAGCGTGGAGTCGAGGAATTGGTTCGAAGATCCACGCTGGTTCCCTGTGTGGGAGGAGGCACCGCCTCGACGATCGGTCTTTGACAGGCTGGTCTTCCTGAACAAGCAATCGAGGAGAGCGGCAAGAAGAAGCGGAGGCTGGCAGATCTTCACCTGTAATACGACAGGATTCTCTAGTCTGTACGGAGCCTTACCTACCGACCCTGAAGAGGTGGCCAGACTCGCTGCCAGGCCCGGTCCCCTCACTAGAAGAAGAAGAGTGGCAAGCGAAGTGGCGCGGGTAGGTGCCGAGGCGACCTCACCCGACGATTCCCCCGCAGCCTTCACGGCCAATGTTGTTACCACTGGGGGCACGAGCAGCGGACCCTCTACGTCGTCCGAGGATGTCCCAGCCGAAGAGGCGGGTGGTATGTCCACTCTCCCTGTGACCGACCCCGCCATGCTGGGTATGATCCAGCAATACCAGCGGGAGATCGAATTGTTAAAGAGGCAACTCAGTGAAAGGAATGCCCTGCCTTCGATGTCGGGGCAGACCGAAGTTCTACCAGAGGCACTCGGGGGCAACGAGCAGTCTTCTGAGGCAACCCTACAAGCTGTGGCATTTCCACCAACTCCCAGCTTCCCTATGGGCGTCCCCCTGCAACAAGCACAACACTTAGCCCTGTTGCAGGCCCCTTCCCTCCAACAGTCTCCTGTAGCCCCTCAGGCAACTGTGCTGACTACCCCAGCTGCATAGCATGCTCATTTCTATCCAAGCCCGGTCGACCCGGCGGTGGTCAGTCGGCTGATGCTGGAACAGATGATCGACATGAAGCTAGCAGAAAGGGGCGACGGGGATCAGACGCCGTTCGAAAGGTGACCTTTCCCACATTTGTAAACTGACAGACCCATTGACCAGAAAGGTTGTTATGGTAAGCCAATGATGACAAGGATAGTTGACTGTCCTAGGATCCTTTTTCCAGACATCAACCTGCTTGAAGACTTGCTGGAGGAGCTTGTGGAGACAACTCTCGAGCATGATTGCCATAGGCTCCCGATCATGTTTGCATCGTCTCCCGAGCATGGTTTCACGAATTCTGAGCTAGTTGGCACAGGAGTTCGAGCTTCGATTGTCAAGGGTCAATCTACTTCCAAGCTTAATCCAAGCTTGGTCCGAGCTTTAGCTTAAGGAAGTCTGAGCTTAGTTTTCATAGGGTCGGTGACTCCTGAGCATATCGACTCTGAGCTTAGGCACTAAGCATTTTGAGCATTTCTTTTTACAGGGTCGACGACTCCCGATCTTGATTGCCATAGGCTCCCGAGCATGATTGCATCGAATTTTGAGCTTCAACTTTAAGAGGTCCAAGCTTGCTTCATGGAGTGCTGTCCGATCTTAGTTAGGCTTGATTCTTCTCTTTGGAATCCGAGCTTAAAGTAGAAGTTCAAGCTTGTTTGGGCTAGTTGTCAGTCCTAGCTTAGTTTCATTGAGTACGAGCTAGTTGGCAAAGGAGTTCGAGCTTGGTGACATCAGGCTCGACCTTGTAGAGCTTGAATATCTGCACTTGACGTCAGACTCGACCTTGTAAAGCTTGAATGCCCCCAGCTGGGTGACGTCAGGCTCGACCTTGATGACGTCAGGCTCGACCTTGGTGACGGCAAGCTTGACCTTGGTGACATCAGGCTGATGTCAAGCTCGACCTTGGTACGAGCTTGGCCGAACTTGTCCGAGCTTGAGCTTGGTCCGAGCTTGACCGAGCTTGAACTTGGTCTGAGCTTGTCTGAGTTTGTCTGAGGTCGACTTTGAATTTGAGCTCTTCTATGCTTGAATTCAAAGCTCTTTTGCCTTTAATGTTCTGCCCAATCAAAGCTCCTTTCTTGCATCCCATTTTCGCTACTATTGCTCGGCTCATGGCTTTTGGTTGATGTTGATGCATGCAGAGGGTGGACGCCATGAGATCATTGTGACATATCAGACCTTATAGCCAGTCTTCTATCTTGTCATGGTTCAGCTTCAATGCACCATATCACATGACATCATTGCATGATGTCTTCATTACTGCTCATCTTCATGAGGCCATACACTTGCCAGTGTTGACTTTGACCTAAACTACATATACGTTTACATGATCAAATGCAAATGGGACTCATCAATGGCTCATAAGCAGACATCATCAAAATCAAGGAATCATGCGTGTACACACACATGCACAACACCTTAGGATCAAACCATACTCCAATAGCAGTTGTGGCATACAAAATTGAAGAAACTAAATCACGATGTATAGAATTCAATATCCATGATAGGAGCATGTTGTCGACACTTTCCAAAGAAGAATGGGTTCTCTAGATCAGAGGTTGATCCAGTGTCAGCAGTTGCTTCAATGGCAGAAGAAGTTGTAACATTCAGACGTTATAGATTAATGGCCGACAAATCGGTACAATAAAGCGGAGAAAATCTCTCCGCTAAATCTAGAAATAGAGGAAGAAATCTTGAGGCGGTTATAGATTTGGGACAGAGGGAATGAGTGGAAAAGCCCTATAAATAGATTGGTGCATCTCATCGAAAAAATAACAAGAAACCCTCATTGTCGAAGTCCCAAATTGCTTCCTTCCCTCACCTAGTTTTGTACATTGCTCTCAGGGCTGCCCTTGCTGCGAGATTGTCGTCGTCGACCGCCACGTCTGCAACGCCGCTGCTGTCGTCCGCAACTACTACTCTACCATGGCCCCATGGACACAGCCTCGGTGGCCACCCTTGCCATGTACCACCTCCCTCTTCACCGCTACCTCTGTACCCACCCACACCGTAAGCGTTGTTCACCCATCATCGTGGCCTCCTCTTCCCCCATCGTCACTGCCGCTCCTAGCTTCCCCTGGAAGTCAAAGGGGCGCCCCTATTTATTGTTGTTTAATGGTTTGGTTTAATTATTTCTATTAGGTGGGTCAATTGGGTGGAATGCAATCTAGGCCCTTCAATCTAAATCCCTAGATACGACCCAAGATCCAGATACCGGGAATGACCTGATACCATTCGAATCCTGGCCCACCGCTCACGAGCCGGAGGGCTCAGAAGGGCTAAAAGGATAAGTGTGGTATACACAGAAATAGAAAATAAAGCAGGACAATTCAACAATTAATAGAAATAAATAATCTAACTACAATAGAGTCCAGCCCAACAAATTACAGTCTAAGGCAAGAGAACGTACCCAACGCCGAGTGAACACCCGACCCGGTCAGCTGATAGCTAAGAACGACCGTGCAGTAGCCTCGAACCTCGAGGAAGATCTGCAACACCTGAAATCCAGGGGTGAGCCTCCTATCACTGACTCAGTAGGGGTCCCGCAGAACCCCAATCGAAAACAACGGTGGTAGCGAAAAGCAGCAACCACAGCAAGAAGAACAACAATAACAGGAGTAGCTACAACAACAACGATAGAAAACACGACCGTACACGAATCCCCAAAACACGACAGCCGATAAAACTACGACTCTACAACTACTCCTATCGAAAAGGAAACCAACACCATGATCCCACAGTCGGGAGACCACCAGACTACGAACCCCCCTTGCCCCGCTACTAGGAAAACGTCACGACACCTCTGTCGTGGAGGCCTGTGCTAACACACGAAGGTCCACACCGAAACTAAACGGTCCAAAAACACGGTTACGACCTCATCGTCGTGAACTGTATGATGTCTAGGGGAAAACCCTCGGTGATGCTCACTAAAATCCCAGACCTCTACTCCGAGAAAACACCCAAAATTACACGTAAAATCACGTCTCGCAGACAAGAAATAGAATCTCGAGTCACGAGAACTCACGTCAAGTGACGGGAGTACCTACCTACCAGAAGTAAGGCCGGATGCATCCACTGACGACTTAGTCTGCAGCCTCAGGTGTCACCCTACGACATCCCAGGCGGAGACTGAGACACCATACAGTAACCAGGAATACAAAACAAGGACTAACTGGGGTCACGCTCGTTAGCGCGGGTCTGACGCCCTCAGCCATGTGTGTACACACAGACCATACGTCCTAGGTCAGATCCTCTAGCTGGTTCTTCCCCAAATCTCAGACTCAGGCTGCACGGAGGGGCCCTACGGCAACCAGTTGTGGGGATGGGATTTATTTTATTTTTTTTATTTCAAATTATATTATGGTTATTGATATGTTCATTTGGTTTATTGATTAGGCGTGCCAGTCACCAGGGTGACAGTTTATTATGCGCTCGTCTGACTGATCAGATAATTATGGGTGATCGTGTTGGGACCCAGAACCCGTCGCACCATAAAGGCTACGACGTTAATTACGTCCTTCTGAAAGAGGGACAACCCTTGATTAATCGCCAAAATAAAGACCATGGGGTCCGTATAATAAGATGTGCAATTGCATACAAGCACACAATATGGTAATACTTTATCATTAAATCGACTCCCGGTACGAGACGAAAAACTTTAGGTCCGAGGGCCACCAGCGCGCAAAGTGAAAGCTCCTGGTCAGGCGTAACTCGGTCTTCCGCTAATCGGTATTTGATATACCGGAGAATCGGATCATGCAAGCATGCAAAATGACAGTATTCAGCCTCATCGCTTATTATTGGTTCAATCATTTATTTAGAACTTCGAGAGAGATTTCGGCAGTGCCACCCTGCTACGAAGGACATGGCCGTTTTGTTTTGAAGCTGCGCATGACATCACGGTGCACACACATGGACCCATGAAGTGGGCCGGGTGTGACCGTATTCGAGCAGGTTCAGAAATTACAGGGACAGTGTATGCCAGGGTATGGCAAATTTGATATTTGAGAAAAGAGGAAATGCGGTTGAAACCCGATCGGAACGAATCAATATTCAACAAGTTATCGGCTCGGGACAGGGTCATGCTTTGGCTAAAATGGGAATGAGTCCCGAGAACCAAGCATGACCTGTCGAAGCAGCATTGATATCTCATACCCGGAGGTCAGGGAAGGTGAGAGTACCGGAGCAGACATGGCCATTATTCTTCATTTATTCTTGTTTTTGTTTTAGATGCATAAACGTCTTTATTCTCATTTATTATTATTATTTTATATTTTTTTATTCATGTCATCTTTTTTCATTGCTCATTTTTTTATCCCCTGGCCGCTTGTATTTTCACGGTAAAGACCCAACGAAGGTGGGATTTCTACGCTTTTCAACTCAAGTTTGAGGATCTAATACGGCTGTTCACCCCTAAACATGATATTGTGGTTAGCTAGGGGAGGGCGTCCCCACTTCCTCCCAGACCTAGTGGCCTAATAGGAGATAGAAGCTTCAGCCTGACTTACTTCTGTTGGCGTAAAGTATATCTCTTCATCCTCTTCTTCAGAGTTTTGGGTCATATTGAAAAAGGTTGATAGTGTATTGCAGGAGATAGTGCTGCCCCTTCTTTTATTCTTTAGCTTCTTCTTTTTCTATCTTTTCATCGTTGACATCTACTCCCGTGGAGGGTCTTCTAGGTAGCTGGTTCTTCAGTTCCAACTTCAGCTTCTTGTGCTAGCTCGAAAGATTTAAGATGCTCCTAAGGGACATATTCTTTTAGTTGCACTGGCTGAATTTTAGGCTGTTCATATTCATCCAACCCATTTATGATTGCTTGTAGCTGTTCCATAGCTAGACTAGCTTCTTTGTAAACCTATAATGGGGTTTGTTTCTTTTTATTGTTGGTCGGCCTTCTGATGACCATTTGAGAGGTTGTTTTGTGCCAAATCGGTGTTATAACAGGTGGAGCGGGTTAAGGCATAGCACCATGAATTTGAACTCCCAGAGTTGGGTGGGATGCCAACCTTCTTCTTGCCTTTGTCGACACTGTTTTCTAGTTCTCCTGGTCCTTTGCAGTGGTCAAAATAAACACCTCGTAGGTGTGCTTTGTGCAAGCTTCTGACACCACTTCAGGCAATTGCTAGTATAAGATACCATATTGATTGCTGCCCCTAGAGTGGACATTTCATGAGGACGTGGAGGATCAACCTTATATTTGCCCATTTGCAGTTCCCCCTTCTTGATCAGATTTTCAGTGTGGGTTTGCCTCAATCTTCATAAGGCTTTGATGCTATCTGGCTGCTTGTTGACAGATTGACTAAAGCAGCTAGATTGTTGCCGATTAAGATTTCTTGGAATGTGCAGAAGTTGGCCGAGCTGTACATTGAAAAGATCGTGCCACTGCATGGTATTCCAGTTTCACTAGTGTCAGATCGTGACCCACGTTTCACTTCCGGCTTCTGGCGTAGCTTCCAGAAAGCTTTGGGCACTGAGCTTGCTTTTTCTTCAGTGTATCACCCTCAGTCCGATGGTCAGTCAGAAAGGACTATTCAGACCTTAGAGGATATGCTGAGATTGTGTTGCCTTGATTGGTAGGGTTCGTGGAGTCAGCACCTGTCGCTAGTGGAATTTGCCTATAATAATAGCTTTCACTCTAGCATTGGCATGGCTCCGTATGAAGCGCTATATGGTCATCCTAGTCATACTCCTCTGAACTGGTTTGATGTCGGTGACCGACTTTTGACAGGACCAAACATGGTGCAGCAGTGCGCTGATGTGGTTCGTCTGATCAGGCAAAGATTTTTGACAGCTCAGAGTCGACAGAAAAGTTATGCAGATCGACGCAGGCGTCCACTCTAGTTTGAGCCCGAAGATCAGGTGTTTGTTAAGGTATCTCTGATGAAAGGTGTTTTCAGGTTTCGGAAATGTGGTAAGCTTAGTCTGCAGTATGTTGGCCCTTTTCCTATTGCGAAACGTGTAGGCCAGGCAGCTTATCGTCTCCAGTTACCGGCGGCTATTCAAGCCATTCACGATGTGTTTCATGTGTCCCAGTTGAGGAAATATGTTTCTGACCCAACTCATGTCCTCGACGATTCAGTATGGCCAGAAGTGACTGCTGATTTGTCTACACGAGAGTTTCCTGTCAGAATTGAAGACTGTCGTGAGCAGCGGTTGAGGAACAATGTAATCCCTTTGGTTAAGGTTGTTTGGCAGTGTCACTCAGGTCACGAGGCTACTTGGGAACGCGAGGATGAGATGAGGTAACTTTTTACTTTCTTATTCCAGTAAGGTATAATTCCTTTCTTAGTTTCCTCCTTTTCCTTTCCTTTTAATTTCAAGGATAAAATTTTTTATTAGGAGGAAGGGACTGTAACACCCGTGCCTTAATGGATCCGTAGTGGTTCAAACCCGGACTTGATTCTGTCAGTTCAGTCGATATTTACAAATTTTTACCTATGACTTAAGTGAACACATGATGCATTTAAAAAGATATCACTTGATATGCAATCTTTGGGTCCCTTTAACATGCTGTGCATTGGTGTGAATGAGACCACAATATGATGCAGTCATAGATTATTTGTAATGCATTCTGAACAGCAATGTAGACTGGATACTTCAATGTGTAGATGGATGCATGCTACTTACTCCCTCTCTCCAAGTGTTCTAAGTGTGTGAGTTAGGCATAACAGGATGGCAAGGGAGTATGAGTAAAACATGCCAGTCATGCAGTGTTGGGTCCCTTGACCATGAAATGTATCATTTAGTGGGTCCAGTGATATGAAATGTATGATTGTTCATGAAACTCCAAGATGTCACTCAATGACCACAACACGTACAGATTCAAACATATGCAATGCACTTCTACACCAAGGTGCACACACTTAAACTCCCCCTTTGATGAATGCTCATGGAAGTTAAGATTGACAATTAGCATGTTATTTTTTCACATGAGTGATGAGTTGGGATATATGCAGTCATGGAAGACATCATCAAAAATAATGATCAACAAAGCTGAGGAAGAAGTTCACATGGCTCTTAAATGATAGAAAGGATCAAACAACAACTTAATCATCAATTCAATTCTATCAGCACGACAAATTTTTCATGGATTACGCAGCTGAAAGGGTTGATCTCTGGTACAAGGTGGAGGTTTGGATCTTAGACTCTGCTCATGCATAGTGAGAGTTCCAGGCAAACTTGACTTGCCTTTGTTCTCTACACCATTTGATATATCAAAGGTCAAACAGGTGTAAGCAAGTAATCTAGCTTAGATGTTCATCTCACACCATGGGAGAATATAAATAGAACATGGGAGTTTTCAGACATGCAGGATTTATTGGGAGAAAGAAAGTAAGTCTAAATGCAATGACTCATGATAACCCTAACATGCACATTTAACCTGAATTAAAAAGGTTTATTTACATATCTTTTCCTTGAGCTTTTATTCACTGGTTTAGCGTTTCTCAACTCTAAGGCACCTGCACTCAAAATTCTCATTTGAAAGGTTTAGGTACCCAAGCTTGCTTGGGTCCTTGCCAGTTAGTTCCATGTCTAGCAGCATGACTTATCTCATTCAGGGCAATCAAATCATACTTCTTCACTGTATGACAATCATACATTTCATGCCTATTTTTCCCACAACAGAAACAACGCACAAAAGATTGAGCATCCTTCTTATGTGCATGTGGATGTGCATTAGACTTTTGTGGGTGAGCATGGAAGTTAGCATTCCTGGAATGAAATTGATACCTTCCCTTTAGATGCCAGCAGTCTTGGACTGTGTGGCCAATTTTACCATAGAGGAAGCAGCGTGGAGGCAAACTTCTTATGTCTGCTATTGAGTGTATCGACTTGCCATTCTGTGTGCATCGGCGCATCTAACTACCCATGGGATTTTAAGTAGAGTTGTGCTGAGCACGTTGTTGATTTTTTTTTATGTTGATTTGATTTGATTTTCACTTGGGTTTTGAGGATGATGGTGAACAGTGCAGAAATATGCCAAGTGATCTAGCTACCACTAAACTAGCACCGCATCAACCTATGCGATCATCATAACTCTAGTCATGGGAAAGAGCTCTCTCAATCTGTAACTAAACTAAAGGAAAAGTAAAAACACACGCCGGAGCGTGGAGCAAAGGAGGTAAACACACCGTGATGGTGGAACAAGTAAAAGAAAAGAGTAATGAAGAGAAAGAGAGAGCTATTGCCCTAGCCAAGGAAACGTGATCGCCACTAAGATAGACAACAAGCCAAAGACTCGAAGAATACCTTAGAATAGGATGAAGAAGCACCCGCTTGCAGGAGATAGAAAACCAGGACAGCAGTCTGCAACTCAGGGGACTTTAACGGTCCTCGAACGGTGCGCTATGTAACCTTAACGCTCCTTCCAGAATCCGTTATGCTTCTGATTGCAGAGAAAAGAAAGAAGTGGGAACTTGATCTCCCTGCTTCCCAGCCGGCTAAGAAGCTTGGGCCTCGTGCTTTGGACTCTGGAAAACCTGCAAAAGAGTGTAGTTCACAAAAAGAAACAACCCGGATTAGTTCCTTCAAAGTATAGCAACTATTCCACACAGTACCTAGAAGGCCTCCTAACCCACTGCGTCCCATAGCCCCCACCTGGCCATTCGCCGAGTGGGGTATGGACATCACGGGGCCTTTCCCGCCATCTTTTAAAGGCCACAAGTACATTCTGGCCGCCATTGACTACTTCTCTCGTTGGGCGGAAGCCCTTCCTCTATAGGAAGTCACCGACGAGGTGGTTGCCAGGTTTGTCCGACATAACATCATCTACCGATTCAGCACTCCCAGCCACATAGTCTTCGACAACGGGACGCCATTCAAGAACAAGGCCGTATACCAGTTGGCAGTCAAGTTCCACATTGACTGGAGGACTTCTTCGGTCTACAACCCACAGGCTGACAGTTTGGCCGAGGCCTTCAACAAAACCCTCTGCAAACTCCTGGCTAAGATTGTTAGCCACCGGAAAGGTGACTGGGGGTGAAAAGGTCTCCGAGACATTATGGGCCTACCAGACGGTCTACAAAACCCCTACGGGATGTTTGCCATTCTCCCTCGTCCATGGATCGGAAGCCATCATCCCCATCGAAATTCAGTTAGCATCCTACCACGTGGCGGTACACACCGACTTGGCCGGCCCTGATGAAAGTGAATACCAGAGAAGGCTAGAAGAGCCTGCTGGTCTAGAAGGCAAGTGGCTTGACACCTACAAACACCTCCAGATGTATCAGGCCTGCATGGCGCGAGCCTACGACAAGCTCATCAAGCAACGAGCCTTCAAGCAAGGCGACCTCATCATGATCAAGGAAAGGGAAGTCATGGCAGGGCGTTCCAGTGGCAAGTTTTAGCCAAGTTGGCGAGGCCCATACATCATCTGCGATGCCTATGAGGGTGGGGCATACACGGTCGTAGACCATAAAGGCCACAAACCCTTCCCACCTCTCAATGGCAAGCTGTTGTATATGTGATTTTGATGATTACAAAATGACTATGTTACTTGGACTGTGTGCTCATGAAATGGATCCTTATGCTTGCTTGGTTCACCATGTCTCTTGTGCTTAAATCATCCTCTTTCTATGCTTGAATGGTTCACCATACTCTCTTATGCTTGAATGGTTCACCATACTCTCTTATGCTTATTGGTTCACCATGTCTCTTGTGCTTAAATCATCCTCTTTCTATGCTTGAATGGTTCACCATACTCTCTTATGCTTAATTCATCCTCATTCTAATGTTCTACATGCTCGTTCTATTACTGTGGAGAAATGTCCTACTTGAGCTTCCATGATTAGCTTCCATGATTTTATATTTGAATGGTTATTTCACTATTGAGGTCATGGTGCTTGAATTGATGAGAAAATCATGCTTGCAAAATTGGATATTTACATATGTGTGTAAAGCATGTGTTTTGAGGATGTCATGTTCATGAATATCATGTTCTAATTTCAAGAATGGAAATTACATGTGTGCACTGACTTCAAGTCAGTGTACACTGACCTCATCTTGCATGTACACTGACTCAAGTCAGTGTACACTGACTTCATCTGATAAGTGCACTGACTTCAAGTCAGTGTACACTGACCTTGTTACATACGTGCACTGACTTCAAGTCAGTGTACACTGACCTGCTGCACATGTGCACTGACTCTCCCTTGCCCATACACTGGCTTCATTCACATTCATTCACATATGCTCTGACTTGCCCTACAGCTGCATGGACCCAGCATATATCCACATGAACTTCATATTTTGGGCTGCTGCATGAACTACCTTGTTGAATGCATTTTTGTTGACTGATACAAGAAGCCAAATGCAAGTTTGATTGTGGTTGACATGTGCTTTATGGTGAACTACTTCATAGAGTTGTTACGTGAAGCAAGGATTTTGACTCTCATCTAATATCTTGCTTTTACATGTGTTTCAGGGTGAAAATACGTGGTTAATCTTCAAGGGATTATGGTAACATCTAACCACTTTTATTCCCTTGGATTCATAGAGGTTTGAAGTGTTTTTCTAACCCATTCATGCATGGGTCGACCCATCGGGTCGACCCCTAGTGGTTCTGGACTTGACAGAACACAAATTGAAGACCCTGCCTGCAAGGGTCGACCCCAAGGGTCGACCCCTGTGACAAAACACTGTAGTCCAGAAGCTATATTCCTCTGGTTGCCCTAACGCTGGCGCTCGACGTCGAGCGCGTCGGTCAGCGCGATCGTGCCGCCTTCATAACGTTGCTGCGCCAGCGCGGCGGCGCGGCTTGCCGACTGGTAGGCGAGCTCCAGCCCGGCCAGGTCGCGGCGCTGATAGCCGTATGTCGAGAGCGATGTCTCGGCATCCTGCAACGCCTTCAGCACCGTGCCGCGATAGGTTGCGACCGCCTCGTCGCGGCCGGCCCGCGCCTCGTCGACGGAAGCCGCGGTGCGGCCGAAATCGAACGGCTTCCACGACAGCGCCGGCGCGACGATGCCGGTCAGCGCGCCCGTGGTGAAGAGCTGCGAGATGTCGGTCGAGGAGAAGCCGATATCGCCGAGCAGCTGGGTCGTGACGGCGACGGCGACGGTCCAGATCGCCAGCACGGGAACGGGACCGAGGTTGCCGCCGCCGAACAACCAATTGTAATCGTCGTCGAGGATCGGCACGGATTTCGTATCCGTCATCCACATGGCCGCGCCGCGCGAGATCCCCATCATCGCGAGCGTCGCCAGGAACGAGGGAATGCCCACCCGGGTCGTCAGGAGGCCGTTGACGCGGTTCTGGAACAACTCCATGCCACGCTCGATACCGGCCTCTTGGATGAGGCGCGGCAAGGCCTGAGCCTGCAAGTTCGCAATCGTCGTATCGACTTCCTGCTTGGTGACACCCGGCAGCGACTTCGCCGCGTCGAGGCGGCGGTTCT
This sequence comes from Amorphophallus titanum, assembly GCA_024336825.1. Taxonomy (NCBI): domain Eukaryota; kingdom Viridiplantae; phylum Streptophyta; class Magnoliopsida; order Alismatales; family Araceae; genus Amorphophallus; species Amorphophallus titanum. The sequence continues at coordinate 15,755,883 of JANBPO010001371.1, read as the reverse complement.
GATCGGCGTCGTAGGCACCGAAGGAGAGGTTCGTCGCGATGTCGGCGGCCGTCTGCTGGCTGTCCCGAGCGGCGAGGGCAGCGGCGCGGTCAAAGGCCGAGGAGCCTTGCGGGTTCGTGAACTGCCCAGCTTCGGTGAAGCGCCCCGGCAGGGTGCGCGAAAGGGTCTGCTCAAGGGCTTGGAAGGTCGGCCGCTGGGCCGCTTCGATCGCCGCACTGAGGAACGGGTTGATGGCCGAGGGGTCTTCCGCGAGCATCCCGGAGAGGTACTTCTGGCTGTCGGACTGGATCGAGCCATCTTGCTGGCCCATGAGGCGCGCGAGGAGGCTCTCCTCGTTCCCGGTCGTGCCAGCCGTGATCGGACCCTGATAGCCGAAGAAGTTGTTGAGGAGGTCGTTGGCGAAGTTGCCCGAGCCCTGCCCCGACATCGGAACAAAGGACAGCGGCGAGGTCGTGCCACCTTGGTTCGCCGTTACGCCAGAGGCGTTGCGGACCACGTGGCCGTTGCTCGTGCCGGGCGGGGCCGAGGAGTAGAGGTTCGGGTTCGACACCGTGCCGACTTGGTCATTCCGAAGCTGCCCCCCGGCGAGGCCCGGAGCGCGGCCAGCGGCCGTTCCACCCGTGCCAGAGGCAGGTGCAGCGGGACCAGACGCAGGAGTGCCCGCCGACACCGGCGAGGGGGCCGAAGGCTGGAAGCCCAAGAGGCCAGCGAGAACGGACGCGAATGGGGTTTGCAACGCCTGAAAGGGCTGCGGCGTCATATCTACCGGCTTGGAACTGGATTTGGAGGTACCACCGCTCATTTGATGTCGATCTTATACAGGGAGCCTACCCGATTGAGCGTCGTCTTGTCCATGCCGAACACCTTCTCCCACGCTCGGTCTGGCCGCTTCGACCCATTTATCGCGGTGACAGAAGTATAGCCTCGTTTAAACACGGTGTCCAGCAGAACCTCCTTGAGCTTCTCGCGCATCGCGCGGGAGCCTTCGTTGTAGAAAAGGAAGACGGTGGGGTAGGGGAAGAGGTGGCCGTTGGGGTAGACACCCATGACGATGCCCTTGAAGTGGCCGTCTTCCGCACCGACGATCATGAACTGCTGTTCGTTCGTGACGAACTCGATGATGTCCGCTGCGGCGGCGTCAAAGCCGTGAGGCGTGAGGAGCACGTCGCTCTCCACACCGCGCCGGATAAGGCCTTGCAACTCAAGGTTCTGCAATGCGAATGTATTCCGAAGCTCCACTGCGTCTGGCATTTCGATCTCCTATTTTCTCTTGATGCGGTCCTCTCGACCCTTGTTGATGCCGTCCACGGTGTCCTGCACCTGACGGCCTACTTCCCGCGCTGCGTCCATCATGGTTGGCCGTGCCTGTGTCTTGTTCTTCCGGCCCGCGTTTGCCAGTCGGATCAAACTTTAAGATCTGACTAAAAATCTACGGACAGAAAAATATCTTGTGATCCGACTTAAAATCAGGTCAAACCTACGAACCTATCAGACTGACCCAACTCATTTACAATCCTAAGCATATGATCCCATCAAATCAGCCCCACCCACTAACAACTACTTATGCACGTCGCCACCGTACCATTCTTAGTGTCTCTTGTTCTTGTTATTCTCCGTCTCTTACTCTTCCACAAAGTGGTCACGTGAGGAGACTCATTTGTCGGTGTTCATTATAAAATATGGATTACAAATTTTACAGTGTTTTACGTTAAATCAATATAAAAAATAGAAGAAATGACCTCCTGAATTACTTCACCGCATGCATTGCTTTGCAGGGTTATTAGTTCATTGTAGCGATCAAATAGGCCCACCCTTCACGTGGCTGAGGTGGTCCTCCTCAGGAACATGATAAAAATTCTGCGAATTATGTGCATATTCTACGTGAGGTACTCTCGTAAAAGGCACAATTTTAGGAGGAATGCACAAGTCAAGTTGGGTAACGTCGTAACTTCACGTCCCAATTCAGGCCAACAGATGTAGCACCAGTTTCTTTACAAATACACAGTTTGCTTATTTACTACCCAGTGCTACTTTTCAGAAAGTTAAAGTAAATTACAGGTAAAATACACATTATCCAACCTATTCACAAAAGATCCTTGCATTATACATGTTTTCACTTGTTTTGGCCTAGGCCTTAACAAATTTTGACAAGGGAAGCCAATGCATGTCGAGTTGGGCCTGGCTTGGGTCGAGACCGAACCCGGCCATACTCACTACGTTGGCCTTACATTTGCTGAAGTTTGCTTTGAGCGCAGCCCATATCCACGAAATCTCCAGTCTAGTTATGGGAAAAGAATACTTGCTGCAAATTGAAAGTTTACATTTTTATTTGAAACTCTCTTCTTGTCAGTCCAATTAAACAGACTGATGTGATGTGAAGGACAAGAAAAAGAAGTGGAGAAGAAGTTTGCAATACATGTTGCAAACAAGATTTGTAATAAGTATCTGAAGAGAGGAAATTGGAATTTTGGTGGAAGGTGGAAGAGGAGGGCTCAGTGCTCTTTTCTGAGGGAGAGAAATGTAGAGAGAGCACATCTCCTCCTCCAGATGGTGGCTGAGATGATTTGTTTGATTGTTCGCTAGGGTGGACCATTCAGCACTTTTATGTTTGTTAACTCGCTCTAATTTTTTCTGCATGCCCGGTTTTAATCTTTTTCCCCAAAGACACTGTTCGCAGTACCTGCGACACATGACCGTAGTTACACATATTGCTCGTCTACTTCCATCCAAATATGTCCAATATTGTAAGTGGCAACCCATTATGTGTAAATTTGAAAATTGTGGATTTACGTCGCATCCACGTAGAGTGTGGACGTTGAACCCAAGTTCTCTAAGACCGGTGTGTCTTCAAACTGTTGTGCAGTTGGTGAATCTTCATTTCTTTCTTATCAATCAAGAGATACAATAGCCACATATGTATACATATATAGTCTTCTCATTAGGAGAATTCAAATTTGGGTCTTGTTAATAGTTTTTCCTTATTAGTGGAGAGAACTCTTCCACACAAGTTTGCATTGATTTTGCCAATGCGAGTGTCAATCGGAGGACCGCAGGTTTACCATGGGAAACAACGCCGCTGATTTTTTGAAAATTTGGGTACGGACGGAGGACAAGAGCATAGGCCCAATATGTTTGAAGGATATGTCCCATGGCATTGGGAGACAAGTTTATCGGCAACTTTTAGATCATCTTGAAGACTAGTACAACGTCAATTGTAAGTTGTAACCTTGTAACCCAAAAATAAGGGAAATAAATTAATGTGCATTGCTAGGTTCTTCAATATACCTTATTCCCCATACCATACAGTTAATTCTCCCAGGTAGAGTCCCACGTAGAGATCAATTGATAGACCACCACAGCCTCCAAGTCTAGTCCACACTCCAAGTAGAGAGGGTCTCTGGTGATGCCCTCCACGGAAGTAGAAAGCCGTCAAGGAAACGTCGGAAAGAGGGTACCGATTGGGGGGGGGGTCATGTTTATAAATTTTTTTTTTTTTTTTTGTTTTAAAAAAAAAAATGCTTACCAAAGTGTGATAAAAAATCCACCAAAATGCCAAGCTCAAAGGCCACAACATCTCTAGCCACCGAACAATATTCTCTTGAATTTGTCTATGCCAACACCAACCCATCCTTGAGCTGCAACCGCGCCGAACACCACGCCAAGAGCCATAACACGAACCATAATCGGCACCCGCCAATGCTCATCCGGGCACATCTCTCGACTAGAGTGCCCGCTCTGCCACCTCAAACCACAATCTCAATGCCTTAGAGGCTGGATAAATCCTCAGCGGGAGTGGCCAACACCAATAACAGCTCCCTCAGACCACACTCACGGCCACTTAACCATGAACAATCTGCACCAGCCACCTGACCGTGTTGTAGATTCCTCGAACAGCACCATAGTGACACACCTGTCGGCAACCTCTACCCAACGCAGCACACCCGGGGCCACCATCTCACGGGGAGGAAGCTCTCAACCTCAATCCTCAGACCCCACGCTGGCATTCCGACAATGACAACAACCACCTTCACAGCACCAACGCCGTGCCCTCAAACTCTCACGTGGGAAATGAAGTAAAAAATGAATACGAAACCCCATGCCTGCTAGCGACTGTACCGGACCTTACAGACTCTGATCGCTGTAATATCTCAAATTCTCATGTAGTTCCACAACCATAGGTCTGATGCCAACTGTAACGACCTAAGATCCGGATACTGAGAATACCCGATACCATTCGAATCCTGGCCCGCTGCCCACGAGCTGGAGGGCTCGGAAGGGCTAAAAAGATAGGTGTGGTGTACACAGAAATAGGAAATAAAGTAAGATAATTCAACAATTAACAGAAATAAACAACTACCTATAATAGAGTCCAATCCAACAGAAGTACAGTCTAAAGGAGTAAAATGTACCAAATGCCAAGTGAACACTCAGCCCGGTGAGCTGGCAACTAAGAACCTCGACACAATGCCCTCGAACCTCGAGAAAGAACCACTGCACCTGAAAACCAGGGGTGAGCCTCTTGTCACCGGCTCAGTAGGGGTCCCACGGAACCCCAACCAAAAATAACGGCGGCACGAAAAGTAACAACTACAAGAACAACAACAACAACAGGAACAGTAACCACGGTAGTCGGTAAAACCTCGGCTCTACACCTAATCCTACAGGAACCGAACCCAACACCCTGATCTCACAGTTGGGGGACCATAAGAACAGAAACCACTCTAGTCACTCTACCCAGAAAATGCCACGGCACCTTTGTCGTGGAGGCCTGTGCTCACAAATGAAGGCCCATACCAAAACCACGCGGTCCAAAACATGGACACAACCTCACCGTCGTGAACTCAACGCCGTCTAGGGAGAGGCCCTTGGTGACGCTCACTGAAAACCCTAGACCTCAACTTCGGGAGAACGCCGGAAACTACACACGAAATCCCATCTTGCAGATGGGAAACAGAAACCCGCGACAAGACAACTCACGTCACATGATGGGAGTACCGCCCACCAGAAGCAAGGCCGGATGCATCCACTGAAGACTTAGTCCGCAGCCTCAGGTGTCTACCTACGATGCCCTAGGTGGAGACTGAGACACTGTATTAGTAACACAAAACAAGGACTAGCTAGGGTCACGCTTGTCAGCGTGTGTCCTCTTCCCCCAACTACGTGTGCACACAAAGACCATCTGCTCTAGGTCGAGTCCACTAGCTGATTTTCCCCTAGTTGGACTCAAGTTGCAAAGGCAAGGGGCCCTACGGTAACAAGCGTAAAATCGTCTCACTCGAGTCACACTCTCTACCACTCATAAGTGGGTCCGCACCCGCATGCGCAGGAAAGCTACGACTAGTGGGGACTCACAAAATGTAAACACTAAAAATCACACACACACCCATCGCAAGTAACGCAGAGTAACAGGTGGCTCACGACAACTAGACTTTGGACAGCCCACTAGACCGAATAAACCCAATGGTCCTTAAGCCATGAGAATCGGGTCAAGACCATTGCATGTGACGGCACAGCACCATCAATCTAGCCTAATCCCTAGGTTTGAAACCACGGTGACATGATTCCCAAGGTAGCTCACCAACTGCCAAGTTAATCCCTCATCTAAGGGAGACATAAAAAACCTCTAGCCACAGGCTGGTTGACTAAACTCATAGTTCAAGGCCATATGCTTGGCCCACGTGGAAACCATTTTTCAGAAAAACTCACATCGTGTGGAGAAGGCCCACCGCACTCGCATCGACTCACGGGCACTCACTCAAGCGCAATGCAGAAACCTAGAATACACACACAGGGTCACCTAGACCCTCCAAACACACGGGCATGTAAATCGAGGTAACACGATACCTCTGAAATCACGAAGAATCATTTAGACACGTCTCCCACACATCCGTATCGCATACGAACACATCGGTGCTAAGGCACGAGAAACATGGTGGCTCAGAAGCAGACTAGGCTAGGTAGCCACCTCCTTGGCCACCCAGAGGGTTGGGCGGCCATCTCCTTGGCCGCCCAGAGGGCTAGGCTATCACGCCTCGAGTGCGGAAGGAACCTAGAGTGCGTGACGAGTTATAATCGATCATGTCAATCAGAGCGTAAGTGTATTCGACACACATAGACAGAGTGCGCACAAGTAATGATAACCAAGTCCTTTATTAATCATAACCTTTAAAGTACTTTCGTTACAATCTCTTTATCAATGGAACTTTAGACTCAATAAAAGAAAAAGTACAATGGATCACTCAAGAAAATAGAAAAGACAAGACTGGATAACATTGTAGACTGTGGAATGGCTCTAAACTCTTCACTCTTGTTCATCCCCATCCGACTGAGTCTCGTCATCGGACTTACCTGAAAAATAGGGAAAAATACTAGGTGAGCGAATGCTCAGTAGGAATTATATCTCAAGTGCTAGCTTGCTTTAAGTAAATTACATGTTTCATGAATGCGGGTATAGCTATGCATGTTCGCATGAAACGACACTAGAGAGAGAGAGTATATATATAGCAAGAGGTAACAACATGAACTTAGTAAAGATTTCCAAGATTTCATGTAACTATATCAAGATAGACAAGCATGTATGTTTATTAAGTCATGTCAAGAATTGGCTATCATGTTTCAAGCAAGCAAATAAATACCCTTTTCGAGCCACGCAAGTCATGTCATATCAAGTCAAGTACTAGATTGTGGAACGTCATAAATCAAGCTAGTCATGCACTTCGGTGCAATGCCACACCGTGATTAATCAACTCCCATGGGCACAAGTACTTTTGGGTGCTCCTCTGATGTGACACCACCTTGGGAGTGATAGTCAGAAGACCAAAGACCCCTCGGACCTAGCAAACAAGCAATGCACGGACCAGTGATTTCACTCGAGCAGACACACACACTTGGCGCACACTAGGGCCCGTGGGCAAACCAGTGATGGTGGTGAGGGTCTGGGATCGGACCTCACTACTCCGGAGGTTTGCTAGCCTAAGATTCAACCCCTAAGGGTCCTGGGATGCCCACTCTCATAGGCGGCCAGCACGCCGAGGATGTGGGATAAAGTATCTCTCTCACAACTCACTCGCGGTGGCACTCAATTGATGAAAATTCAGGACTGGGCACTCTCTCACCATCCAATGGAGCTAAGAGGTAATACTTGTTAGGAAACATGAACCAGAAATAATAGGGGGGCCATAAGCTCACCTAATCGACGTGAATATGTTGATCCTGGCCGGAGACGAGGGCAAGCGAGGAACTGTGGGCTTACCCGCACGCCCCGCTGATGAAGCTTCAACCTAAAAATTTGAGTTACATGCACTACGCCCCTTGCAAGGGGGTTGGACTAGGAGTGGGGAATTAGAGTACAACCAAAATGTACCTCCACGCAGGGAGGGGCAGTCAGCCAGCTAGGCGGGGAGGGGAAAAGGTGAGCTAGAAGCGGAATGGACGGAGCACGTCGATTCTGCTAGCTCTCAAGACTGCTTGATAGGCAGTCACTGTCAGCGCCGCCATGGGATCTCCTAAACTCCGTTGTTAACGAAACCAGTGGCAAAACCTTTTGCCCGAGAGGATGTCAGAATTTCTATAGATTTTTCTGATGATGATGACGGCCGGTGCAGGGTCGTGAATACCACCACTAGCTTCTGAATATGACAGCTTCTGGGTCATTGTAATTGGAAGGAGAGGCCGCCACGGATGCTCTTGAGCTCTGAATCAAGCAAGGCCAGAGTTGATGTACTCATGGTCAAACCCTCTTCGAACGGAGACCAGCGGGGATACCGCCAGAGGTTGGAGTAGACAGGAAAGCCTCAAATAGTAATAGGGTGTCTGGTTAGTTCCAGAGGGAGCTGACCTAGTGCACTCTAGGGAGAAAATTTGTAACTGACCATTCTGGAATCCAAATGGAGTGCCGTTTCTTGGTAGTGGAATCAGACTCGTGGTAGAAGGTCTCAGCCAAGCTTCACGCGAAGATCTGCAAGGGAGTGGCCGGAGGAGCTTCTAAAAGTCACTTTAGGTTACTGGCCAGACCTATTCTACGCAGTCGGGGAAGAATGGCTCTCCCGGGCAGCTCCAATGTCAAAATTCGATGAACCCACCTTGCCTACGAAGCTCTCTAGACGACCTTTCTAGAGGCATAGGGCTTGCCACCAAAAACTTCACGGAGACAATGATGTAGGCTCTACAAACATGAGCTTCTCTGCTACCTATGAACCAGAATGAAAGGGTGGAGATAGGTAATGGGGAAATGGGGTAGATGGGAGGGAAAATGAGGGGGATGTGTGGGGGGGGTGACCCCTGGCTGGACAAAGCGTCCTGGAGCGTTATCGCAACCCTTATATTCACTTCGAGTGGCTGAGCATCTGCGTGCAGGATACGAGCAAGCTCAGGATCAGGGCCGTGCCGGTCGTCCGCCAACACTACGAGAAATACGGGTTCGTATCCGCCCGGTTGGCGCTGTGCTTCGCGGCCTATATCCTGTTCATGCACACGGAACTCGATGACAACGGCCACTATATAGGAGTAAGCCACGGCCGCCGGTACGAGGTGATCGATGAGCATGCCGTAGACATGCACCGGAAGTGGAGCAGCTATTCGGGACGCACCCTGGTGCGCCATGTGCTGGAAGATGTCCGGCTTTGGGGAACCGACCTGAACCAGTTGAATGGGTTTGCCGGCGAGGTGTGGAATTATCTCAAAAGATGGCTGGACCGGGAAAGTTCGATATTTGCAGACGTTAAAAAATTGTCATCATGAAAAAATTGCTATCGATCTCGATGCTCCTCGCCGGCTTTCTGGCCCATGCGCAACAGCAGGTCCACCTGAGACTCACGCGGCATTACCTGAACATCCCCGTCGGCAGACAAGCCCGGATGAAGCTGCTCGAACTACGTGCCGGCGATAAGCTGCTGCGCGAGATCCCCGTGCAATTGGCGGAAGACACCATCGACTACTGGATATTCGTCGATGTCTCGGAGCTCAAAGGCCGGCAGGTCACGCTCGAAGGACCGTCAACCGTAAAAGCCCTGCAACGCATCTACCAGGACGATGCGATAAACGGCGCCGATAGCCTCTATCGCGAGACTAACCGCCCGCAGTACCACTTCACCGTAAAACGCGGCTGGAGCAACGACATCAACGGCCCCATCTGGTACAATGGACAATACCACCTGTTCTGGCAGAGCTTCCCCTACGGCCTCATCTGGAATACGGGCTTTATGGACTGGGGACATGCGGTTAGCAAGGACCTGCTGCACTGGGAGGAGCTCGATCCGGCATTGCGGCCGGACAGCCTGGGCTCGCCCTGGTCGGGCACCGCGGTCGTCGACAAGAACAACGACGGCGGCTGGGGCAAGGACGCGCTGGTACTCTACTATGCCTGTTTCGACCGCATCTCGGAACAGGAAGTGCAATGCATCGCCTACAGCACCGATGGCGGCAAGACCTTTCAACACTACGCCGGCAACCCCGTGATCAATAGCGACTGGGAACTGGGGACGACGTCGACGCGTGACCCCAAGGTCTTTTGGTATGCACCGGCAAAGACCTGGGTGATGGTGCTCTTCGAAAAAGACGGCATGTCCTTCTTCAATTCCACCGATATGCGCCATTGGACCCGGGAAAGCCATTTCCCCGGACTCTGGGAATGCCCGGATTTTTTCGAACTCCCGGTAGATGGCGATAACAACAACCAAAAGTGGGTGCTGCACGGCGGCTCGAGCGAGTATTACATCGGCACCTTTGACGGCAAGCGGTTCACACCGGAAACAGCAAAGCTTTCTTATGCGGAAGGAAAGAACGCAAGAGGGGAGGATATCTTGTACGCCGCGCAAAGCTTTGAGAACATGCCGGATGGCAGGAGGATACAGATGGCCTGGGGACGGATCGTTCATCCTGGCATGCCCTTCACGCAGATGATGCTGTTCCCCACCGAATTCGAATTGAAGACCACGGCGGAGGGTATCCGGATGGTTGCCCGGCCGATCCGCGAGATCGCACAACTGCACGCTACGGCGCATCGATGGGAGAACCTAAATGCAGCGCAGGCCAACACCGAGCTGGCAGCAGTAAAGCCGGGGCCTTTGCAGGTGATGCTTCATTTTACCCTGGCCAAAGGGAACATGTTCCGGCTGCGGTACGGGGGGAATGCCCTCCTTGAACTGGGGCCGGAGGATTTGCATCCGGGCGGCAATCAACTCGAACTGTTGATCGATAAGACCGTCGCGGAGATCTTCGTCAACGGCGGCGAACGGTATATCCTTCGCCAGCTGGAACCCGCCGTCAACGACAAGGGACTCGAGTTCGACGGCGTGGAATATGGACCGGTGATCGACTCGCTGCAGGTGTATGAAATGAAGTCGATTTGGCGAAAAGAATAGAAATTATTTTGGAAGACAGAAAAAAGGGTATAATTTGCTTAAGCGACGGGGGCCATTTCGTATCGGGTGAGGCCGAAACTGATACGTTCGGCCGAAACTGCCAACCCTGTAAGGAGGGGGTTGAATGCCACAGTTCATTGGTAACAATGAGATCACTGGTTCAATTCCCCTCGGTGGCAAAGCACGGTTGTGCCTTTGCCACAGTGTCCTCACTTATAGGTGGTTCCCTGGCTCCGGTTTGGGCAGCACCGCTCAGTGGTTTTACCAAACACACCTGGACCCCATGATGTGTAAACAAACGGTGGGGTCCATAGGTCCAACGTGGCTCCGCACTGAAGTTGGTGGCGGGGTGGGTTTCCCCTGGCCATCAGAATATTGGCTGTCAGCCAATAAGTGCCACCAGGGCATATAACTGGCTCTGAAGAGCTTCCCTTTTCCATTGTTGTTTACTCATCCTTGTGTGGATGGAGATCAGCAAAGAATAGGAAAAGTTTGAAGGCCAGTAACACTTAATGCTTCATTGTTAACATGATATAGTGTGTAGATTTTTTTTGGGGGGGGGTTAGTGAAGCTTTACATCATGAAATTATCACTGTTCTATCTAATGTTATCTGCTGGCTCTTTAACTTGTCCAGCTAATTCGTGTTTGTTTATTCTAGGCTTGCAATCTTTTGAGCTTCTTATCAAAGGAACTTTTTGGGGACTTTGAGGCTTGTGCTGAGATGTTCATTCCGGTATCTTGTCTCCATTTTCAACTTCTGTAACTATGCGGTTGGATGGTCCTTGTTTCTGATGTCCATGGCTCCTTTCAGGTGCTTTTTAAGCTTGTTGTGATCACTGTCCTTGTAATTGCTGAGTCCGCTGACAACTGCATAAAAACGGTCTGAACAATGCGCTTACTTTTGTTGTTGACATCCTACTAGCTTGTCATACTGAAATAATGTGTTGATGTGACAGATGTTACGTAACTGCAAAGTTGCTCGTGTTCTTCCCCGGATAGCCGATTGTGCAAAGAATGACCGAAGTGCAGTTCTTCGTGCCAGGTGAGAATACCTTTTTTTGGTTATTTGTCTTATAGCTAAACTGATTGTCATTGTTCCTATTTCAGGTGCTGTGAATATGCACTTTTGGTTCTAGAATATTGGGCTGATGCTCCAGAAATTCAAAGGTCAGCTGATCTTTATGAAGATCTTATTAAGTGTTGTGTGGCTGATGCAATGAGTGAGGTAAAACTTCTTTGATGTCATATTCCTTCGGGTGCCTATGATGAAGGCATTCCTATACCTTCCTCATATTTAATATTAAGTAGATATATTCACTTGTTTTGTTCTTTTGCTCGTATGCATTTTATTTTCCATGTATATAGATGCATTCTTATTAAGTTCCTTTTTTGGGGGGGGTGTCACATACTTCAGCTATATCTTGTAATCTGTGTCGGCATTTCTTTTCTTTGTCTGCTGGAAAGACCGGAGCTAGTCTGCAAATCTCTACATTTTTTCATCCCCATTTTGTTTAATGATGTATATAATCTCAGGAACCATCTTCATCAGTGATAACATCTCATTTTGATAGTGCAAGAATTCTGTTTGAATCGGGCAATCTTTGTTTCCAGTGCAGTAGCTGTTTCCCTCGTAAACTCTTCTTATAGTAAAATGCTTCAATGCTGGATGTACTTCTTAAGGTTTTTGTTGTACATTGATAACGTGCTTTTGATATACCATATCATGTTTTATTGGTTCAGATTTGGCCATTTTCAATCTCATTGTCATATGCATTTTCATGATGTTAAGGCTCTGGAAGGTGGTGTTAAGTACCTAACCAATGGAACCTTGGAATAGACGTTGGTGCGGGTGAAATAAGAGGGCATATGGGATTTAAGGACATAAGGTGAGGGTATTTTTGGTAGAGAATTGTAACAGTGGGTAAAGGAAGGTATATTATCTGGAATATTCCCTTTTTAGGACGTTTTTTAACTCAATGGGCTTTTTTTTTAATAAGGGAAAGAAGGTTAAACAGTTGTATTACGGGGGCTTATGTCTAATATACCCTAGATTATAGGGGTCGAAAACTAAAAAACTCTTATTGTTAATGTACAGGTCATTTCTTGTCAAGCTGGTGTAGGAACACACAGGGTAACTAAAAGATCCTTGTGGGAGAAAGTAGGGCATATTACCTGGAGATCTATTGAATCCTACTCCATTACTTAAGATGATGAAAACTAAACTACCAAAACAAGAAGAGGTGTCTCTTAGAAGACATAAGATTATTGATCATATTATTATGTTGAGTATAGATATTCTAATGCTCTCATTATAAGATGCAAAAATTGATGATATTAATGATATTGTATGAATTTGGACACAAAGAACATATCTAGCTCAGCAAGCAAGTAAAGTATCCAACCAACAATCATTTGATTGCTTATATTTAGCATTTATTGGAAACGTCAAACATCGGTGTTCTTGACTGAACCTAATAGAGTTGAATAAACTGAAAAACGACTAAAGAATTTGGGTAATATTGTTGCGAGAAGTTTATCTAGTTTGTGCTCATCAAACTGGTATTGATCTCCATACGCTATTGTGAGACCACGGAATTTTTCACGTAGGAAAAATAAACAAATTAATGTTCTTTTCGAAAAGAAACATTCCTCTGTATATAGAGGGTTATTCCGTGGGTGCACATAATATCAGACGATTTGGGTTCGGGTGCTGGACCTCTCCCCATTGACCGAAGTTAGTGTTGATTTATATCGGCCTAACATCCGAACACCTTTGTTTGACTGTCAAAGAAATCCCAAAGTCCCCTCTATATTCGGATGTTGAGGGCAGGCTCTTTTGGGTGACTCACCGCGACCACTCATTTGCCACCAACACACTGACTAGGCTTAAGGTTTCGTCAAAAGCTCCTGAAGTTCGAGCAAAACCCTAGAATTTAGGAGCATGGATGTTATTTTGCAAGGGCCATAGGCATTTTTAAAGTGGAGAGAAGTTTTCTAGATCCCGAGGGTATTTTGATAAGTTTATCTTCCTAGGGGTATTTTGATAATTTACCAAGCTTGGGGTATTCCTGAAACTTTTTGGGCTGGAACGGAAGTAGGATCGGGTCCCTAACTTTCCAAGACATTGGGGCCGTTTGTGGAGGGTCTTAGGGGTGACTAGGCCATGACTAGGTGACAGGGGTATTTTAGTAATTTTATCACACCTTATATAGACCTAGGTTTGAGGTGGCACCCAAGTGTCGGGTGGGGCTGACAATGTCCTCAAGTTGAAGGGGTGACAAGGGCTTCATCGAAGGCTCATGTGTGTCAATTTTGCCAGAGGAGAGGCATATATATAATTCCCAAAAGTCAGGAACTTTTCTTGTAATTTTCTCTGATCGATGTATAGAGGAGATCTATAAAATACACTGGATTCATTTATGGCCTAAGTGGATTCAAGAGTTGTCGTCGAGTTGTGGATTGTACATTACAAAGATCTGCATTAATGTAGGAAGTAGGGCCGTAGCCCCAATTACAACGAATTGCAGAGTAAATATGCAAATAACATGACTTTTTATTTCTCGCCATCTCGGAGAGGACATTTCCATAATTCCCTCATTATAGGGGCGGTATAATTTAGTCACCCCGGGACGTAGAAACTTACAAACATAGCCCACCGAGAGGTATAATTACAAAATATCCCTTAGGGACATAAACACAAGACCCAGAGACTTACCCCTCACAGGTCAAGACAAACAAACAAAGTCCTCCATGTGTAGTCAATCGTAGTCCGTAGATGCTCTCCGCCCTCCTTTCCTCGGACACTTGGGGGTCTATTTATAGAAGGTAGGGAACCCACCTTGACAAAACCGTGAGGATTTACCTCAATTCTGACAAAAAAGTGGGTTTTGGCCCCAATTTTAACAAAAAAATGAGCTTTAGCCCCAATTCTGACAATGTGGGATAGCCCAACCCCTTTTTCTCCCCTTTCCTTCCCTTTTTTTGACCACCAGGACGCCCTTTTGGCCCCTCTCCATGCCTTTTTCCCCTTTTTCCGTCGCCCTGGGTGGAGGAGAAGCTGTAGAACTACATTTATTGCTCCCGAGGTTCACTCTTCGCCACATGGCAGCAATATGTTGGTGGAGAACCGTGCGGGAGCGAAGGCTTGTTCGTTTGTTGTTTGCTTGCGCGTCGTCGCGTGGAGAGGAATCTTTGCATCCGTCTGTGCCATCATCATCATCAGAGCCTTATCCCAATTATTTGGGGTCGGCTACATGAATTCTGTTCCGCCAAAGATTTCTATCAATGTTCAATTTATTATCTCATTGCAATTCAAATCATGTCAATTTTAATATTGAAATATATGTTTTTTTCATGTATTTTATTCTTAATTTTTGTATTGGGGATATACATTTTTTGGGTTTTTAAAGAGCTGTGAAGGTGTTGCCTAGGCAACACCTTATCGCATAAGCGCTTAGGCTCCCCATGAACTGTAATAGTAATTGAAGAACTAGTTCATGTCACAAAGCCAACATAGAGCAAGGGTGTCATCAAAGGTGGGAGTGTCTGACTTCACCATGGAGGCCAATGGCTCCTAGGACTCTGCCAATCAACCTTGTCATGACCCCCATATCTAGATTGTGCAGGGCGGGATCCTCACACAGATAGAGGACTACCTGAGTCATGTAGGCTCCCAACCCTATGACCCTGATGATGTGCTTCCACACATCGACTTGAGCTCTGACTTGGTTTACCATGACAGTCCTAGCTGAGACTCTGGAGGGCTCACTCCAGGGCCCGAAAAATGTGCCACGTGACTTTGAGATATCTCCTCTAAGAGGTCCATGATGTATGCCAACTGAATGGCATGACCTTCATCACCTCTGTGATCTCTCTGCGGTGCCACCGTCCAAGGAATTCCAGATCAAGTCCCTTGGGAATGAGAGAGTTGGATAAGCACTTTGTGGGCAACTGTGAGGTCGCAATATCAAATCCCACCAGTGGACATAAATGCAGAGTGGGCACCAACATATGGTTCACATGAGTTCCGACATCACAGACTTCGCCAGGCTGGGGGGCACAGTCCAAGAGACATTTGATCTTGAGTGGGTGTGTTTAATCTCGGTCTTCAAAAAAAAAAAAAGGAATTCCAGATCCAATTGGGCAACTGGATCAGGTAGGCCCAGTCCCAATCCAGATCAGGCAGGATCGACCAATTTGGGCCAATTTGGTTCCTTTTTCAGTTCCACCTGATGCTAGGGGCAATCAGATCAACTACTGCCAATCCAGATCCAGATAGGTCAACCCTGCATTCGATGCCACAATCCCTCAATTGGTCACAGTGGTCCACCGACAATTCCACAAAACAACTAAACTAAATAACACAAACAATTATGCAGAAGTGAAACTAGATGTATTAACGTACTGGGACTGTATGTAGATGAACAAAATAAGAAGCACAATGATATGCAAGTAATAACTTAGACTAATGCACTGCAAAACATCCTATGCTCATGCAAAATCTGACACAGGAAAGTACACTGAAACTAACCTATTAATGAATGCATATCAGTGCATATGTTAAATGGTAAAGAGGCTTTAGTTAGCAAGCACTTGATTATCTGCAGATGGTTGATAAATTCGATTTCCCTGGCTATCAAAAATGAAAATTTACACTTTCTATGTATAGACTTTTCTTCTTCAGAAGTGGCAATTAAGTTCCTGCCAAAGATCTCAGAATCCGAGGATTGAGCTGAATATCTCAAAAAGCCCAGGTAGTCCATATAACTGAAGCTGATATCTTGGTTTCAGGAGAGGAGAAAGGAAAGATGATTCCAGATAGCAAAGCAAAGATCTGTCAATACCTCAGTTATCGTTGTCCTACAGTAATAAGAGTAATCATAACAATAGCATTTTTTTTAATGTAGGAAAAGTTATGCCGTTAATTTTCGCATTACAAAGCATTTGTCAAAGGTCATAAAATAGGAAAGTCCCTCTCCCCCTTTGCAGAGTCAACAAGTCTTGACCCCCTTTTTCTGTTTTGGTGGGGGAAGATGGGAAAAGAAGCCATGACCTGCTTACAAATCAATTTTAAAAAAGGATAGATAACTATGGCAGATGTCATGCAGATAAATGGGAACACAATGATGCAATTGACATCAGGAGATGATATTCAAACTTACGTTCCAGGTATAAATCAATGGCTCGAGCTAAATGCTTTGTCCCAGGCCGCCCATCCAGAAGAGAAATGATAGGAAGAAATGTCATATTGATCACATCTGGTGAGGAAGGAACAGAACTAGCCCATTTGGTAAGATTTTGAACAAGGTCATCACCGCCTCTTCTCCTAAAGATTACCGTTACATCCTGCAGCATCACAGAGCTTTCAATTTACTCTTTCCATCAGGGATTTTGTAGAAGATGGTAATATAAAAACTACATGCCATGACTCAAAGAAATGTGAAGAACACAATGGTACATGATGACGATCCATCCGAGCTTTAAAAAATATGGAGGGGATAAATGATGCCCCCATCATGATGCCTCTTCTCCCAGACATTATATCTGAAGAACAAGGAGCCTTCGTTAGGGGCCGGTATATCTTAGATAATGTATCCCTCTCTCGCCACCTCATATTGGATCTCAATAGAAAGGTAAGGGGCCATAATGCATTGTTTAAATTGGATATGGCTAAAGCTTTTGATAGGTTGGAATGGGACTTCTTGTTCACGGTTATGAGAAGATTTGGCTTCAGCAATTGGTTTATCTCTTACATTGGTATGCTTCTTTCCAATTGTTGGTCCTCCATCAAAGGAGGCAAGTGGGGTACTTCAAGTCCACTAGAGGCCTTCGGCAAGGAGACCCGTTAGCCCCTCTCTTATTTATCATTGCCTCTGAGGCCCTGAGTAGAGGCCCTCAAAGATCTATATCAGAGTGGCAGCATCCAGTATTACCACTCCAGGCACGGCAGCATTGCGATCTCTCATCTCCTTTATGCTAATGATACTCTTATTTTTACTAATGCGGGTAATAGAAATGTCCAAAGATTGCTTCAATTCTTAAAGAGGTAAGAAGATTCCTCTGGCCAGAAGATAAATGCTGGCAAGAGCTGCTTTATGCTGTCCTCGAAGGCCCCGAGGAGTGCTATGCAAAGGGTTTAGAACTGCACCGGTTACATCAATCATATGGGTTCCCTGCACTACCTTGGAATTCCACTCTAAGTGGGTCGGCTTGTTACTATGGATTTTGCTCCACTAGTAGATAAATTTAATACTCGGCTAGCTGGATGGTGCTCTAATCTTCTGTCGTAGGCTGATCGTGTTGTCTTAATAAAGTTTGTTCTCAAGAGTCTGCCTGTTTACCTTGCTTCATCAATTAACATTCCTATTGCTGTCTGTAATCATTTGAACCACCTATGCGCTAATTTTTTTTGGGAGGTACTGAGGATATGTGCAAGAGGCATTGGGTCGCTTTGTTGGACCTTCAAAAGCCTATTGAGGAGGGTGGATTGGGTTTTCGAAGCTTACAGGATATTTAGTTGTCTCTTACCGTCAAGTAGCTTTGGAACATCTTGCATGGCCTGTCCCTGTGGTCGCGCTTTGCCCGGCATCGGTATCTCAAGAACCACCTTCTGGAAGAAGCCTTTTCCTGCTGGTATCACTAAGAGTATCTTTCTACAAGCTAAGGACATTGTCCTTCATCATTCGCGGTGGATGGTTGGTGACAGGGAATGCATCGACTTCCTCCGTGATTCTTGGATTGGTGACAGACCTCTCCTTCATTTTTTGAAACCACACACCAATGCCAATAATTGACCATGGGTCAGTGTTAGAGATATGCAATTGGACGCATGCCACCCTTTATAGTAGAACCTTACCATCCCAGTTGAAGATCTTCGCGTTGATCTCAACAACGAGAAGGATACCTGTGTTTGGATAGGGAACAACTCTGGCCAATTCACCTCCTCTTCCGCCTTCAGAATGATAGTCTCTCAAGGTGTTCGAACAAATGCTTGGAGGAACCTCTGGAATAATGCTTTCTCTCCGTGAGCTGTCCTCTTCACCTGGAAGATTATGCATCGGGCTATTCTGGTTGACAGCTATGTCACTGATTGTGGTATCCACCTTGCAACTAACTGTTTCTGTTGCAGAACTCCAGGGAATGAAGACCAAAACCACTTATTTGTTCATAGTGACCTTGCTACAAGTCTACGGTCTTGGTTATCACAGCTAATTAGTCTGAAGGATAACCTTAGTATCCAGCTGACCATTCAGTGCTGGAGCCTCATTTCTAGCTCCTCCCCTCAGTCTGCAATGCATTTTGTCTACCTATATGGCTCCATTCTTCTGCTATGGGAAGTCTGGAAAGCTCACTGTGCCACGCGCTTTGAAGGAGTTGTTCCTTCCCCGAGGAGGATCCAGAGGTCTATTGTTAGCAATTTGGTGTTGGCAATCAAGGGCATTAAATTTACAAAGCCCATATCTTACAGAGATGCTCAGACTCTTTATCTTTTCAAACTTCATCCAGAGGTTAAAGTTAAACTCCCGAAGAATCAAAGGAGGAGTGGTCTGGTCTTCAAGTTAGACTTCGAGAAGGTCTATGACAGGGTGAATTGGACTTGCTTATTTGACATGTTGGAGAAGATGAGCTTTGGTGATATGTGGATAGGTTGGATTAGGGCTTGTATTTCTTCAGCTTCCTTTGCTGTTCTCGTCAATGAGAAGTCTAGATCCTTTTTCCACAGTGGGAGGGGGCTGCAGTAGGGGGATCCTATGTCTCTTCTTCTCTTAGTGCTAGTCGCCTATGTGCTGAGTAGGGTATGGATGAGAACAGAGGCAGTGGGTCGGATCAAAGGACTCCAGATTGGGAGAGGTGGTCTTACCCACACTCACAATATGCAGATGATACGATTCTTTTCCTGGCTAAGGATGAGCAACAATTGTATGATGTTAGACTTTTGTTGGAGTTTCTAGAAGAGGTCATTGGTTTGAAGGTTAACTTCAACAAGAGCTTACTTGTTGGGGTGAATATGGAGGACTTGGCACTTTAGAGGACAGCTTGTATTATAAACTATCACATTGGGGAATTCTCGATATCATACCTGGGCTTACCTCTCTCCCCAAGTGCTATGCAGTGTGCAGATTGGCTCCCTATCATTCAGAGATATGACTCTAGACTGGCTGGTTGGAAGGCAAGACTTTTGTCCTACGGTGGCAAGTTAGTTTTATACAGATTAGTGTTGGATAGTTTACCTATATATTTTCTTTCCATCTTCCGGTCCCCGATGACAGTGGTGAAGACATTAGAGTCTATCTAGGGGAGATTTTTTTGGCATGGGAGTGGGGAGAAATGCAGGGGCTGGCATGATATCAAATGGAGAAGGGTAATTACCAGCAAGGAACAGAGAGGCTTGGGGATCAAGGATGTTAGATATTTTAATTTGGCTCTCTTATGCAAATGACTGTGGAGATTGGGATTAGCAGCTAATGGGTTGTGGGCGCAGGTTATCAGACAGAGATATTTTTGTAGGAGACAAGTGTGAGACTTGGATTCTTCTGCTCAGCACCGGACTTCTCCGATCTGGTGAGACATTTGGTCATGCAAAGACATTATCTCTTCAGGTGGTCATGCAGAGACATTATCTCTTCAAGTGTGTGGGTCCGACCAGGGAAAGGTGATCAATGCCTTTTCTGGAAGGACAGATGGGGCGGGAACTTCACGTTGGAGGCTTCTTTTCCCAGGCTTTTGCGGTTTCAACTGACCCCTTGGGGTTGGTCACCCCAACTTTGGACTCTCATCTGCCAGGGTGTATATGGGCATCGACTTTCAGGAGGGGCCTCAGGAGCGACGAGATGGAGCTGCTTCAGAACCTCTTATTCTTCCTTAACGATTATGCTCCTCACATTGATAGGGAGGACACGTGGACCTGGAGGTGGGATAAGGAGAGGTGCTTCTCAGTGAGGTTGGCTGATTCCATCATTTCCGACAGTGGAGTGCGCCATAGTCTTGCCTCTTAGATGTGGTCGCCACGCAGTCTGATAAAGGTGAAGCTTCTCACTTGGAGGATTTCCCATGAGAGGCTTCCTACTTGAGACAGGCTGTTACCTTTCATTCCAGGGATCCAGACATCTTGTAGCCCGTGTGGACTCGAGGATGAGACTTTGGACCACCTATTTGTGGGTTGCACCTATACGCAGGAGGTATGGGAGGGGCTGGCTAGGAGAGCCCGTTGTGACCTTGGCTGCTTGCGAGGGGTGAACCATCTAATGGTGACGTGGGGGAGGAGATGGCACATTAAGGGAGATGGTACTGTATGGTGGTTGAACTTGCATGCCACCGTGTGGTCGTTGTGGGGTGAACGTAACAATAGGATCTTTAGGAGGGAGGCTAGACATAGCCTTCTCTTTTTTCTTATATTTATGACAGAGTTAGAAAAAGAGGCAGAGTTGCTTGTAATGTGAATTCTCTCAACTCTCCTCTTTTTGTTTTGTTGGAGAGTTAGTGCGTATCACACCTTCTTAGTGCGCCTTTTGTACTAGGGTTATGGGAAAGAGCTTTGCCTCTACTTGTATATTTCTTTTTTCCAATTTCATACAATAGTGGTACTATCCACTTTCAAAAAAACTGGTGATTTTTAAGAAGAAGCGTATATGCTGCCACCGCTTGCCAGGTCATCGAAAGCCACATCAGGGATGGCTACCTGACTGTTCCCCTCTACTTCGAGAACTTCCCTCCCGTGGTGGGCTTCCCCAACTTCCTTGGGGTAGCCTTCGTGAACCTGTTGGACTTGGAAGCGTCTGACATGCCCGAAGTCAACACTCCCCCCAAAGGAGCCATCAAAGCTACTGCTAGCCGATCGTCGGCCAAGATTGCTAAGACTGTCCCGACGGGGACATTGAGCTGCAACATGCACCACGTGCACCAGACTGCCGGGCCATCCCGTCAAGGATTGACATCCCACTAAAGGAGGATTCGGCAAAGCCACGCCACTGCTACACCCAATGGGCGAACCTCCAACTCCGGCAAGTCTGTCGTTGTCGGGAGCATGAGAGTCCATCTCAACGAATGAAGATCAGAGGTGATCTCGGAGTGGGTCGTGCCCACTGTCCCGGTGCGAAACTCCTTCCGGCTACTGGAGAAGATGATGAACAAGACGATGCCTGCTGTCCCGGTCGAAGTGCCAAAGAATATGCCAGCCCGTGGGCTGGCCAAACTCAAGTAGGCCTAGATCCCCAGGGGAGCCCTGACCACTTCACTCGCCGAAGCAGGGCCCAGCACCTTCCGCCCTACAAGGGCACGACGAGAAGAGAGGGTCGAGATGGCGACCCCTGTGTACCAACCAGCACCTACAGCACCGGTGCCGTAGGAAGGTACCCGCCGCCAACACCATAGGCGCCATCACCAAGCCGTCCGCACATGGCTTTCAGCTTATACCCCTGCGGTTGTTGTCGGCACGCCATCACCGACTTGTCCTCCTGATCAGGACTGGGAGGGAGTGGAGCAAGCCATGAGAAACTATCTACGGGGCCCAGTAAGCACTACTTTGGGTCACCAGAGATTACTGGGGGCAGTAGTCTCTGCCTTTGAAGAAGAAGAAACCTGGCCTGTACCCAGTGCAGAGTCGAGGAACCGCTCGGAGAAGCAACATCAATCCCCTCTGCGGGAAGAAGCAAAGCCCCAAAGGTTGGTCTTTGACAGACTGGTCTTTCCAGGTAGGCCGTCTAGAAAGACAGCAAGAAGAGGCAAAGACCTGAGGGTCTACACTTGTAATATGGCAGGAGTGTTCGGTCGGTACGGGGCCTTACCTACCGAACTCGAAGAGGTCGCTAGACTTGCCACGAGACCAGGACCTCTCACTAGAAGGGGAATAGCGGCGAGCGAGATAATGCAGGTTCGCACTAAAGAGCTTGTCCATGAAGAGCCCTCCATGGCTTTGGTCGCCGATGTTGTCACTACCAGGGGCACCAGTGGTGGGCCGTCCACATCGTCTGAGGAAGTGCCAGCTGAAGAAGCAGGAGGCACTCCTGGCCTCTCCGTGAGTGACCCCGCTATGTTACACATGATGCAGCCATATCAGCGGGAGATTGAACTATTGAAGAAGCAACTCGCTGAAAGAAATGCTCAACCCTCAACATCCGGGCAGATTGAGGCCTTGCCCGAAACCCCTGGGGGCATTGGTCAGGCCTCAGAAGCTTCCCCGCAAGCAGCGGTGTCTCCGCCAATGCCTAGCTACACTGGGGGCATGCCCCTGCAACATACACAGTATATGGCACCAGCCTTGCCACCGACTCTTCCATTTCGAGGGTCCACTATTGCACCATAGGCGACGGTGCTGACAACGCCGCTGGTGCAACTGGCCCACTTCTATCCAAGCCCGATCAACTCGTCAGCAGTGAGCCAGCTAATGCTCGAACAAATGATAGATATGAAGCTGGCGGAGAGGGGTGATGGTGATCATGCCTTGTTTGATGTCTACCTGGTGCCTTACCCGGCTCACTATGCTGCCAAGAAGCTGTCGGTCGGCATCACCAAGCCGCCGAAGTTTGAAAAATTCAACGGGCAAGGGTCTCCCAGGGAGCACATTGCCTATTATGTGAATATAATGGGAGATTTAGCCGCTAATGAATCCTATCTCCTCAAGTTCTTCGGCTCAACACTCACCGGGCTCGCCTTCGAGTGGTATTCGTGCTTGCCCGTCGAGTCTATCATTGACTGGCCTGATATGTTGAAGAATTTTAAAGAAAGATTCTATATTGCTGAACGGGAGGTCACTGTGGCGGAGCTCTAAAGTCTGGCATAGAACTCCCTGGCAAGTCTTTTGATAGCCTCCTTCTCGGTAAAGGTATCCACTCCGACCCTGATGGAAGCAGTATGGCTAGTCTTTCTTCTACCTGAAGCAATCTTGTGAAAATATGTCCTGTCCCTGTCACCTTTCTTAAGTCATCTTTCTCTAGATCTCTGTTTCCAATATATTTATTTCCTGATAAGGATTTCATCATACTCTGTCCTCAAGGAGTCTTTGCTCAACAGGTCCTCATCGTCCACCAAGCCTGCCTCTTCTAGATAATCCATCGCTTGTATCTGCTGTAGAATTTTGACCTTCGCCTGACTACTGGGAAGGCATTTGCTAGCTCCTCATCTGCTGAGCACTTGTGATAAATGGCATAGTTTACTGATCAAAGTAGCCAAGCAAGAGCCAGTCCGCTTGTGTGTATCCCAAGCCCCTCTAACTGTATCTAAGAAATCTTCTTTCCTGAGCCACAAACTCTCAAATCTAAAAGTGTGTCTCCTTTGATGATTACTACTGGTCTTCAAGCGATTTGGGAATTCCATGAAGGAAGGGCTTAATTGAGGCATTTATAAGATCGTTTATCCTTATCCATAAAGCAAGGTGCTAATAGCTAGAGGGATTATAATCCCATTAGTCTACTGAATGGGGTATTCAAAATCATCCCGAAACTTTTAGCTGCGAGACTTGAAACTATCTTGGATTGGATTATTGATGGCTATTAGAGAGCATTCGTTAGAGGGTGGATCATGCGGGGGAATTGTTTGGTTACACATGAGTGTCTCTTTGCTTTGAAGGCTCGGTGGAAAAGAGAGCTGGTGTTTAAGCTTGACTTTGAAAAAGCTTATGATGAGGTTCGGTTGTAGTGTCTGCTGAATGTTCTTACAAAAAATGGGTTTCGATGATTGAAGGGTCGGCTGGATTCGGTTTTGTATCTGTTCATCCACTTTTGTTGTCCTCATCAATGGAAAACCTTCACCTTATTTTCACATAGACATGTGACTAAAGTAGGGGATCTAATGTCCCCACTTCTCTTTGTTCTTGTGGTGCACATTTTGAGCAAGATATCGACTAGGGCTGAATCTTTACACTTAATTCAATGATTCCAAGTTGCCCATCTGCAATATGATGATGGCACTATACTTTTTGTGGCAGAGGGAGAGGAGTAGCTGTATGCAGTTGGACTGGTGCTGGAGCTTCTTATGGAGATTAGTGGCTTTTTTTTAAAACGTGGATGATACCACTATGTATATTGAGAAAAGAAAAAGGATGTACATGTATGGTCAGATCGCCCACATAACCTTAAACAACAAAAAGGCCCACCTAAAAAAGTGCTCCTTACTAACTCCCCAAAAGCAAGAAGATCGAGGAACTCTTGTCTCCACATTACAACCAAATTTGGCCTAAAATAACACCTTAGCACGAATAAAAGAAAATACAAAGTCTTCCGTTTTCACTTATCTTCTAAAAATCATGTTGTTCCTTTTATTCCACGAGGTCCAGAGAGTGGCGTGAAGGATGGGCCAACACATAAGCTTGTCAGCTTTGAGGATTCGGCTCGGGTGCCCCAAGGTAAGAAGTTGTTCGAACCCCTCAAAGCGGCCCAAAGTCTATTGTGTAGTCTGGCTAATCCTCATCCAAATGCATTTTGCTAAATGACAGCCTGTGAATAAGTGGTCCAAGTCTTCCTCCTCGTCCTCACGCAAGCAACACGAGGTAGAAATTGGCTAGAGGAAAGGTGCCACCCTGTCACAGGTTGGTACCTGACCATGAGAGACCTTCTAGATCAACACCTTGACCTTGAGTGGGCTCTTGGGATCCCAGATCTTGAGTGGCCTTAAGGTGAATTTTGACAAAATACCAAGTTTTGGGTGTGAACATGGAGTCGAGGGCTGTCGGAGAGCCGTAGTTATTCTGGGGTGTCAGATCGGTCAATTTCCTATTACTTGGGACTTCTCTGACCTCAAACACATTGAAGTGTAGGGATTGGCAGCCAGTGATGCAGATATTTCACTGTAGATTAGCAAGATGGAAATAGAAATTGCTCTCTTATGGGGGACAGTCGGTGTTTTGTTGCTTTGTGCTGGGTAGCCTTCCTGTGTATTTTCCATCCACTTTTAAAAGAACCAAAATTTTAGTGCGTCAACAAGTCTGGCATGCCCAGTGGGACTTAAACTTCCCTTCATCTTTTCGCCAAGACTAGGGGCCCTGTGGCCTCCCTCTAAGAATACTAATCATTTAGTTTGGAATTATAGGTCACATTCTGAAAATCGCGATGGTTGTGTCATTTGGACCTCTTATTGTTGCCAGCCATGCCACTCAGGGCTATTTGGTGCTCCAATCAAGTTCAGTGACTTTCTATCGGTTGTGGGCTTCCCCAACTTTTTGGGGGTAGCCTTCGTGGAGCTCCTGGACGTCCAGGAGATGGAACCAGTCGTCGTTGTAGAGGTGACCCCGACTGATGCTGCTATGGTGGGCTGCTACATTCACTAGATTCATTCTCGCACTCTCGCCAACCGGAAGCACACGCCAGCTACTAGGAGGGTGGCCAAGAAGAGTGCCAGTACACTACAAAGCCGGCTAGCCACTTCGGGCAAATCCATGCTCATCGGAGGTGTCCGGGTATTTCTGAATGGCCAATAGGCCAGGATTACACCCACCCGGGTAATCTCAATGGTGCCAGTACACAATTCTTTTCAAGCGCTGGCCTAATGCAAGATAGACCGCTTCGAGTCCAGGAAGAAGGGAGGGTTGGCCCTAAAGCCAACCAGATGCAAGCAAATTTGGGTGCCCAATCAGGCACAGGCCTCGATCTCAACTCCACTAAGGTCTGCCATGATTGACAGACCCGTAAGAAGAAGAGAAGAACAAGAAGAAAAACCTGAGATGTTGGTCCATCCGCATCTTGAACTAGCATTTTGGAGCTACATTCGACGGGCAAATGTCTACCTGCGTGATAAGAAGTGAGGAGGGTAAGAATGGCTAGAGCCACATAGGGCCCAAGACCGCCATGCCTATTCAGGCCCGCGATATGTAAAAGTGCTCAAGGGCACCCAACAGTCGTGGCCCATAAAGGAACGGCCCACAACAACTTGACATCGAATTCGACAGCGTAGGAAGGGCTTTGGCCCAGGTGCAATGACCACCATATGACCCTCAAGCGATCGATTGTTACCTCCCACAACACTATCTTCGACCCCATAATTGGCGAGCACACCCCACGAGCACCGTAAGACTCATCCTGAGATTAGCCGACTCCGGGTTAATCGCCCCTCAAAGAGAAACTCTTGCCACGATTGTGGGGAGCGTTACTCCACGACTTGTGCCCTTCCCTGCTAAGGGATTGGCCTTCGACACTAGGCCAACCTCATATAAAAGAGATCTTGACAAAGAAGAGAAGGACACGGTGAATCTCACCAACAAAACGTCTACACAGAAGCGAACCAAAGAGCTACACACCTTGCTACTAGAGAGGTCACGACTGCTCATTCCTTGAGAGAGAACCCTTTCTGTATGACTTTACCACCCAGCGAGCACCCTCTGAGTGACCACTGGGAGTGGCGAGCACTCGTCTAGAGGATCTACCCATCTCTCAGATCTCCTACTACGACCCCCCTCTCCTCTTTCTCTCCTACTCTTCCCTGTTCTTCACTTATACCGTTGCTAACTTAAGCATTGGAGGGTTGTCTCCTGGGCTAGTGCCCGAGACTCCTTCTAACGCCCTTTTTCCTAGTGTTTATAGGCTGTCATGGGTGTCAGATGACTTTCACAACAAATAAATAGAGAAGTGTGGTACGTGACATAAAAACTAGATTTCTGCCTCTACACTTTTAACTAGATTTCTACCTCTATAGTTTTTAGCACCGTCTATGGGAATCTCGAGCGAAAATCCATGCCACCTCATGGGAGTCTTTGCAACGCCAGTAACCAGGGGCGTAGGTCTCACCAAGGGCCCAACTCCTGACATGTATCGTAGGAAGCCTCCTCTGCCCATCCATGCCAAGAAGTCACCCCAGGCGATCTTGATGAGATACGCCAGTAGATTCAGGCCCTGACAAGACTATGTCAGGAACTCTTAAACCGGCCTGCGGACCCCCAGCATGCTCCATCTAAACGGCTCCAAACAAGGGGAATTCTCGCCAAGTGCGGGAAGCCTCTCATGTCTCTATCGCGAGGACCCGACGATCGTGCAGCTCAGCCGCACCAAGAGTGCCGAGTCCACTACACTCCAACCCAGAGATGGAATGTCGGCTCCAATGCATCGACGAGATCAAAGACAAGGTCTGGTATTTGGATGACGTCCTATTCACCACCAACCCCCGAGACCTTATTAACAATGGCCAAGACTTCCATGCTTCCTTTTCCAGGGAGATCATGGAGGCACCCATCTCGCCAAAGCTACAGTTGCCATCATTTACCCCCTACGACGGCACCACCGATCTGGCCAACCACATGCACAGCTTTGAGTCCAACTTGGTCATCCACTGGGCCTTCGACACTGTGAAATGCCTAGCATTCGTCACGACCCTCTGGGAGAATGCCTGGGCATGGTTTGAGTCCCTATCGGTCGAGACTATCTCCTTCTAGTAGCTGAAGAAGCTGTTTAAGGAGAACTTTATTGGCTGTTGAAAGGTAGCCAAGTCTGTGGTCAGCCTGCTCGCCCTTAGGCAAGGACGCGAGGAGATGCTTTGGGACTACGTCTCCCATTTTCAAGCAGAGACGCTCCGAATTGCCGTGCCTCAACATTAGCATCGCCACCATCGCACTCACTCAGGGGATGCAGGACTCCATCCTTGGACGTGCACTCAGAGTCGAAGCCCCGGCGACCCTCACAGACCTCCTTGCCCTGGCGAAGAAACATGTGCGGTGCAAGGAGAACACTGTAGCCCTGGGTTGCATGGCCGGAACTGATCGATCCGATCCGTCGACTCACCTAGTGAGTGGCAAAACAAGCGAGAGCGAGGAGACTGAGATCACCGTGACCACCAAGAAAAAGAAAGGGGTGAGTATCGCAACTACACACCCCTGACAGCTCCTCCTGACCAAATCTTGATGAAAATCTGTGAGGAACCTTTCCTCAAATGGCCTCCTAAGATGAAGTCGGATCCGAGAATGAGGAATAAGAGGAAGTACTACCACTTCCTTCATGACCACGGCCACGACATGGCCGAATACATCAACTTGAAGGATGCCATCGAAGACCTCATCCGATGAGGTCTCCTTGACAAGTTCATCGCCAAGGCCGCAGAGAAGTGACAACATGAACGGACTCCTCTACCCCTCGATAACTAACCCAACAGAAAGGAGATCACGATGATCTCTGGAGGGCCGACCTTGGGCGGGGATAGCGCCAACAGATGTCGATGGTACGCATCAGCCATTAATGCCGTGGAGTAGGGCGACAACAATCGGTGGGAAGCTACCGCCTGGGAGCACCTGAAGGAGCCCATCATCTTCTCAGACGATGACCTGGATGGTATAACTACTCCCCACTCCGGTACTTTGGTGGTCTCAGCCACCATTAATCAATGTACCGTAGGGCATATCCTAGTTAATAATGGAAGCAGTCCGGATGTTATTTTGTACGACTGTCTAGTATTTATGGGTGTGGACTTATCACGAATAACATCGCTACACACACCATTGTACAATTTTTTTGGCACCACCATCCGCCCAGAAGGGCGTATATCATTGCCGGTTACATTCGAGACCGCACCTAAGGACGTAACATTCTTGGCAAACTTCACGGTCATTCACGCGATGACCGAATACAATGCCATCATCGGGCGAGGGATCTTCGGCACCCTTCAAGGCATCCCCTCCTTATATCACCAGAATCTTAAGTTGCCAATGCCTCACAGGGTAGGGGAAGTTTGGGGAGATCAGAGGGAGTCAAGAAGGTGTTACCTCATCTCAACGCGTGACAGGCAAGCCAAGGAAGCACCACCTGAGAAGAAGGCAAGAATAGAAGATCCAGGTCTGAGTGCAAGCACCCCAACGGAGGACCTGTACCTCATCCAGGTGGGGGAAGATCTGAGCAAAATGCTAAGGATTGGGGCTACCCTGTCCAAACAAGAGAAGGAAGCTTACACAAACTTCCTCATAGCCAACCAAGACGTGTTCGCTTGGTCCGAGGATGAGCTTCCTGGAATCCCACTGGAGATCATCACCCACCAACTGAAGTTGGATCCAAGCTACCACCCGGTACAACAGTGTAGGAGGCGCTGCAACCCCGAGTGATAGGCCATAATCAGGGAATAAGTGAGTAAGAAATTACACTTAGGATTACTCAGGCCTACCCGGTACCCTGACTAGGTGGTGAATGTAGTCCTCGTCCTTAAGAACAAAGGAAAGTGGCAGATATGTGTAGACTACACCGATCTCAACAAAGCTACGCCAAAAGATAGCTTCCCTATCCCCTGAATCGACCAACTAGTCGATGCTACGGTCGGGCACGAGATGCTAAGTTCCTAGATGCCTACTCTGGGTACCATCATATAAGCATGTGTGGGCCTGACCAAGATAAAACGGCCTTCTACTGCTACACTCGCATGCCCTTTTGGCTTAAGAATGTGGGAGCCACCTACTAGCGTTTGGTCAACCACATGTTCGACGCACAGATCGGCTACAACATGGAGGTCTACATCGACGACATGCTCCTCAAAAGCATCTGGGTAGTCGAGCACTTGGAAGACTTGGTGGAGACCTTTGTGACGCTCAGAAAATACCACATGAAGCTCAATCCAAGTAAGTGTGCTTTCGATGTTGTAACATCCATGGTTTAGCGGATTCTTAATGGTGCGGATCTAGGATTCGTCCAGTGCATTTTCGCTATTTTTAGGAATTTTTCAGCTATTTTTAGGTGATTATTTGAATTTGTTAAAGTATCGACTTCCAAGCCTTCACCGGCTCTGCAATGTGGCGGTCGCGCTCTCACGAGCGCGTGGATTGAAACTTGGCCGCTTCGTGGATTTGATGGGCGGCTGGAAGTCGCGCTCTCACGAGCGCGTGGATTGAAACAACTACCGCGGCTCCGATGACGCGACCACCATCGGTCGCGCTCTCACGAGCGCGTGGATTGAAACCCCTCAGCAGTTGAGCCTGCGCCGCGTACAAGCGGGTCGCGCTCTCACGAGCGCGTGGATTGAAACTCCAACGTTGGAGCCGATTCCCATGCCCGGCGAAGAGTCGCGCTCTCACGAGCGCGTGGATTGAAACCCAATAGCCATGGCGTGCATGCCCATAGGCATTGATGTCGCGCTCTCACGAGCGCGTGGATTGAAACTGGGAAATAAGCAAGGCTCCCAGTGCCAGCAAAGGTCGCGCTCTCACGAGCGCGTGGATTGAAACGTCACCGGCTGGTTGGTGGTCGGGGCCTGCTGGGGTCGCGCTCTCACGAGCGCGTGGATTGAAACTGCGCGCACGCAGTCAATCAATCATGATGTGATAGCGTCGCGCTCTCACGAGCGCGTGGATTGAAACTAGCACTTGCGCATATTCCGCGCGGCACTTGCGGTCGCGCTCTCACGAGCGCGTGGATTGAAACTCCCAATCGCGAGCGCTCATCTCCGCTTCGGGCTCGTCGCGCTCTCACGAGCGCGTGGATTGAAACTGAAAGATGCCATCTTGCGCGCTATCTATGATGCGTCGCGCTCTCACGAGCGCGTGGATTGAAACATGGATTCAGCACTCCGGGTTTGGTGAGGTAGCCGGTCGCGCTCTCACGAGCGCGTGGATTGAAACAACGCTGTGCCGTGGATAATTCGCGGTGTTATTGTCGCGCTCTCACGAGCGCGTGGATTGAAACAACGGGCGAATAGGGAATGCCCAATGGCAAATAGTCGCGCTCTCACGAGCGCGTGGATTGAAACACCTATGTGTTGCACGATCTCACCGGCTTCTGCCTGTCGCGCTCTCACGAGCGCGTGGATTGAAACTTCATAGCGATGCAGCCTTGCGCAGCGATCCTGCGGTCGCGCTCTCACGAGCGCGTGGATTGAAACGATCAATGGTGTATGCACACGGTTCATCCTCCAAAGTCGCGCTCTCACGAGCGCGTGGATTGAAACTGCAGTCCATTCCCCAGCCCGACAGCATCATCATGTCGCGCTCTCACGAGCGCGTGGATTGAAACCTTCCCTTCGTGTTCGGCTTTCTGGGCCATCAAGGTCGCGCTCTCACGAGCGCGTGGATTGAAACCTTCATGCCTTGTACTCCGCGATGAGTTCGGCAAGGTCGCGCTCTCACGAGCGCGTGGATTGAAACTTTGTTGCTGATGAAAAAGTCAGCGTTACGCACGTGTCGCGCTCTCACGAGCGCGTGGATTGAAACACCACGCCAGCGCACGGCAAAGGCGCTCACTTGGCGTCGCGCTCTCACGAGCGCGTGGATTGAAACAACAAGCGGGCGCGAATTGCTGTATTCCATGGCGAGTCGCGCTCTCACGAGCGCGTGGATTGAAACTGCCGTCTTGCCTCGCAGCGTTGCAGCGCCTCGAGTCGCGCTCTCACGAGCGCGTGGATTGAAACAACCGAATTTGCCGGAAAGCCAAAGTGAGTAAGCGTCGCGCTCTCACGAGCGCGTGGATTGAAACAATCACATGGCTGATGCCATCGACGCCGAGCTAGCCGTCGCGCTCTCACGAGCGCGTGGATTGAAACACGCGTCAAATAACTAGGGCTTAAATTTTCACGTTGTCGCGCTCTCACGAGCGCGTGGATTGAAACATAACTTTCCCTTTTGTTTGAGCCGCTTCACGGCCGTCGCGCTCTCACGAGCGCGTGGATTGAAACCCGCACGTTACAGGGAATCATCGCTGATGCATCATGTCGTCGCGCTCTCCCGAGCGCGTGGATTGAAACACCAAGCTCAACATCGCCACGCACAACTCCGTCCTCGTCGCGCTCTAACGAGCGCGTGGATTGAAACAAATCCATCACTTACCCCTGCTTTAGTGTTGCTCCTGTCGCTCTCTCACGAGCGCGTGGATTGAAACATGATCGGGCGCAGCGACGGCAAGCGACTGCGCTGGTCGCGCTCTCCCGAGCGCGTGGATTGAAACTCGGTCTTCTGCGAAGATATACCTGCGCTCATACGAGTCACGCTTTGACGAGCGCGTGGATTGAAATCTGCTCGGCCTGTACCACGGCGGCCGGTTTCCGTTGTCGCGCCATCACGAGCGCGTGGATTGAAACATCCCGTTCGCCCTGGTGCTGCTTATCGGCCTGCCGTCGCGCTCTAACGAGCGCGTGGATTGAAACTCAAAAGCCTCGCGCTCTGCGTTGTTAGTCCCAGGTCGCGCTCCCACGAGCGCGTGGATTGAAACCTTGATCTGCATGCCTGGGATGTCTGGACGGAAGACGCTCTCGCGAGCACCGAAACTGCTAGATGCTGAGTCGGCTTTGTTTTTTCCGTCGCGCTGCCGCCGGTGGATGAATTGAACTCGGTCGCGTCACCATTTTCAATGGTTGATGATTGTCGCCCTACCACGATCCGAAGATTGGAATAAGGTTCGGCGGTCTATTGGCTGGGCAGAATGTATTGTGCTCTCGCGTTGATAGGAGGAAAGCTCGGTCATATGCACATAAGCCCCAATAGTCGGCATACATACACCTTGTGCGCACATGCGCGCCTTCACGAAGTCATCACATTCCTCGCCGGATTGTTCAGCTGGCATACCGAAAAGCCAAGGCATGAGCCACACAAATTCAATAACTCATAACATGCACAAAGTACAAAGTTTTGTCATAATCAAAATATTCTTCAACAATCGAAATAATAATGATTAAAAAATAAAAAAGAGAGATAAAATGAGGCTTAAAATTGAGGTGTCCTGTCAGACTTGCTCACACATTCTGTTAAGCAAGGGCAATAAGGGCTTAAAAATCTGATCGTAGCGAAAACTCGAAAGGGCGCTATGAGCAAAATTAGGAACCCTGCCACGTGAAAACCTGAAAAGGCTCATGGACAAAAGTAAGAAGGGGCTGGCTCCAGTGAAAATCTGAAAGGACACTTGAGTCAGTAATGTGACTAAAAAATTAATTAAAAAATAATTATTTGACAATATTTATGATTTTTAAAGCATTCAAAAAATCAAACAAGGAAAGATCCATGTCATCAGAAACCCTTCACCCTTAACGAGTAAGTCCCTCCGGCATCAGATCTTTCATCCTTACTAAAAAAGACTCCCCTTGGTTAGCATCAACCACTAGTCTCACCGGGACTGCTATAAGACCTTTGGCTCAGACCTTCCATCCAAGTCAATGAACAAATAACCTCTTTTCCTATCCCACCAGGACTACTATAAAGTCTTTGACTTAGACCTTCTGTTTAAGCCAATGAACAAACAACCATATTCTTGTCCCACTGGGCTGTTATAAAATCTTTAGCTTAGACCTCTCGTCTAGACCAAAGAACAAGCAACCCCTTCCTTGTCCCAATAGGACTGCTATAGAACCTCTGGCCTAGACCTTCCATCTAAGTCAATCAATAAACAACCCTTTCCTTGTCCTGATAGGACTGCTATAGAACCTCTGGCCTAGACCTTCCATCTAAGTCAGTGAATAAATAACCCTTCTTTTGTCTCACCAAGACCACTGCAAAACCTTTGACATAGACCATTCATCCAAGTCAATCAACATACAATTTTTCCTTTCCCAAACACTAGCTACCAGTCCTCTCGAGATTTACCCCACCCCATCTGTCTAAGGCGATGCATAAAACCCTTGTTTCCTTGCTTCGTCATTGGACCCATGCCGACGATTAAATCGCTCCAGCGCCCAATTCTTTCATCCGGGCTGATCAGCACACCTGGTGGGTATTGATGCTAGGCATCTCACCTTTGTCAACCACCCCATTACTTGTCAGCCTTGTTCTACAAATAGGCTGGATATTTGTATAAAATCACCTGATGACTCATGCGCTCACTACGGTGGAGCGATTCCCTCATCCTTTTGTTGAAAGGGTGAGTGCTCTCCTGTACACCCACTTGGGTTGTCCTGTTTAATGGAAATAAATCCTCTTCTAACAAATGGCCAAACAGAAGTCACTGTCTACCATTACATTACAAGGGCTACAAATAAAAGAATTCAATTAAGCACAAAGTTCACGTATGGGATATAAGATATGATGTTCTATTTCTTGCAGAACTATCAATGCATATTCTTTGGGGCATACCCTTGTCATACAAAAAAATGGAGAAAATAGAATGACACACGAGTATCCGCAGAGCTAGCACATTCCACAGAATATCTCATCGAAGGGAAGAATACCCACGAAAGGGAAGGCCATCATCTCCAGCAGCTGGTCCTCCTGAGGTTGAAGGTCAATTTGTTCACCTCGCATCGACGTCACTTGCCCCTCGGCCAGAACTGTTACACCCCGAGATCCGATTCCTAATTTCTGGGCTTTTTTTTCCTTTCATCAAACCCTGAAGCATTACTTCGTACGTATCGCGAAAGCACAAATATATAAACATGCATACATTCGCATGAGAGAGAGAAACCACAATTACATGAAATGTAAATAGCATCTCAATCATTCATAATTTCCAAAGAAGAGTACATATCCATTGTTCCAAAATGAACATGAGTCCACACATGCCCACCACCCCATAACCATACATATAAGGGAGATAATCATCCATAGCCGACCCAAACGAAGTATGGACTAGCACTACTCCTCGGCCACAGCCTCCTCCTCGACCTCCTTCACTATGTCTCCTGAAAACGTATGTCACAAAGGTGTGAGTGTGACACTCAGTAGGCAGCCTAAACAAATCGGGGTTAACTCGCATTTATATACTGGCGCGTCGGCCTGCGCTTCATCTTCCGCTCGCCGTTGCTGCTGCCGGCGCTCACGCTCGACATGTTCGCCGTTCTGTTCGCCGGCGTGGCGGCGCTGCTCCCCGTGATCGCGACGCGCATCCTCGGCACCGGCGAGATCGGCTACGGCATGCTCCGCGCCGCCGAGTCGCTCGGCGCCGTGACGATGGCGATCGTCGCCGGGTATCTCCGCGCGTGGCGGCGCCCCGGCCGCGTGTTGCTGACCGTCGTCGGGCTGTACGGCGCCGCGATCGTCGGCGTCGGGCTCTCGCGCTCGTTGCCGCTCACCCTCGTGCTCCTCGTGATCTGCGGCGCACTCGACAACATCAGCGTCGTCATCCGCCTCACGCTCGAGCAGCTCGTCGTGCCCGACGAGATCCGCGGCCGCGTCGGCAGCGTCCATTACGTGTTCATCGGCATGTCCAACGAGCTCGGCGGTGCCGAGTCCGGGTTGGCGTCGAAGCTGTTCGGGCCGGTCGCGGCGATCGTCGGTGGCGGCGCGCTGTCGATCGCCGTCGTCGGCTTCGTCGCGGCGAAGTGGCGCGCACTCGCCGCGATGCCACCGCTCGACGAGCTCACGCCCGAGCACGGGCAGCCACCGCCGCTGGTCGCGCCGACCGACGAGCCCGCGCGCGCCGCGAGCTAGGAGCCTGTAGGGCATAGCCGAGGGCGCCGTCCGGACTGAACACACGATCCGGATCGACGGCGCCCAGGCGCGCTGATCCACTGGGTGTGTGAAGAGGTACAAGCCGTACGCGCCCGAGCAGTCGTACCTGCTACCGCCGTCGCCGCGCGAGTGGCTCCCGAACGAGCATCTGGCCTTCTTCATCCTCGGCCTGCTCGACGAGCTCGACTTGAGTGCGATCGAGAGGACGATGCAGGCCAAGGACGCGCGCGGCGAGCGACCGTACGCGCCACGGTTGATGACGTCGCTCCTGTTGTACGCCTACGCAACCGGTGTGTACTCGTCGCGCCGCATCGCACGGGCGTGCCTCGAGGACGTTGCGTTTCGCCTGCTGGCGGCCGGCGAGCAGCCTCATTTCACGACGATCAATCAGTTTCGTGCCACGCATTTAGAGGCCCTGTCGGGGCTGTTCGTGCAGGTCTTGAAGGCCTGCCAGTCAGAGGGGCTTGTGAGGCTCGGGCACGTGGCGATCGACGGCACCAAGATGAAGGCGAACGCGAGCAAGCACAAAGCCATGAGCTACGACCGCATGCAAAAGGACGACGCGAAACTGCGCGCGGAGATCAAGGAGTGGTTCGAGCGCGCGGATGCGGACGATACCGAGGAAGACCGCGTCGAGGGCGATGGCGGCACGTACGATCCACAAGAGGAGATTCGTCGTCGCGAAGAGCGCCTCGCGAAGATGGCGAGAGCGCGCGAAGCCCTCAAGAAAGAGGTTGCCCAGGCACGTGCCGCCAGACTGCGCGAGCAAGCGGAGGAGCTGCGCAAGAAGGCCGAGGAGCCGACGCGTACGCCGAGCAAGCGCGCAGAGGCCGCAACGCTCGCAAAGAAGCGGGCTCAACAAGCCAGCCTCTTCGACGATGACGACAGCGAACCACCGCCGCCCAGTGCCGACGCAGACCTGCCACGCAATGTGCCCCCGCATCGCCCCGATGGGACACCGAAGCCGAAGGCCCAACGTAACTTCACCGATCCGGACAGCCGCATCATGGTCCGCGACGGTGCGTTCTTGCAGGCGTACAACGCCCAGCTCGCCGTCGACGAGGAGCACCAGATCATCGTGGCCGCCGCCGTCAGCAACCAAGCCCCTGACAGCGAGTACTTCGAGCCCATGTTGCGGCGGGTGATTCAGAACTGCGACGCGGTCCCCGCGTGCGCGACGGCCGACAGCGGCTATTTCTCAGCTGCCGCCGTGCAGTTTGCCGAGCAGATGGGGGCGGAGCCGTTCATCTCTGTCGGCAAGCACCGGAATGATGGAGCACCGATCGAGGCGACCGCGGCGCCCAAGCGTAGCCGGAGCCGCAAGCCCAAGGCCGCGCCGCCCAGCGAGGCCGAACTCGCCGCGATCGGCCGGCCCTCCATCCTTCCTGAACATGCTGCACGGACCTTGCCTACACATGCTGCATAGACTTCGAGACGGAACCGATATTCAAGATGGAAAACCTTGGGGGTGGGTGTGGTGGGGGTGGGGGTTGGGGGAGAGTATCTCTTGATCTCTTTTAGGCATCTTCAACATTCCTGGGGTCTCTCCTCTCCAATGTATTGAGATGGCATTAGGATCTGAGAAAGCAATCCTTGTATATGGATAAATGCATTTCTGCATCATTTTTATCATTATTGTGTTAATTTGGCCATACTGAATGGTTAAATGCACAAGATGAGTTTTTTTCCCCCTAAGACATATAAGATAATCATGATCCATGGTCTGCTATTCCAGATCTCTCCAAGATTTCTTCTCTTTGGCCTTCTAAGACTAATTCCATGGCAACTACTTCAGAGTTCTGAAAGCATGCATAGATGTGTACACACACCATTGACAAGACTTTGCTAAAAAATGCTGCACCACACTTCAGTTATACAGAACAGCAGCTGCCTGCGGGCTGCCCCTATGAGTTATAACTGTAGAGAAATCCAGACTACCCTCCCTAGGCACCTTGGAGATTAATCTTTTTAAAACATTGCTCATGCAGATACATTACCTCAGTTGTTGGGTGCTTGGTTTTTGTTCACTCTTTGGCTAGTGATAACTTTCAAGGAAATCACACATCCCTGTCAAATTTACCTCATTGGATATTCATCTGAAATATGTTCATAGTCTAGGAAATCTCAGAGGGTTGCTCCCTAGTTGAAAAACGTTTAGTTCCACCACCAAGAAAGGAATCATCTACTCACCATGTCAAGAACATTTGAGGATTCTTACCCATACTTGTTTGTCGCCCACACAGTTAAGAAGTTCTAAGAATTAAAAGTCCTCAGTGGCATGCAAGACATCAAAAGCTCAAAATCCCAAGGTCAAAGAGAGCCTATAGACAGCCTTTTGAGACACATTTATGCTTTTATATAGGAAAGCCCAAGTGCATCTGGACTTGTCTTGTGATGATCTTCCACTGAGTAGAACAAGCTTCTGCCCAGCCAACCAATGCTTTCCATTGCCACTGAGTATTAGATCATGCAGCAGGATCATCCATCCTTGTTATTCCCTGATCTTTGTACGATTGTCAACACCATGCCCAAAATGAGGAATTGACATGGCATTGGAGGATAAGCTTTGTGAAAATGGTACTTTAGGACTAGGACTTTCCTGCCCAACAAATGGTTACATGTTTGGAAATGTCCCCAAGGAGCAGAACATAAACCTCCATTAAGAAAATATCGTAGGAAGTAGGAACACAACAGACACACATCCCATGAACCTGCCTCCGCAACAACTTGAGCACCATTCACATTTAATCCAAAAATGAAGAAGATTTTCCCGTATAGACCCTGAAAAGCTTCGAAAGTACCATAGGAAGCAACCGATGAATCATGAATACATCATTTTGTTCCTCTGCAAGGTGAAATTATCTACCGAGAAAAAGGATGGCATCCTAACAGCCAACATATTCCATTCTGGACCAGTCTCCAAAAAGGAACAGAAGAGCAACTCCAGTCATCAAGGAATGTGACTCAACCTGACATGAGAGTTTCCTCCCTTACAACCATGACATTCCTCATCTTTTATTAAGGTGGTGTTGGAGGACAGCAGTCCCATGAAAGATGACTAGAACATAGTAAAGGCAGATCCAAATCTCATCAACAACCAATACCCCATCACTAGCACGTTTTAAAAGGCAACAGAAGTTTTCAGAAAATCAAACTCATAACAGACAGAAACAGTGCATCACAAATGGCTGGTTAGAAAGCAGTGACAGTGTAACCTGAAGGAAAAAAAGGTCGGACACTGAGTGGTAATGCTGTGTAATCAGAAAGAAACAAAGACTGGAACTATGTGTGACAAACACAAAATTATCAAGCAATGATGACAATCAAACACTACTCAAAATGCACTTGCCTGGAAAGTCAATGGCGAAACTAAAAGGTTTTCATGTCAATACAAACAGATGAATGATCTTTTCAGCACTGTGGAGAAACAGAAGAAGAGCATCAGGTTCATAACGTTGCACATCGTGTTCATGTCAACACCTCACGCAATAAACAGGACACGATCTCGTTGATGCAACAAGTGAAGTATGACCAAGCGTTCATGTATGCATTTAAAAGGGTATAATGAATTATGAGTTTAAATTAATTTTGAAGCCCATTTAATAACTAAGTAATTAAGACCACTTAAACTTGACCCATAAACTTAATTCTAAGGCTATTAGGCCCAAGCCCAATACTAAAATCACCATTTGGATAATTTCTTTTTTATAAGATAATTAGGAGATAATTATAGGAGGAATTTGACTAAAATTTAAATTCTGGCACCCAAGGCAAGACACGGTAAGTCACGCGACCGCGACTTGGAGAAGGCGGCCTTAAGGTGACCGCTACCTACTTCCAAAAACGTGAACCAAAGAGGCATGAAAAGATTGGATC
Organism: Amorphophallus titanum; assembly: GCA_024336825.1. Lineage (NCBI taxonomy): Eukaryota > Viridiplantae > Streptophyta > Magnoliopsida > Alismatales > Araceae > Amorphophallus > Amorphophallus titanum. The sequence continues at coordinate 15,716,390 of JANBPO010001371.1, read as the reverse complement.
TTCGCCATCCCAATCGCCATGGATCAATGCCATCCAATGAGGGAACTTGTCTAGGACTCTTAGGGGATCAAATTGATGCCCTTTAGGACTCCTAATTCGACCTAATACCTTAACCCTAGGCTAAACCCTATAAGTAGAGCCCAAATTCGACCTGCACGAACCCTATTTTTGGCTCTCATAGGTCGACAGTAAGGTGTTAGTATTTCCTGTTAATCCTTTAGAAGTTTATGCTCCACTTAGTATCCTCTAACCCTTTGTCAAATTTCATGGTAGGAGATCAAGCGTCCAGAGAGCTAGAGGGATCGAAAGTAGCTGCCTCTTTGAAAATGTTCAGGAACGGGGCGTGTTCTTCCAAAAAGAATTTGAAGTTTAGGGATCCTATCAGAGGTAATTTCAAGTTGAGCCTTTAGAGTAAATTGTTTCCATTTATGTCTTCTAATCACCCTCCGAATCTCATAAAATAACATCTAGCAGTCTGGGAGATAGAGCATCGAAAAGTTGCTGATTCCACGCAGGACGCGCAGGAATGGGAGCCTCCTTTCGGTGAAAAATTCGAAGTGTAGAGCCAACCCCAGAGGTAGGTTATCTCGTGAATGGCTTAAACATCAACTTAGGAACAAAAGTCCTCAATTTTCACATGATTTTATGCATTGTAGATGGAGTATTTTATGTTTTCCCAAAACTGCGCATGCATGTTCTTCACTGCATACTATCCCCTGCACCTTTTGACTAAAAGGAAAAGAATTCTACCTTAATTCATGTCTTTCCTACATTTTCTTTCGTTCTAGACATAGTATCATGTCTTATTCTTTCGTTCCTCTTTGTTTCCATGCTTTTATTGCCATAAAATAAGCCTTGCACATCGATTTTTTTGCTTCTGTCTGTAGCAAACAGAAAATAGTCTTACAGAGACCGCTATCAACAGATAGCGGCCCCCGATTGACCGTGACTTGTAAGTATCGGCCTTCTCTAGGCCGCTACCTGAATTCTGTGACTAGATCGAACCCCATTTATTCCTCTAATATATTTATGTTATATGCATGTTTTAGCTCGTTAATTTTACCTCAATCATGGCATGTTTTGTACCGATGTAGTGTTAGCATGTGTTAAAGCCTATTTTTATGTGTGGGTAATTTCATGCCAAAGCACTATAATTTTGTATATAAAGGAATTTCCATGACATTAAGTATGTTTTAATCATTCCCTTCTCACCTTACTTTCTGTTTTGGTTAAGTTCACATATAGCGTGTATTCCGGTATGTTGCTATTAGTTACACTTGCACTTGATAGGGCACCTTTTGGACTTGTGATCCTGTTCGTCAGATATTCCTTCTGTCGGACTAGGTCATCTTGTTTCAAGGCCTCCGTAAATCTTTGTGAGCCTGAGATTCCTACTAGGATGCCGAGTTGGTTATACCCTAAAACCCATTAGTCTAGAAAGCACTTAAGTTTTTTGGCATTTTCTGCACTTAGGATAGATAGCGGCCCTCAGGCGACCGCCACTTTCTGGTAGCGGTCGGACCGTGACCACGTTCTTCCTGCAATTCATGGCATCAACCTGTTCCTTCTTCTAGCGTCGACTCTAGCTGATAGCGGTCTTGGTATGACCGTGACTTCAAGAAAACGGTCCTGACAAGATCGCATTCCTTAAGACTTGTTTTCAACCCATGGTTTGACCATAGGGTTGATTATATCTTGTCTAGATGGCCCTATGACTATCTGGGATTCCACAACCTTACTCAATAAATTATTAAATGAATTATGGAACTATAAAAATATATCGTTATGTTGTCGGTTTGTTGGCTTGGATGAAAGGTCGTAACGCCAACCATGTAAAATGTTGTTGGCTCAAGTGCTAATGATTAAGAAGCTGTTGGCTCAGAAGCCAATGATTGAGAAGCTGTTGGCTCAGAAGCCAATGGAGATGAGATACTTTCGGCTCGGGTACCGATGGTCGGGGAGCTGTCGGCCTCATTGCCGATACATGGGGAGCTGTCAGCTTAGTAGCCGGTAATTAGGAAGCTGTCGACTTAATAGCTGATAATTAGGAAGCTGTCGGCTTAACAGCCGATAATGAGGTAGCTGTCGGTCTAGAAGCCGATGATTGGACATCTTTCGGCTGAAGCCCCGATGGCTAAATATTCGTCAGCTTGAAGCCTCGATGGCTGAACATCTGTCGGTTAAAGCCCCGATGGCTGGACATCTGTCGGTTTAATGCCCCGATGGTGAAATGCTTGTCAGCTTGAAGCCCCAATGGCTGAATATTTGTCAGCTTGAAGTCCCAACGGCTGAACATCTGTCGGTTTAACGCCCCGATGGCGGAACGTTTCTCGGCTTGAAGCCCCGGTGGCTGAATATTTCTCAGCTTGAAGCCCCAACGACTGAACATCTGTCGGTTTAATGCCCCGATGGCTGAATGTTTCTCGGCTTGAAGCCCCGATGGCTGAACATCTTTTGGTTGAAGCCCCGATGGATGAACATCTTTCGACTTAACACCCCGATGGCGGAATGTTTATCGACTTGAAGCCCCGATGGCTGAACATCTTTCGGTTGAAGCCCCGATGGTTGAACATCTTTCAGTTTAACGCCCCGATGGCGAAATGTCTTTCGGTTTAACGCCCCGATGGAGAAATGTTTATCGGCTTGAAGCCCCGATAGCTGAACATCTTTCGGTTGAAGCCCCAATGGCTGAACATCTTTCGGCTTAACTCCCCGATGGCGGAATGTCTTTCGGTTTAATGCCCCGATGGTGGAATGTCTTTTGGTTTAACGCCCCGATGGTGGAATGTTTATCGGCTTGAAGTCTCGATGACTGAACATCTTTCGGTTGAAACCCTGATGGCTGAACATCTATCAGTTTAACGCCCCAATGGCAGAATGTCTTTCGGTTTAACACCCCGATGGCAGAATGCTTGTCGGCTTGAAGCCCCGATGGCTGAATATTTGTCGGCTTGAAGCCCCGATGGCTGAATATTTGTCAGCTTGAAGCCTTGACAACTAAACATCTTTTGGTTTAACGCCCCGATGGCGGAATGTCTTTCAGTTTAACGCCCCGATGGTGGAATGTTTGTCGGCTTGAAGCCCCGATGGCTGAATATTTGTCGGCTTGAAGCCCCGACGGCTAAACATCTTTCGGTTTAAAGCCCCGATGGTGGAATGTCTTTCGATTTAACGCCCCGATGGCGGAATGTTTATGGGCTTGAAGTCCCGATGGCTGAACATCTTTCGGTTTAATGCCCTGATGGCGGAATGTCTTTCAGTTTAACGCCCTGATGGCGGAATGCTTGTCAGCTTGAAGCCCTGATGGCTGAATATTTTGTCAGTTTGAAGCCCCGATGGCCGAGCATCTTTTGGTTGAAACCCCGATGACTGAACATCTTGTCAGTTTAACGCCCTGTTGGCGGAACATCTTGTCAGTTTAGGGCCCCGTTCGCAGAATGCTTTGTCAGTTTAACGCCCCATTGGAGGAATGCTTAAGGCAAATGACTGTGCCTGTCTCATGATTTTCTTTCTTCTCTTCTCTCCTTTCTTTGTGTGAAGAGGCGGGTTCGAAGATCACGTCTGCCTCATGACTTTTCTTTCTTTTCTTTCCTTCTCCTTTTGTATGAAGAGGTGGATTCGAAGACCACATCTACCTCATGACTTTTTTTTCTTTTCTTTTCTTCTTCTTTTCCTTTTTTGTGAAGAGACAGGTGCAAAGACCACGTCTGCCTTATGAATGTTCCTTTTTTTACTTTTTTGCTATTCTCTTCCTTTTTTTGTGAAGAGACAGGTGCAAAGACCACATCTGCCTTATGACTGTTCCTTTCTTTTCTTTTCTTTTCTGCTCTTCTATTCTCATTAATGCCCCTGGACTGGTGTGTATTTCTCTTAATGTACCCCCAGGTTGGGCTGTAGCTTTTCTTCATCTGCCCCACTATTCAATTGCAAGAGAAATGGAGGGAAGATTTACTGCCTCTTGAAGCCTATATATTGGACGGCCCTCCCTTGCATAAAGAAGCTACTGGAAGTTCAAAAGAGGCTTACAAAAAAAGGAGAATGTGAGAAGAGAGAAAAGAGAAGGGGAGAGAGTGCCTACTCAGACTTCCATGAAAAAGAAAGGAGAAATAAAGAAGAGAGATCCACAGCAAGCCAACCATCTAGCCCCAGTTCCCTTGCTATACTGCTTGAGCACCACCGTTGTAGTGCTTCTCCACTCGGGACTACTAAAGTTGCAGCCACTTGTTTCATTTAGTTTCTAGTTTCACCTTTGTCGGTCTACAACATAGCACCTCATGTGTATGTCTGGTTTCTTGATCTTTTTGTTTCGTTCTTGTGGGATCCTTTTTCCCGTGTGCCTTGAGGACTTGTCCTTGTGTGTATTGGGGCTAGTTCCCGTGTTCTGCTAGTTTTCAGCATGTGTGTGTATGTGTTCCTTTTGGCCAAGGAGTGGAAGCCTCACTGGTTGGTGAGGGGTGGACGTAGATGTGTTGTTGTGCAGCCGAACCACCTTAAAAGCATTGTGTTGTGGTTTGCTATCCATATCATCTACCTCCTTTCCCTGGTGACATGTGTGTCTAAGAGTTTCACTTGTCTTTCAGCTCCGTTTATCAGCTGTGGAACCTTGCTTATGTTAATTGCAGTGCTGTCTCTATACAATTTATTTTTTAGAAATTGATAATCTTGTATAGGATCTATTCACTCCCCTCTTGATCCTCTCATACCGTCCAACATGCATTACTTCATACATTTTGTCTTCCCAATTCTTCTTGCTAGAGTTGACCGTCTTAACAAGAAGTGTGCAGAGTATTTGGTTGAAGGCTTCCGCAACCAATTTACTTTCAGCTTATAGGGACTAGATGTCCTCCAATCAATCTTGAATTTATCGATCAATTTGTAGACCGTCTGATTCCAGAGTTGGCTTCCATTATCAAAGACAATCCAATTTGGCTTGTCGAATCGGAATATAATGTTTCGATGAATAAATCTAACCATAGTTTGTCCCGTCACTTCCCTTAGAGCTACAGCTACGCCCATCAGGAAAAGTAATATGTTGTTGCTAGAATATATTTGCATCCTGATGAAGACACAGGTAGTGGGCCGACAACATCGGTGCCCCACTGACAAAAGGCCGATAGGCGCTGTTGGATGCAATTGTATTGGGGGTCTTCTCAGGATTGCAACATGCTGCTGGCATTTATGACATGACTTAGCATACTTACAACAATCATCAAACAAAGTTGGCCAGTAATACCCTAACTTCTTGATTTCAATTTTTATCTTCGGCCTAGCTTGATGGGCGCCAACTAATCCAGCATGAACTTCCTTCATGACCGTTCAAGCCTCCTCTATAGACAGACATGAGTGGAGCACTTTTCTTTTGGCATCTGCCATAATTTGAAACAAGGTTCCATTCCTGATTTCATAGGAGTCTTTCATTCTAATCAATTTGATCTTTTCTTCCCTTTGCTTGGGCAACAGTTGGTGTTTGAATCATTGCATCAGGGGTTCTCTCTAGTCAGGAGAGCTGATTGCTTCTGCTATTGCAGGTTCGTATTCTTCTTCACCCCGGCTCCTCTATGACACTAGGAAATTGGTGCCTATTTATGACTGTTATATTAAGATATTCATCTAGTGGAACTGCCAGTGAGCTTGCCAACTTCACAAGTGCATCCGCCTGAGCATTTTGGCTTTGGCTGACATGGCCTTTCTCAATGAAGTGAAATCACTGCATAAGCTTCTTCGCCTTGGTGTAATAGGAATTCAATTTGGGCTTTCAGACATCAAACTATCCTTGTATCTGTTTGATGATCATCATTGAATCGCCAAATACTTGCAACATCCGAATCTCAATATGGAAGGCAATCTGAAGATCGATGATCATGGCTTCATATTCGGCTTCATTGTTAGTGCACGGCTTGTTGATCGAGCATGATGTATGCAACACTTCTCCTTCTGGGGATTTGAGGATGATGCCTGCTCCGACTCTTATCCTCGTATGCCCTGATTGGGATGTTTCATCTCTGGATGCTCCGTCAAAGTATAACTGCCACATGTTCAAGTTCTATTTGTAAATCTGGAGAGCGGCCTCATAGCTCAGTAGAGACTGGCATCTCTTGCAAAGATTTCTCCATTTCTTAACAGGTTCATCATCTTTCTGCCTGTTCATATATAATTCTGCCCTAGCTACAAGGGGACCTTCTGGAGCTATAGGTTGGCGTTGTAGAAGGAGGGTATCCCTTGACGGGTCAACTGGGCGCATGCTTATTTCAGCTAGCTGCCTCTTTAGCCTTTCAATTTCCTACTACTGCCTGTATATCAATGCTAATAGGGAAGGATCGTATCGTGAGAAGCCCATAATACAGCTCTGACCATTACTACTTCAACATCAGGCGGGACGGACGAGACCCTGCTATCATCATCGACCACGAATGGTCTTTCAGAGGTTGACGTGTCTGGCCTTAAACCCTTGTGTGGAGAAGGCCTCCAAAGGTGTATTTCTTCATCTTGCGCTTCACCATCTAGAGGCATGTGTTGCTTTATAGCTTCTTCTGTTTCTTGATCTCCCGAAGTATCTTTGTTGGCAGAAACAGCGTGGATATCATATCTACTTCATAGAAATCTTCTAAAGAGAAGCTTGAGCTCAGATGTCGGGTAATCTGCAACAATTCTTTATCCATGTTTGGCGGATACCACAACTACTTGAACATTCTATTCTGGCCTACAGCTTGAAAGAAAGGCACCTACTGCCTCCTTGCTATCTTGACCATTCTCTTGGTCACATCGGGAAGCCCCATAATTGGGACAATTGGGTCTTAAACTTCTTCAGGGAACTTGCAATCATCATCCCCTTTTACCGGCTATTCATTTCCCATGTAAAATATTGTGGCTTGCCCTTCAGGGTTAGGAACCTCCAAGGTCTTCAATAGTTTGACTATCTGATAGTCTATATCTATGATGGGCTATATGATCCCCGAAGGGACTCTCACATAACCTAGCAAATCCTTGAGCTCCAGCACATTCGGCTCGGGGTAGGTATTGAAGGAGATTGCTCTGAACATCCCCCCTTCTTCAGAAATCTGTGACACTTCCGGCTGAGCCGTATAGCCTGGCAGTGGCGAAGGGAACCATTCACTAGCCTCTACTGCCTTCTTCCCTTTGTCTTGCACTGGCTAGGGAGCTTCCTTCGACTTCTCCATATAGAGTGAGGCATCAAGTAGATGGCGCTCAAACACCTCAAAAGGGTGCAAATCAACAAATATCCTTTCTTCTCTTCCATCCCGAGGGTATTTGATGCACTAGTGAAGTGTGGAAGGTACAACCCAGTTCTGATGCAGCTATGATCGGCCCAACAATACCTTGTATGAAGTGTCAGAATTGATAACATGAAATTGCACCCTGGTGGTGAAGTCTCCTAGCAAGAGGTCAAACTCTGCAGTGCCCATGGGGACCTCAAATTTCTAGTTAAACCGAACGATTCTCATATCCTGAACCTTAGTCAAGTGTACATTGAAGTAATGCTTCTGGTAAACTTGGCAGGGGAGTATGTTCACTACTACTCCTAGGTCAACTAGAATTCTGTCTATAGGCTGATTAGCTTCCCTTTCATATACAAGGGTCTATTGTGGCCAGTTGAGGGTAGGAGCATATCTTCATTAGTGAAAGTGATTGTTGTATCTGAGTGCATCTTAGGAAAGCAAGACTCAAAGCGTGCTGGGGTTTCCAGGGCCGCAATGATAGCTTGCCTAGTTTCTTCATCTAGGTAAAGTATCTCCCAAACACTAAATCTTGTTGGAATCCTCTTCAGTTGCTTCAGTATTCTGATACTGGCTCTGACATTGGCTAATCTTATTTCTTTGGTTTTACTTTGTCGGCCGTCATTTGGTGACGGAGAAGTCAGCTCAGAAGACAGCTTGTCTTCCTCAGGCATTATCTGCCCCCAATTCATTTGATAATCATGTTCCTTTATTTTTATAGGTTTAGCAATAGGGGTAATGCCATTATAGTCTTTGTCTGCCGGAGAAGGAGTGGTTGCGGCCTGGGCTGGGGCTTTCTTAACTTTTGACTCAGCCTGCTGGCAAGGATGCTTACCTTTTCTTGAGAGCATAAATTTGGCGAATGAGGGAATGCCCTAGCTGCCTGTACTTTCGTGGTAGAGTCCCGTCGGAGGTGAAATCTCTATTATATGCTTCTTCTTCTTCTTTTTCCTTTTAACTGCATGCATCATAATCTCTGCACGTCAGTCTCTCCTCCTCAACCACATTGAGCCTTTTATCTGTGCAACACTTGCACACACGCACACACCCTTAACTTCATTCACATCATATCTCCCTCCCTTTGTATGGGGTTTAAGGGCCAGCGCCCGACAGGTGTGTGCACCTCTATATCACCTTCACGTTGCATATTTATATTTGGGTCTGATACTACACGCTCGGGTCTAATTCCATATCTTTATTGGTGTTTGTCTTTGTTTGCAAGGGTAATCAAGCATAAGGAGACTCTCTCCATCGGCCGGCCGATCGGAAGAGAAGGAAGTCACCCACATCTCCCACGTTCATTTGAGGTAGCCCCTCTGGCGATCACCCTCCTATTTGCATCCACGCATGCTCCCACTTCTCCTTTTCCCATTCTTAGCATATAGTTTTTCTTTATTTATTTTGTGTGGATTTTTAGATAGATCTACAGTGGGAAGGATTTTATGGTGGAGGGGGGTCAGATCTGGACTACAGAGACAGAACCAGATCTGATCTAGTCAATGAATTTTACAGAGGGGTAAACGTGCTCTAAACTTCATGGGAAAATTTGTGGAGGAGGAATTTGATGGACAAAAGTCTCAGTCCAAATTTTAGCTCGATCTAAAATTGGTAAGGGTGTGAAAAAACATGAAAAGGTGGGTTGCTAGATCACAGATCTGCACAGGGGTAGATTGTATAGATCGGGGAAGATTCGGTGGAATGGGAAGAAAATGGAGGTGGATCGATGTGAAAATTTTTATGGGGAGTGGGGACAATGTGGAGAACTCACCCTCAAAATCTCAACTCGATCAGATCTGTGGATTGGGCAGAAGAAATCAAACTCTGGGCTGCTGTCCTATAGTAGATAGAGCGGAGACGGTGAGACGGTGGTCGTGCGATGGTGGCTCGATGGCAGTGGCGACAGTACAGCTGAGCTTCTCACCTAGAAGAGAACCTGATAAGGAGGCCTCACACCTCAGAAGGGCTGCCTTCTCAGCTAGAAGGGGTGGGAGAGGAGAGAGGAAGGGGGCGCCCTTGGGCTTCTCCAAGAAAATTTTGGTTTTTCTTCTCATTAATTCTATGAAAAATACGTTTACAAGACATTTTATAACCCTAGCTAAATGACCACTAGTACCCTCTGATCTAGGGTTAGGGAGGGGCATTTAGGGGATGGAGAATATTAAAATTCCCCACATGGGACAAGAGAGGGGGCACCCTCCTCTTGGTGGTCAAAGATGGGGGCTTGGTCCAAGTTCTACCTTGGACCATCTCCCTTGGACCTTGGACCATGGACCACATAATGGGCCCACACAAAAAAGAAAAATATAACACATTAACACCCTTTTGTCAAAAATACAAATACTCACCAAATACAAATACACACCAAATACACTCTAAATAAATACAACACTCCAAAAAATTTAGTGGCTTGGCTCCAATGTCCCATCAATTCTCCCCGGATGGGAAGAACTCGACCCCGTCGAGTAAGGGGTGCTGTCGCTCGGGTACCGCTCTAGTGGATCTATATCTTGGCTCGGGTGATCCACGTGTCATCGCATGCAGGTCATCCTCTCCCTCGCCTGAGATAGCGCGGGTAGGCTCCACTCCTAGTAATAGTCACCTACTCATCCCATATATATTCTATATGCTCATGCTATTGGGGAATGAGGCTAGTGGTGGACACTCAGGGGCGGGGTCACTCTCAAAGGGAGGAGACGGTTCAAAGACTCACTAGGAATCACCGTTAGGTCCCTGTAGGTGACTGGATCCTACGCATTGAAGGTAGAGCTAGACCCATATTCCTCGGGCAAGTCCACAACGTACGTATTAGACCCGACTTACCTCACACTTGAAGGGGACCGACACTGCGAGCTTGCAATTATCTTCACGGTTCCAGAGGGAAACCATTCTGGTTTGACCCGGATCATGACATATTCATCCACTCGGAACTCACAGTGGTGCCTTGAGCATAAAGCAACTCATTGCATCATGCATTGCTGGCATTTGACATGACTATGCAACTTCCTCTATGCTCGACACATGCATGTATAAATAAAGCAAAATGGACTCATAGACTTTGGACAGACGGAGAGACACAACCGAATGACTTCCTATGATTGACAACAAACACAATGGACATACCAAGGAAGACTCAGTAAGAAATGATGGACACCATCTGTATACACCAAGTGTAAGAATGGCTGACCCACATCTTGATGCCGTGAGTCTTAACTCTCGTCAACTATCTCCAATTCGAGAAGACTCGCCTGCGGGTATGGAAGTGTGGGAGGATGAGGAGGCAGGTGACGGGAAGGTAATCCGGACGCCTACCATGGATCAAGAGAATGATGGGGTCTAGATGCTATCTCTCACACGCGTGACAGAAATCAGACCATACTGCTTCAACATAGGGCGCTAACAGTGGTATGACAGTCACAAGCGACTGCTGTCTCTTACACACGTGGCAGAAATTGGACCATACTGCATCAACATAGGGCGCTAACAGCGGTACGATAATTACAAGCGACTGCGATACCGTAGGAGAGACGGGTAAAAGAGGGTCGGCTGACTGCATGGGGTCGGCAGATGGCACATCCACCATGGACAAGGTAGGCGGGGCAGATAGCTCCGGGACGACCCGTGATATAGGGGTGACTAACAGGATGGGGTTGCTGGCTGGCACCTCACCCTGGCCCACTAGGCACTCTTTGGGATCACTCTCTAACCCCTCAACCTCAGCAAGGTACTCCTCGGCCAACTCCTGGTCGGCCTCATAACTCACTAGAATAAGCGCAGGTGGGGTATCCTCCAAATGTGTGTCCTCTAAGATAGGAGAATGTGAAGGACACTGGACGTGAAAATGGCTAATCCCACTACAGGGGGCCACAGCGGTGGGCTCCGGGCGTGGTGGCAGGTGTGAGCTCGGAGGTGGAGCAGACCGCTGGGGGCAGGTGGCTGGCGACACGGAGATGGTCCACTGAACACTGTCGTGAAAGATGAACTCACCGGGCAGGTGAGGTGGGTGTAAGGTGCAGGTTCTCCTGCCCGAGTTGATGGTCACTCCCCTCTCTTCCAACCAAGTTTGCCCTAAAATGATGAATGGACCAGCAAGCGTGTCGACCATGCACCATGCTCCATCGTGATATAGAACGTGGCCGAACGTCCATTGGAACTCTATGAAAGCTAATCCACCATTGAGAACAATCTCCCCAGTCTTAGAGAGAGACTCGACAATGTCCTGTGAGACACAATTAGATGACACCCTAGTGATGAAGTTGATCTCCATATGCAACCCATTAGGTAGAATGATAGTGGACACTATAGGGCGTTGGAGTGACTCGATCGTCGACATATGGGTCGGGTCAACTGGTGGTTGAATGGTAGGGGCGAGACCCGGGGGTCGGGCCATAAGAGCCTCGAATTGGGCCACCAGGGATGACCAGTCTAACACATGGTCTTGTGGAACCGCCATGGGGCTGATGAGTAGCTGGACATGCAGACAACTGATGCAAAATGAGAAATGGGGACTGAACTTTGACTGAACTAGGACATAACGTGATGTGAAACTCAGTCTGAACTGAGCCTAAACAGTCATGCAAATACAAAAGCAGACTCAAATAGGACCCTAGATGCCAACCAATATCCAATACGTGGCGGAGGTATTGATCTGAAGACACAACTCACGCTAAGAGGCTACCTTCCAAATAGGCATAACTTATCGTTCCGGCAGTGCCTTTTCATCTACCAGATAGAGGCATGTGGTGCAACACGCTGCACAGATGACCCTAGACTCAAACCTGACTTTGATACCAATTTGATGCGGGACGGGATGCGACTCGGTACCAATTGGATGCGAACCTAGGACTCTAGGTGACGACGCGACCAATTTGATAATGCGATGAGCAATGATGCAACCAACTCAACACCAACAGAGTTCCAAAGAGGAGGATAAGTCCTCAACAAGAGACACGATCTCACGGACGTCCCTAAGCGAGGGAAATGTGTGGGTCTGTGCGGTTGAGAAATCGGCATAGAGTCAAGGGTATTCGGCTCTTTCACGTGCTCGGATCGAGTCACGGGATGGGTCACGCTCACTCTCTCACAGTGGTGATCAAATAATATATCAAGCTATGATCCTATCACATGCTAGCAGTGACATAGAAACATATACAAGGTAAGCAACGCGACATAGAGAGGAGCGAGAACATACCTCCACGCTCTAGGCATGGGGAAGACAACCCCGGCCAAGACCCGTACTCCCGGTACAATAAATATTATTAATTATAGGACAGAAATTATACCCACTCCACGCAGGGAGGTAACAGGTAACACGTGGGTCTCAGAAATATCGAGCTTGGGTTGACGGGCAGCATTTTGGGCAGCTCCAGTAGTGCCGACACGTTGCTATTTGGTGCTGGTCGGACGGCGCGTGCTGACGATCTTGGGCACCATGCTCCGATCGGGCGGCCGATCAGTTTGGGATTGGTCCCATTGCGAAGGGGACTTCTGGAGGAACGATCCCTTAGAGGTGATCGCACTGGATCGCCTTGTGGATGGCGAGGCGACCAGACTTGTGAGGTGTTACTGGTTGCTGTCCCGACCCTGATCTGCAGTTTCAGAACTGCGCGACCCGGCGGAGATAGCTGCTAGGATCATATCCGATGTCGAATCAAAGTGAATCCAGTGCCGTTATGAATCTCTTTTGATGATTTTTGATTTCAGGACGAAATCGAAATCGATACTATTTCGATTTCGGACCCGACCAAAATCGAAACTACCATCTTACTTGTACTGCCTGGAAGTCATGAAGAATTCAAAGTTAGGATAAATCCTCTGATCATACCCGAAGTTTCAAGCAAATCGATGCAGGTAGTAAGGCTCAAGAAAGGCCGTGCTAGTCCAACAAAACACCAAAACGCCGGGACGAGTACAATATACCCACTCAATATAAGCAAAAGGTGAAATCTCCTCATGGGTCAACAGCCTGTTAACAAAATAGTCATGCTCTGCTACAAGGAAAGGCCAGAAAAGGTGAGAGCAATGATCAAAGTCCAACCCCGCTCTGCCTCTGGTGGGAACAAAAGATAAAGCCCTTCGCATGCCAACAAGCTAGGTGAACATATCTTGATCAAGCTTGCCACAAAATGTAGATATCAAAGGAGCCATAGAATTAGGCGGCACTGATCTCTGTAAAAATTCTGGAAAAAGTAATCCAGTCCAAGTACTCAAATAATGGGTGGGCAACAAAATGCACTTATCCCGGGGTGACAAATGAGTAGTCAATCCCCTAAGACAATGATATATATTGGCTAATGCCGTTGGAGCAACTGCCGCCCTTTGCCCACGGGCCATCAAGCACCCCGGATAAATAACCTCTGCACAGAGAAGACCCTCGTCACCACTAGGAATGACAAAGGTGACTAACCAGTAAGCCAGGTAGGCTGCCAAGTAGATGATGGACGAAAGATCACGAGAATTCCATCCCTTCTCAACCGCATATGTATGACGAGGGTGCCGTCGGAATTTTATCTCTATTTCATTATATTGATCTAGAGGCTTCAATGGTTCTACAAATTCTTTGTAGCAACAAAAGGGCCCATTGTAAAAATATCAAACCCAAGCGTTCAAAGTCACTCTGATTGTATGAGAAGGCCCTTTCTTGCCCACTCGGGCTGGATCTCTCCAGGTCTTCATCAGAAACATGTAGCAGTAAAGAAGGTGATATCTTCCATCCCCACAAGAATAGTTGTGATGCAAGTTGCCAGAGACACTTCTTCATAAGCTCGACCGCAGACGAGTAAACCAGAAATCCTGTGGAAAGCCCACAAATCCAAGGCCCTTTCCCCTTCCGTGATGACAAAAGTGTTCCAGCGGCGATTGAACCTCTCAACTAAACCCTGCAAAAAGCTAGTGTGGCAGAGATATGATATAAGGCTGCTGTCACAGCATGGTGGATCCCCGCTTTGTCAAGTATCTTGCTGTAGAAGTGAAGCACGCCCATCAGCTATTCGATAGCTCCTTGGTGATACCTGTGTGAAGGAATAACCGACCACTTCCCATACCAATTGGAGGCGATCAAGCATTCATGATCATAACCGTCACTGGCACATTGTGTGCCTAAAGGCGCCAAAACCATCCCCTCAATCTCTGGCTTGGTGCCTCTGTGTTGACCATACAAATCCCAAATAGCCGGTGACAAAGGCAGTCCAAGTCTTGAAATTCCCAAAATCACCAAAAAAGCCCAAGGTCTTCTAATATGGGAATTGCAACTATCGCACGTCTTCAGGATAGCTCGGATATTATAATACAAGTGCCTTGCTTGTTGTCCCGTCCTGACAAAATAGATCGCTCAAGCTTGCACCGTTCAACTAAAAGGGATCGCTCAGCTTCCATGCCCAGGGGGATATAACCTTGGATAAATGGAAAGAGATAACGATCGAGTGGGAAATGAGATAAATATCCCTCGATCAATCATATTTATAGATGCCATTCTCTAAGGAAATCCTGGATAAATAGACGACGCCCTCCCCAGAGCCGGCCTCATCAATTGATCCTTGCGCAATCTAGGTAATACCGCAGTCCAGAGAATTGACGGTCTCTGCAGTAATCGTGGGCGGAGCCAAAGTCGACATCGGAACCTCAGTACGGACAACATAAAGGTCTTCCCTGTCTCGAGTTAGGCTCTGTCTCCAGTCATCACAGCCATAACCAGCTATGTTGGGAATTCACTGCAAACAACAAAGAAAAATTTTAAACAAAGGTTTATTGATGAGTCCCAACAAAAAAAAAGAAAGAAAAGAAAGCATCAAAGCAAAAATTCAAGTACTCCATCGGTTGGTAAACTGGTGGGGGATATGAAGATTGCCCATATGTAGGCTGAACAAATGAGGGTTGGCCATAAGGAGGCTGAGAATGATTAGATAATTGTTGTGACAATTGGCCTTTATGGAAAGATTAATTTTGAAAATGGGCCTGAGGTTGGGGCTTGGGTTGAAAATTTTAGGTCCTGACTTCACACTCTACAACTTTCATGAAGACCACATTACCCAGATCTGCCATCTACCCCACAGTCAACCCATGTTATCAGAAAACTCCCATTCTGTCCTGCATGATATGGTTCTGTGAACTAGCACATTGAAAATTCTGCAAAGGCCATGGATGAGGTTTTCTGAAATTTTGCACCCACCTGGGGTCGTAGATCTTCGAGAGATATTTCCAATGCCACCAACTTTACATTGATTGGACATTGGGGCTGATCACAGTGTCCATTTTCACCGGATCACGCGCAGTAAAACAGCAAAGGCAGCTCGTGAGTAACAACTAACGATCACCCCCGGGCCGACTGCCTCACCTTCCAAAAGGCAAACCAGCACACCATCTCCCCCAAGAATGCCCCTGCAGGAGCTGCTGATGTAGCAGTACCTTCCCGTCCCCGCTCGGCCTGCCAACCAGGATGTGGGCCCCATAGTCGTCGACACTCGCCATCACCAAAGCGGCCCAAATTACTGCCCGTCAACCCAAGAACAGTCCTCCTAGGCCCATTTGTAGCCCTTTACCTCCCTACATGGAGTGGGCCAATATTTTCACTGTTGTAATTAATTTTTTAAGATTGTACCAGGAGTTACCGACTTGGCCGGGATCATCTTCCCCACGCCCGAAGCATGGAGGTAAACCCGCCACCCCCTTCATAGTTGTGTTTGCTTTCCTAGTATATGTTTGTTTGCCACTGCTAGAGAGCATGTGATAGGATCCTAGCTCCTATCAAACTCAATCACCGCTGCGAGGAAGAGAGCGAGACCCGTCTCATGACAATACCCGGGCACAAGAGTGAGCTTGGCCACCCTTGACTCACTGCCAGTTTGTCAACTGTGCATGTCCGACGCTTCCCTCTCTAAGGGACGAGTCACGAGCTTGCTAGAGTCTCAGGTCCTGCATCCACTTGAGTCGAGTCCGCATCTTCGTCCCACATCACACCGGATGGCGCGGAGAGCATTCTAGAGTCATGGGTTGGCCTCGACTCGTGGTAAAGTGACTAGAAATGTGAGCGCCTATAAGGTGTTCGAGATAATTCTCGACTATCATCAACAAGCTGTATGGACTGGCTAGTGACACCCGGGTCCCAAATTTAAGTGGGCGACCAAGTCCACTAGTGTTAGCTGGTTGGACAGAGGCATTCACTACAAGAAAAGTCACAATTTTCGATGTCCACATTCCATCGCAAAAACGTCGCAAATGTGTCCCAACTTTGATTTTCGATGTAATTTCGATGTAATTCAGACTGAAGATGTACGTCGCTACTATTTGGTTGCTAATTTTCAACGATTTTTTTTACCGTCTCAAATTCATCACCAATTTTTGACGATCTAAGATGTCACAATTTTTGTTGGTAATAATGATGAAAATTAATTAGAATTAAATTAATTATTAGTTGTGACGAAATTTTATGTAGTCGCAAAATGATCGAAATATTTCGATGGGAAATTAAATTTGTGAGTTAAATTATTTTCGACGAAATTACTTTCGTCACTAATCTATAGTAATGTATAAACAAATTTGCGACAAATAAGCTGTACGTCGTTAAGATGCTAGTCAGGAATAATTCCGACAAAGAGATGGTTGGTCCCAATAACGTCGCTAATCTGTAGCAATGTATAAACGAATTTACGACAAAAAGTTGTACGTCGTTAAGATGCTAGTCAGGAATAATTCCGACAAAGAGATGGTTGGTCCCAATAACGTCGCTAATTTGTAGCAATGTATAAACGAATTTACGACAAAAAGCTATACGTCGTTAAGATGTTAGTCAGGAATAATTCCGACAAAGAGATGGTTGGTCCCAATAACGTCGTAAATTTACAATGTATTAGAGACCGAATATTTATACATCGAAACAATGTGATTCGGAGAACCTTTTTTCATCGTAAAATATGTTGTTTATTTGCGATGGATTAGGCTATTTAGATTTCTTTAGGATTTAGAGAAAATCTAAAAAGATGCCCCCCTTTTCCCGTTACACGTGACCCTTCTCCCCCTTTTTCTCCCCACTTCCTTCTTCCACTCCGATTGCAGGCGTCTCCCTTCCCTCTCTGATTGTAGACGGTGAGCGCGGAAAGGTGGACGATCGGTGACGGTGGGGGCTTGGGGGCGTGCGGGTGAAGGCGGAGGCAACAATTCTCGTTCGCGGGTGAGGCCGTGTGTGAGCTCGCACCGTGTGGCCGGCACACGCGGGCATCGGTTGCTTCCCTTCGAGGTTTGAGACCTCCATCGAGTAGGGGGATGGATCTACTCTCACCCTGTGCCGTTTCCCGATCCGTGTGGTTTGAAGCGAGAAGAGAGGGGTATTTATTTTCTCGGAGAAAATCCATGTTAAGGGTCGTGAGAAGGGATTCTTAGTGTAAATCGGGTTTAATCGGTGGTTATGTGATCATGGAGGGTTACTGTGTGTTTTCTGAGATTTTTCATGCCTATTGGGAGATGTTTTTGGGCTGGGGAATGACCCTCTTGAAGTTGGGTTCCAAGGGAGACCCTGCACAGGTGACGGCCATCGAGCTGGCCGTCATCAACCCATGGGCGACCAGCTTACTTGTCGCCTGGGTGCCAAACACCCTGGAAGGCCAAAGGGCTGGCCGCCCAAGTGTCTGGGCGGCCACTGAGTGGGCCACCAAGGCCGACACCAACCTGAAGGCTGGGCAGCCAGTGTGTTGGCCACCTAGGCCTCTGGGCTGGTGGAGACACCGTACTCACCGGACCCACTACTCGGAGCCGATGCTGCATCGTCCCGACACCATCGAGCTTGTGGCTCGGAGATTCGGCGTCCTGAAGCTCATTTTCATTTTCTATGTATTTTAAGAGTGTATGGTGTGTATTGTGTGTATAATACATGTATTACTACATGTATTATTTACTTTTGTTTTATCAGGCCAATACTCTTTTATTTTAACCCCAATAGTCAAAAGATAATTATTGTAATTTGTTTTATTAGGCCAGGACATGGATGACCTTAGCTGAAATGTTTAGGGATATATTTGTCCAAGTGTAATATGGCCATTCCTATAAAAAGGAGGCTAGTGTACCCATTTATGCATTGAATGAAAAAGAAAGATTGCAACCCACGTAGGTGCTTTGCCCCTTCTAGCCCCCCTTCCCTCCATCTCCTGCGTGAGATTTGAGAGATTGTCCGGTGAGAGATCGAGCTGCGCAAGGCAGTAGTTATCCCGTCCTGTTCGCGTCTTCAGAGTGCCGTCGATCTTTTCCACGACGTCGCCGCATCAAATTCGGTATCAGAGCCCAACAACGACATCTTTATCATCCTCGACATCGATTCCCCTCCACAACATCTGTACGTGAAAAAAAAAGAAAGAAGAAAAGAAAGAGCAGAAGAGTTCTTTCTCTCGACTGAGAAAGAAAAAAATACACAGAAGTAGAAGATCTCTCGGTTGAGAGAGAGACAGAGAGAGAGCGAAAAAAAATCAGTTCGCTGGGCTGGGCATCGTCGCCCGTGCCCAGGTTCAAACCTCCCCACGGCCGCAACGGCCATCTTCTTCCCACCGCGCCACCGCCCGCCACCGCCAGTAGTCGCCCGCGTCACTCGCCAGTAGCCGCCCGCGTCACCCACATCGCTGGCTGCCCGCCCGCACTAGCGCCTGCCCGTCCGTGCCCGGCTGCGCCTCCATCGCCTACCTGCGCCCGCCACCTGTGCCCTTGTCGTTGTCACCTGCCCCACTCGGCCGCCCTGCACCTGTGCCTACGCCCGGTCGTGCCCTCCCGGCCACCAGCGATCGTGCCCACGACTGCCCAACCGCCTGCCACGCTTGAGCGCACCTGTTTGCCGCGCTCGCACCAGCACCTGTCAGGCCGCCCGCCCTCACCTACATGCGCCTGCTCGTAGTCGCGTCCGCACTGGTTCATCGTGCTCGCGCCAGCGTCTGCCTGGCCGCCTGCCCTCACTCGCGCGTGCCTGCTCACTATGCGCATACCCTGTGCCTAGGCCGGCGTACATACATCTGCACCCAGCCCTCGGCTAGGCCCGCACCCGGCACCAGGCCGCGCCTGCACCCCGCCCGCTCACGCCCCTTATACTCATGCACTGACCTTCTAGACTAGAGTGGAGATGTGCACAGACCTGTCAGATCTGGAATGAAGACATGCATCGACCTCACAGACTAGAATGTGAATGTGCATCAACCTGATAGTGCTATGTGCAAATGTGCACAGACCTTATGCCTACCGCTAACACATGTGCACCGACCTTACATGCTATCGCTAACACATGTGCACCAACCTGACCTTGCTAAATGTAAATGTGCACAGATCTTATGCCTATCACTAACACATGTGCATCGACCTTACATGCTATCGCTAACACATGTGCATCGACCTAACCTTGCTAAATGCAAATGTGCACAGACCTTATGCATGCATAGACCTGTATGTGCGTAGACTTCTATGCATGCGTAGACCTTGATTTTCAAATACGCACAGACCTGAATGTGTGCACAGACCTGGATGTTGCATGTGCATGGACCTTAGATATGCACAAACTGATATGTGCGTAGACCTTAGAAGGCATGAAGAGAAATGTGCATCGACCTAACAGTGCACACGGTAGAAGGTACATCGACCTTGCTTCAGACAAATGTAAAATATGCATCGACCTATCTTCAGGCAAGTGAACGATGTGCACCGACCTTGAATACATAGTGGGTGAATATGCACTGACCTTCATGTGTGACATGTATGAACATGCACCGACCTTCATATGCAACGTGTATGAACATGCACCGACCTTTATATGCAACATGTATGCATATAGACATGCATCGACTTACATATGCAACATGCATCGACTTTCTAGCTTTAAACTGAAAGGTGCATCGACCTTATAGATGAGTAATGCAAACATGCATCGACCTCATAAAAGACTAATGCAAATGTGCATCGACCTCGTAGAAGACCAATGCAAATGTGCATCGACGTCATAGATGAGTGATGCAAATGTGTATCGACCTTGTGTATGCTCAGACCTTAAAGGTGCATGTGCTCCGACTTGAGTGCATATGTTTAGACTTGTATGAAACATGTGCTCTGACCATGCCTAGTATGCTCTGATCAGATGCCTTCATGTGCACTGACTACAGTAATGTGCTCCAGCCTTATAATACACACTAGCACATATGCTTAGACCTTATATGCAAGCTAGCACATATGCTTAGACCTTAGAATGCAAGATGCAAGATGTGCATTGACCTTAGAAATGACTAAGAAAAATGTGCATCGACCGTCATATGCACACTATGAACATGCACCGACTTGCATCTGCCTTGATATGCAACATGCATCGACCTTAATGTTGAGATGTGCATATGCATCGACCTTGATCATGTGCAACAGTGTATGTGCATTGACCTGATTATGTAAAGTCATGAATATGCATTAGTCATGTATGACAAAATGCATTATAGACCTGTATGACAGAATGTTAGATGACGGAGAGTGTTTGACATCATTAAACCATATGAATGCAAACATCATCAAAATCACATAAATGCAGCATCAACACATATGACTTCATACCGTAATGAGTCATAGTGTTTGACATCATCAAAATCACAGGGATGCAACAATCTCTCCCTTTTTTGATGATGACAACACTAACACTATGAGTCATAAATCTAGTTTGATGATGACGACACAATAAAGCAACATGCTAACTCTCATCAAACTATTCTCCCCCTTTGACTTCATCAAAAAGGAGATAATAGTTTGAGAAAATCAGTAGAGATAAGTGCGAAGCATGCATGATAAATGAATTATTCTCTCCCTTTTAAAATGAACTGAAACTGCCAGCCATTACAAATCATGTAACCCTACTCCCCCTAAAAGTGTGAGGTAAATAGGAATAAGGATAGGGTATGACAGAGGACAGCCAAGAAAGACTATCAATTAGACTAATCTCCCCCTTAATACTAGAAAGATGCTGATGAGGCAATCTCCCTCTCTGACAGAATAGAGGGATTGGAATGGAATTAAATTATCAGACATACAGAATGAAGGGTGCATAAGTTCAATGATAACATCAACAAAAACATAGGGATAATCAAGGATGAGTTCAGATCATGACAATTTTCATCAAAGACAGTGAACAGAATCAGATAAAAGTAGAATCTGATATTGAATGGGCTTGTAGTGAAGTATCTGTTCGTCATCAATTAGAACTTGATTAACCAACTCTGATTGAATATATTTGTTTCTAATATCAACATCTTATCACATATTTTATAAAAAGCCAAAAGTTTTATTAAAACCTCAAAACACCCAATTCACCCCCCTCTTGGGTGCCATTGACACGAGACTTCAGAGTCCTCAGGCTATAAAGAGCCCACGTCGAGGACATAACCCCCCTCCTGAAACTCCTCCGCTTACAGGACCCATGCAGCTGGCGCACTATTTAAACCTGGGAAACCCTCCGGTGAAAGGTAAGGCCAGAGCAAGCCTAAACTCCCTGAGCAAGAACCACTTCACCACTTGGTGGAGAGGAATCTCACGCCCTCATTCTCCTTCCTTCTACCCCTCGCACCAGGGCTCTACTGACTTAGGCATCAGAGGGTTTACCATGGGGATTCATCCCTGGGCACCTCTGACCCGTTTCCCTTTCTTACAGTTCATAACCTCGTGGTCAGCATCTCCAGCTCAGGACAAGCGCGAGATCACGCCTCTTTACTATCCACACTAGCAAGGGGAGGGGAAAAAGGAAACCTCTAGGCTAGATTCTAGGAAGGGGGGTGCCCAACTCCTAGGGGAAGTGGGAGGAGGGGGGCGCCCCTCATCCCACCCCAAGTGGGCTTGGGAAATGGGGAGGAGGGTACGCTCCCCTAGGCATGGGCCCTCTGGGGGGGCGGCCAGCCCAGTCCTCCATGGGCCTAACCCAACAGGTGGCCCACCAACCAAATCCAGCCTCCTAAACATAAATATGACCCTAATGAAATCCAATTAGCCTACAAAAGTCCAGAATGAAAGAAAAACAAAGGTCCAAGCTCCTGACTAAGTCTCCATGCCATCTCCAAGCCATAACGAAGTCTGCAAGTCTCGAACAGCGCTACGTGTCCTGTAGTGTCGCTCTGCCGCATCACGCTGGTCTCTAGCTCGAGTGTCCTCACCAGCGAGACTCATGCATACCTACTCATATATATGGTGGGATGAGGTGGGTTGACAAGTGCATGGTTTATTTATATGCATGCGGAGCACCTAGGCAAGAGGCTGTGGACAAAGGCGCTATCGCAGCCATTACTAACATATGCATAACTATATGTAGACATGTACATGCAGCTACAAGGGACAGCAGCAGATTCGGCAGCCAGGAAAGCTAATACAGCGACTGGGGCATTACACAATGGCCAAACATGCGGGAGGGGCTGGATGTGTGATACGGCGACCGATAGGGTGCCAGCCGGCGGCTAAACACACATGAAATGTGAGAGGGAGATGGCAGCCAGAATAGTGAGTTGTGAGAGTGATATGGCGGCTTGAACACTGTAGCTACAATGCTCTGGCTGTCGTATCATTTTTTTTTTTACAATCCCATGAAAATAGAGTGAAATGCTAAAAAATTGGGGATCAAAAAACATCGATTTTAACAATGTAAAAATTCACAAATGCTCCTGTTTGAGGCATCTAGGGGTCCCAACAAATTAGTATGATTGGACCCAGGATTTACGTGAACATGGGACTGACAAACCGATCACACGGGTGATGAAGTCCACAACTATGGGGTAACATGGTGCAGACAGAGTAAACCAATATTCCCCCAACAATGGGGTTTTAAGCGATTTCTTGTATCCAACTAGCTCAAAGAAGAGAGAATGACATCCATCCAACGCTATGCATATGAACTTAAGGTATGAATGCATAGATACGTAATAGGAAATAGAAGAAAGGCAACATGGGGGACCATACGGTCTATAGTTTTTTTTATTACTCATACATGGGAGACAAAATACATCCGATTGAAAACAGTAAGGAAAAATAACTAGAGATTGCAGTAAAGAACACAGAGGGAATGGAGAGGAAGGGGGAAACTGTAGCCCAAATTGGGCATTACACGGCGGGGAACCCACCTTGCGAAGTATGAAACCTCCTCTCCTTGGCTTCTTCTCTCTCTCTCTCTTTTTACTTCGCTCTCCTCATCTCCTTTGCGGCCCTTGGGGTTTCTTTTTCTTTTCCTAACTTCTCTTGGCTGTCCCCGGGGGTCTGACCTCTTGTGCTCGAAGTAGAGGCTTTTATAGAAGGAGATGTGTAATGCCCGATAATTTTGAACTCAACTGAGTGATCCGATCTAGACCTTTCATTTAAGTGGAAGAAGTCTGAAATCCTTGCGTCAGTGTAATCCCAGCATCAATGAACCACCTTTAACTCGGTGCCTAAGGCCTTTCTGAGGTCTCAGCCGAGCAATCTGACCTAGATCTTTCATCTAAGTTAGAGAAGCTCGAAATCCTTACGTCGGTGCAATTTCAGCATCGATGAACCCTTTAACTCGGTGCCTAAGGCCTTTCCGGGATCTCAGCCGAGCGATCCGACCTAGATCCTTTGTCTAAGTCAGAGAAGCCTGAAATCCTTGCGTCGGTGCAATCCCAGCATCGATGAACAGCTGACCCCGACCCCTTTCCTCTTCAGAGAACTCTCTCACTCCTCTCATATCTAGGCACTACCTTAAGCATCGAAGGGTTCTTCTAGAGAACATTTATCTCGGTCGGAACTTTTTCTTATAGGAGAAGCTCAGCAGGGTACTCTCAGGGTGGTGGTTACTTCCAATAGGCTAGCTGAGAAGCCCGATAAGGTACTCTTATGCCTTCAATAGTGGAGTGTAGAACGGTCGACCCGACTCTCAGCCACGAAGCCTCGGGCCATCAGTCAAGAAGGAACCTTGGACCATCACGGCGCCATCCTAGGAGGAAAGGATACATCAAGCCCCACCACTTCCTCCCATCGATCCCGAAGTTCGTCTAGGAGACTCTCAATCCTACATCTTCCACCTTGGAGATCCGTGGCCCCTGGGTAACTGGCGGGCCTATGTCATCAAACAGGATTCCAACATCGACATATCCTCTGACCCTACCTCGGGACTCCTAGTTTAGTACGCCTGCATATAGTTAGGTCCTATACACCTAACTCAGACTTTAGTAGGTAAGGAGATGCCCAGGAGATATAGAAGCTGAGTCCCCACTCACTCGCCTATAGGGAATTATCAACATAGAGGATCGACCATGGCTGAGAGTCCAAGAGATTGCACAAGAAGGCTCCAAAGCTCTAGAAGGATACACGGAGGCCTCGGCAAAGTAATGCTCGGTGGTAACATCTAGGGCAGTCAACAGAGACTTCGATAATCAGCTTTGAAGCTCACCCCGTCGATGGAGACACGTTCTCTTCTTTTTCGGACTCTATATCCTGATCCAGCCACCCTCTGTTAGGACTTCGTAATTTTAATGACAATATAACTCGTGCAAATGCAAGTGTTGTAGTACACGTAACACTAGCCCAAGAAGACGGATCAGTGAGACGATCAGTGATGATTCTGTCCGGACAAAAAGAAGGCAGATTCGTTGATGACATAGACAGGTGATTGACAAGGCCGAACAAGAAAATGGTGAATATAACTAATTCCAATCTATCAAACTCTGACATACGAGTGACAAGTTTTGGCTGGTGCCTTTAGAAAAGTCAATAATTTCGTCAACCTCCTCATCATGCATCCAATAATCCAAACCTACCATGAGAGAGAGAGAGAGAGAGTGAGAGAGAGAGATTAAATACTGCTGCATCAGTCTGTCATGTTTATTTATTTCCAAAAGAATGAACGGGGCCAGAACACGACATCCTCCGCGCCCTGCTACGACGTTGCCAAATCCTCTGCAGCAGTCCGGATTTCCTGAGGACGCCCGAGGTGCCCACAAGAACGCAGCCAAAGGAAATGGAATAAAGGGTGCATCGTCTTGTACACACGGCCCCGTTAGAGAAAAACAGGAAGCAGACACACGTACACATGTGTGTGTGAGTGTGTGTGCATGTGTGTGTGTGTGTGTGTGTGTGAGAGAGAGAGAGAGAGAGAGAGAGAGAGAGAGAGAGAGAGAGATTGGCGCACGTCAAGACCTCATGGGATCCTTCTTCTTTCTCTTTTCCTCTCTGGAGCTTTTGCACTGTGCACTGTCACCTTCTGTTATAAAACTCGATAATTAGGACTGCAAAGTGTCAGGTTATCATCGATTCCTCTGAGGCTGGCGAGAATTCTGCGGAAAGCTGATGTGGTACCCACGATCTCCTGTATCGGAATGACCGGAAATCTTCACCACAGATCTATTACACTAGTCGAGAACCGGCGGCACTTGCGATAATCCACATTTGATCCACAGTATTGCCTTCAAGAGACGTCCTTCGACTTTATTCGGGAGATGGAATCGGTCGCCGTTGCTAAGGCAGCCCCGATTGATGCTGCTGCGGTGGGCTGCCACGTCTACCACGTTGATTCCCATGCGTCTACCTACCAGAAGCACACAATGACCGCCATGAGGGTAGCCAAGAAGAACCCTGGCACATTGCAAAGCCGGCTATCTATTTCGGGCAAATTCGTACTCATCAGAAGCGTCCGAGTGTTTCTGAACGGTCGACAGGCCATGATTATACCCAGCAAAGTGATTTCAATGGTGACGGTATGTAGTACCTTCCAGGTGCTGGCCCAGTGCAAGATGGATCACTCTGAGTCCAAGATGAAGGACGGGTTGGCACCAAAGCCAGCCAAATGTGAGCAAACATGGGTGCCCAAGCAACCACGGGCCCTGATTTCAACTACACTAAGGTCTTCCTTGATCGATAGACCCGTAAGAAGAAGAGAAGACCAAGATGCCAGCCCCGCTGTGTCCTGAACGAACACACGCAGGTTACGTTCAACGGGCAAATATCTACTCTCATGATAAGAAGCACGGCAGGGCAACCTTACAAGGCCGCTGCATTTACAAGTCTCTGGCACCAGCTAAAATGTCACAATATATGATACGTCGCATCAAAGGGAAAAATGATACTACGCAAGTCATCTGGGGCACTCCCACGACCTTCGAGACACCTCTCTCACGACACGGCGATCACTAAAATCCATGATAATTTGGAGAAGCAGGCATCTCTAGATATTCACTTGTAACATGATCGGAGTGACCGGTTGCTATGGGAATTCATCTATGGAGGCCGCAGCTGAGATAACACAAGCTCGCGTTGAAGAAATTGGTGCAGACCTGATCGCGATGATTGCAAATGTGATCACCGCTGAGGATGATGGCGTGAGACTAGCGCCCTCTTCAGATATGCCATCGGAAGGGCAGGGTTGTATCAACCCTGACAAATTATAGGAAGGAAAGTTCTTAAATGGATTAAAAATAAATAAATAACCAAGGCCCAGAACATACACACATACAAACAATACCAACACATATGGGCCTTACACGTGAATGGGCCAATTAGAAGAGTCATCCAGCAAATAGGGAAAGGGCGCCCATTGTAAAGGCACCATTCCCAAGAAGGGTGCCCCTTGCTTGGGCGCTATTTCCTGAGGATAAAATAATAAAAACTCCGGTTGTGGTGTTTTGATCTTACTAGGATGGGGGCAGAGATTTGGCAATGAGGATATCGTATGAGTCATATTACACTCACTAGGATTAATATGAGGGAAGCTTATATCCCAGTAGGATTCTTTTCGTGGAAGGTTAGGTTCCATTAGGATTCTAAACCTCAGACTCTATAAATTAAACTCTCCATCGACGAGCTCCTACTGCTCGTATTGTTTCCTGGCATCCTCTTCCTTTGCCATTCTTTCCTGGTGTTGTTGCAGAGAAGAACTTCCGTTGCTACTGCACTTCCTCCTACGGCTATACGTAAAGGAAGGATCCTCTGTTTCTTCCTCTTCTTCTTCCACGATCGTGTGCTACTGCTGCTGCAAATTTATCATCTTCTTCCTCTACAGCCATTCTACTGTGTTGCAGTTTCTTCCTGCTGCTGCTTCTTTTCTGCTGCTGTGAAGAAGCTTGCGGCCAATGCTCGTGAAGGAGTTCGATTCTTCTTCTTCTACACTGCAGGAGGCACACCACTTTAGTGTAGTTGCTGCTACACCTTTTTGCCGTGAACGAAGAAGGAAGACTTATTATCTTCTTAGCTTGCTACTTCTTTCTCTTGTTGCTGCTCGATGAAGAGTTGCATCCCTGGTATTGCGTGAGAAGAAAGAAGCCAGCCGCTTCTTACTCTTCTGCCGTTACTGCTATTCTCTGCATCACCTTCCTACAGGGATATTCGTCTACCATGCCCACAGTTGCTACTTATCTTCTTCCTGATTCGTGTATTTCTTCTCTGATTCATCATCCAGAATCAACCCATAAGGTTGGTGTTCTCATGTACAAAGCCCAAACACATTAATTATAACCAAGGTCATGCATATAAGTCTTGTAGCATGGTTTCTGTTAAGTTTTTTCTAGGTTACAGTAAATAGAGACCCTTACCTGGGCGCTATATAAATGAGCGAGCCAGGTCAAATTCTGCAACCCCCATGGGCACCTCGCATTTCTGGTTAAAGCCAGCAATCTTGACATTCTTCACTTCAACCAGGTGCACATCAAAGTAATACTTCTGGTACACCCGATAGGGGAGTATGTTGACTGCTACTCCTGGGTCGATCAGGACCCTGTTGATAGGCTATCCATTCAGTTGCCCCTTCATATAGAGCGGCCTATTGTGACTGCAGGTGGGCAGAAGCATGTCATCTTCTATGAAGGCCACGGCTACTTCCGGTGACATCTCTGCTAGACAGGCTTCAAGGTGTGCTGGCGTTTGGAGTGCGACAATGATGGCTTGCCGCGTCTCTTCGTCCAGAGATAGCATCTCCCAGACAGTGAACCGGGTCGAGATCTTCTTGAGGTGCCTGACTATCCGGTCAGCAGTGCGCACCTTGAGCAGCTTTATCTCTTCAGGCTTACCACGTCTGCCCCCGCCCTGGGCTTGGGGCGCTGGGTTGGAAGGTGACTCCTCCGCTAGATCTGGTGCTGCTACCTAAGCCTGCGGGGCCTACTGGGCCTCCTCTTTTTTCGTCATAAATTCGACAAGGTTAGGGATGCCGTCAAATTCTTCTGTCAGTTGGGGCGGGACCGCTACCAGTAGAGCCGAAGGATTGCTTATAGGCAGAGCCGGGAGGCTGCTGGCTCCCTTGGTTGGTCGGGGTCCTTGCGGGTGCACCTGCTTTTCTATGCGGGCCCGAAGGAACTTAGTGAATGAGGGAGCACCCTGACTCTTCGGCTTCTCGAGATAAAGACCCGATGGTGGGGGGATCTCCGTACCTCAAACCTTGGGTTCGGGGACTTGGTATGGCTACTCGCCCCTTAGCATGATGTTGCGGTTGTCCTGAGTAGGGCATTCCCATTTCTTCCCTGACCGGGTGGCATGCTGGGAGGTGGATGCTTCAGCCTGATTCGCCTCCGGTGGGTCACATGATGCTTCTTCTTGTTCTTCACCCAGAGAGAGGGCAGTGTCAAACATGGCCGAAAGGGTATTGAAGGCAACGATGACCTCCTTTTTCTTCTTATTCCTAGGTCTTCTCTTTTTCCTCTTCTTTTCTACAATGGCCGGAGACCACTCTTGGGGGAGTTCGCCCCACAAGGGAGGCTCTTGTTCTGCTTGGGCTTCTACTTTGGGGACCAGCTCGAGGGACTCAAACTCCTCCCAGGGGACATATTCTTTCAGCTCAATGGGCCGGATCTCAGGCTGTTCATAATCTTCAAGACCATCAATGATGGCCTGGAGTATCTCAACCACCGGACTGACCTCTTTGTGCATCCGCGTCGGGATATGTTCTTTCTTGTTGTAGGTAGGCCATCTCATGACCAACCGAGGGGTCGTATCATGCCATGTAGGGTTCACCAGTGGCGGTGCTGGCCGGGGAGTGACACACCTCACATGAACCTCCAGGGCGGGCACGGGAGCCCATCTTCTCCTGCTCTTATTTGGTGCAGACTGCCAACCCCCTTGATCCTGGGCCGACACAACCACAAAAGCTTCATAAGTAGCGCGGGTGCTAGCCTCCGCCCACTCTTTAGGCAACTCTTGATACAAAGATATCATGTTGACACTGGGGCTCATGTTGGGCATTTCATGCGGCTGCGGAGGATCCACCTTGTGCTCCCCCATGTCTAGCCCCCCTTCTTGATTAAGGACTCAATTATGTCCTTGAAAACATAACAGTCCTCGATGGTATGCCCTAACATCTGATGGCAATGGCAGAAGTGAGGGCCATCCTTCTTCTTTAGGTCACCGGGTCTCTTCGGTTCTGGCAACGTGAATTTGTTGTAGCTGGTTGCCCATTCAAACAGGAGCCGGGACTTGTCTCGAGAAAAGGAATATAACTTATTTCTCATTTTCTCCCTCAGCGAGGGGCCTTCCTGTTGCTCTGTGGATCTGGGCGGTGGAGGGTTTGCGACGCCTTTGGCCCTTTCCTTCTGCTTCCCAAAAGCCTGAAAGTCCAATGTGTGGACTTCTGGTGGGATTGGCTTCTTCTCGACTTGTCTCACCCTCTGGTTTGATGCGGTCGGGGTGGAAGAGTACCGGGCAAGGAATGCCTCGATTTCAGTCACTATATTATTCAGGCGGTCAAATGTCTTAACCTCGACGCCAGTCATCCTTTCTAGGATTTCTTTCTTCAGATTCGGCTTGCAGATCTGCATGTCATCCTCCTGATCCAGGGGACGTCTACATCTCATGCTAAGGTTCCTCCATCATTTGATGTAGTCCAATGTTGACTCATCATTTCTTTGCCTTGTGGCGTAAAGTTCCGCCACGGTGACCTCTCGCTCAGTGATATAGAATCTCTCTTTGAATTTCTTCTACTATCGGGCCAATCCGCAACAAACCTAGGAGGTAAGCTGGAGTACCACTCAAAGGCCAACCCAGTTAAGTGTTGAGCCGAAAAACTTTAGGAGGTGGGCCTCATCAGTAGCCAAGTCCCCCATAACATTTACATAGTAGGTGATGTGCTCTCTGGGGGACCCTTGCCCATTAAACTTCTCAAACTTCGGCGGCTTGGTGATGCCAACCGGCAACTTCTTCGTGGCATAATGAGCCGGATAGGGCACCCGGTAGACGTCGAATGGTGTTTGAGCCCCGTCGCCCCTTTCTGCTAGCTTCATGTCTATCATTTGTTCCAACATCAACCGACTGACTACTGTTGGGTCGACTGGGCTTGGATAGAAATGGGCGGGCTGCGCAGCTGGGGTGGTCAGCACAGTCACCTAAGGGGCCATGGGAGACCCCTGGGATGGCGAGATCTGCGGCGGGGCCAGTGCCAGGTATTGTGCTTGTTGCAGGGGCATGCCACCAAGGAAGCTGGATGTTGATGGGAATGTCGCAGCCTGCAGAGTCACTTCAGAAGATTGCCCGTTGCCCCTGGGTGCTTCCAGTAGAACCTCGGTCTGCCCGGACGTCGAGGGCTGTGTATTCCTCTCATTCAGTTGTCTCTTCAACGACTTGATCTCCTACTGGAATTGTTGTATCATGCGTAGCATAGCAGGGTCATTCGTGGGGAGACTGGACATGCCCCCTATCTGTTCGGCCAGGGCGTCCTCGGATGATGTAGGGGGTCTGCCACTCGTGCCTCTAGTGGTGATCACATTGGCCATCAGAGCAGTGGAAGGTTCTTCCAGGGAGGCCTCCTCAGCGCTTGTCTATGCCACTTCGCCTGTCGCTCTTCCTCTTCTAGTGAGAGGCCCGGGTCTGGCGATGAGTCTGGCCACCTCTTCAGGGTCGGTAGGTAGAGCTCCATACCGGCCAAGAACTCCTGCCATATTGTAGGTGAAAATTTGTCAGTTCTTGTTTCTCTTTGCCATCCTTCTCGACGGCTTATTTGGGAACACCAGTCTGTCAAAAACTGACTGTCGAGGTGGCACTTCCTCCCGCACAGGGGAGTGGCATCGTTCCTCCGACCGATTCCTTGATTCTGCGCTAGGCACAGGTTGGATTTCTTCTTCTTCTCGAAAGGCGAAGGCCACTACCCCCAGCAGTCTCTGACGACCCATAGGGGTGCTACTCGGGCCCCAGAGGTAGTTTCTCATGACTTGCTCGATCCCTTCCCACTCCTGGTCGGGGAGAGCAGTCGGTACTTGCCTGTCGACGGTGACAGCAGGATGAGTGTAAGTTGCGAATGCCGGGTGGGCAGCATGGTGACGACACCTGCGGCGTTGACGGTGGGCATTTTCAGGCAGCGCTGGTGCAGCAACTGCCGTTTGGTAGGTCAGGGTCGCCATCTTGCCCCTTTCGTCTCCTTGGGCCCTCCTCAAGCAAGTGTAGCTTGGCCCTACGTGGGCCCATGCAGTGGGTTGGGCTTCCTTGGGAGCCCAGGCTTGTTTCAGTTTGGCCGACTTGTGAGCCGGTACATTCCTTGGTGCCATAGTTGGGACGGCGGGCGCCTTCTCTTTCAGCTTCTCGAGTCCTTGGAAAGAATTGTGGACTGGAACGGCTAGTATTATGCGATCTGGAATCACCTCGGACCTTTTCCCATTTAAATGGACTCAGAGCAGCACCGGTGTTGTTCCTCCGGAGCCTCCTCTGGTGAGACGCCGATCCTTGGTGAGACGGGCCGGCGGTTTGGTGCACATGGTGCACGTTGCAACTCAGCATCTCTGTTGAGATGCCGTTGTTATCTCTGGCCACAGCTCAACCAGAAGTAGCTTCAGTGGCCCCCTAGGCAGGGGCGTCGGTCTTCGACGAGTCGGACGCCTCCACGTTCAACATGTTGACGAAGGCTACCCCCCAAAAGTTGGGGAAGCCGACCATGGGAGGGAAACTCCCAAAGCAGAGGGGGACGGTGAGGTAGCCATCCCTGATGTGACTTTCGATGACCTGAGGGCCAAAGGTGACCGCCATTCTTGGTGCTGAAGTGTGACTTTCCTACATTTGCAAAGATGAAGCAATTATTATTACAAGAAGGGGGCCACAGGGCCCCTAATTTCGGCAAAGAGATGAAGGGTGGATGTTGGTCCCACTGGGCATACCAGACTTGTGGACGCACTTATTTTCGAAGATATTCATCTTGTTGGTTTTTTATTCGATTTGTTAAGTGCGTGGACATGCTAGTCACCAAGGTGATGATTTATTCGGGCTTCGTGGAAGCCCATGGTGCGCTCGATCTGACTTCGTCAGGTGATTGTGTAGTTCGGGTCGAGACCAAATCCCGCCGTGCCATAAAGGCCACGACATCATTTACATCCCCCATACGAGGGAACACCCTTGATTAATTGTCAAAATTAGGGGCTGCTAGCTCTTAACTACACATCTCATCCCTGAAAGATGAGATCACAGATTTGAATAATTCAGTGTCTAAATTTGTGAAAGGCATAGAAAATCTGGACAGACTCTTGGGTACTAAAGTAAATTTTTAGAAAGAGAGACTTAGTTTTGCTCCTGTAAACAAGAAATCTTTTGAAAATAAGCTCTACACTTCGCTTGTTTCCAGCTCCAATGTGGCCAGCACCTCTAATCTTCCTTCAACACAAGCAGTCAATCCGAAAACTTAAGAAAGGCCTACTATGCAGAAAACACACAAACAACATAAAAATCAAAAAAGAAAACTTTTAAATAAAAATAGAAAAATGAGTTTGCTTGTTCTGACATGCATGCTAGAAAACCCAATGCTAAGCACCGTGTCTCACAAAAAAGGAAAGTTTCATATTTTTATTGTGGAAAGCTTGGCCATATCTTGCACGATTGCGTTATCATGAAAAATGATAATTTAAGAGCAAGCAAGAATAGAAGAAACAATAGAGAGAGCCAAGGCAAGGGTCAGGTCAATATAGGGAAGAAGTGTGCTCAGCATAATCACGCTCAAAAACCCTGGAATGGGACGATGCGTAGATGCACCTTTGAAGGCAGGTCAACGCATCCTAAGGTAAGCAAAAGAAACCTTCCTCCGTGCTGCTTCCATTGTGAAAAATTTGGCCACACAGTCAAGAACTGTTGGCATCTAAAGGGAAGAACTCATTCTCACCCGAGGTATGTTAAATTGCCTGCTCACCCACAAAGGCTTAATATAAATGCACATGCACATAAGAAAAATACCAAATCCTTTATGTGCTTCTTTTATTGTGAATGAATTGGACATGAAATGTACGACTGTCATATGATGAGGGAAGATGACATGATTGCCATGAAAATAAATTCACATGTGAGAAGTACTGCTAACCCTCAAGGACCCAAGAAAACTTGGGTACCTAAAAATGCCAAATGAGAACTTTGGGTGTAGGATGCCTTGGAGCTGAACAAAGGATTAGCTAAAAATAAAAGCTTAAGGCACAGGTTTATGAATAAAGCTTTTCAATTATGATAACTTTAAATGTTAGGTTTTCTTTGTAGTCATTATAGTAAATGTATATCTTGCCTTCAATACATTCTGCATAATTGTAAAACTCCTCGCTGATATGTTCAAAAATCCTCCTTGATTGATCATGATGACTATGTTATGATGGGAAACTTGATGCAATGATGAGCCGCTTGCAAGCATGTGCTACTTCCTCTTTGGTAGCCATATCTATTTTCTATCTATCATTTGCTAACCATTGTTTTGATGATATTTGTCATCACTGCATATGATCCAACTCATCATTCATGTGCTCATATAACCTGTTGGCTAGCTGTCATAATTTCCATGAGCATTTGACAAAGGGGGGGTCTAAAAGTTTGCATCTCAGTTTAAAATGCATTGCATATGTCTTGAGTCTGCGTGTGTTGTAGGCATTAAGCATCATCTTGCGGTTCCCTACACTTTCATGCATTTCATGATTAAGGGACCCAACACCCCATGACTAGCTGTCCTGCACTCTCATGCATATCATACAAAGGAAAACTGAAAAATCTGCTCTGCATAATAGAATGTGCTGCATTCTCATTGCTGTGATCCGGTGGTATATAGAATGGTGATTTGTGTAAAGTTGGATCAAGTCCACCTGAAAGCATTCACTATGCATGAGGACGTATCTCTACCCAGTACCATGGGTCAATTGCTCATATAGGTCCTAGGCTGCTTACCCCCTCCGTGAGTCTCATTATGACACCTCAAAAGGTGCATGCCACACCTGAACACTCTTAAAAAGGGGGCTCAATAACTTTTGGCATCAAAAGAAATATCTGAAATGTTGTGCCCATGGATAAAGTCAGAAACGTCTAGGTGTTTAACCTTAATACTCTTGTAGTTTCTTTCAAGGGGTGAATGGAATTGAATGAGTAGGATGAAAGGAGGTTAACTTGAACTTTATATGTAATTCTGGTTCATTTTTATTAATTTTAAATTCAGATATTTTCAAATGCTTATTTTTGAGAAACTCAAAACTCATCAGATTTAAACCATACTAAAGACAAGGGTTGTATCATTGAAATTTCGGAAAAGTTTCTTTCAGCATCCTGATCATCTGCACTGCTTCATCTCCAACCAAAATTGTTCTCTCAAACAATTTTTTCATATTCTCATCAACCTTGGCAGTTTGATCAATTACTGCAGCACTTCTCAAGGATAGTCTTTGTTGTTCTTCATTGATGTCATAGTTATAGCATTGCATTTCTATTAATTTCTCACAAGTTTTCTCATGAATTTCTTTAAGTATCTTCAAAATAGAGCCTAATTTCTCACTCACATACATCAAGGACTCCATAAACTGATGTAGCTTTTTATCTGACCTAGCTTTGTCCAGTTTGCATTGCTCCCAGTGATTGTCAACTTTTTGTTCCAAATGTGACATTTTCAAATACATATTTCTGCTCAAATGCTCAACGTTCATGTTGAGTTGCATAAGTGAAGAATTAATGCTCGAGAATAGTGTTGACAAGAAATTGATCAATGTGGGATTTATTCCTGATAGGTTCTCGGCATGAATAGTAGATGGGCCTTTTCTTATAGAGGATGTCTCTACCTGTTGTCCTGGAGGTACCGCACTTTCAGTGCAGAGTTAAGGCTCATGCGCCTCCTCTTCTCTTCTTGGAGAAGGTTGTTGGAAAGGTCCAAAAACAACTATCAATTCTCTAGATTCAGAGGAATGAATAGCAGGAGCTTATGGTTTGGTAGCTGCAGTAGGAGGAGGCTCTTTTTGGTGACTAGGTAGATTCCGAACAATTCGACCTCCCTCGTTTTTAAACTTCATGAACTTTTCAATGAATCTCATGCTGTAAACATTAGCATTTGGAATTTTAACCATCTTTTAATTTTCTAATGAGATGCCAACTCTCTTGAAGATTACTGTCAAGTGTGCTGCATAGGGTAGATATCTTTTCTGACTAATACAACTACCCATGATCTGAATCATTATATCTGGCTGACACACTTTCATATTGCTAAACATACAGAAAAATAGAAACCTCTGTGTTTCAGTCAGACGACTTCTCCCACCACCTTGCGGAGTGATAATGGTCGTAAATATATAATGCAGTCTTTGCAGACGAGAGAATCTATTGGTGTTGAAGCTAGTGGCAAGTGTCTGAGAAGAGTTTGTAGGGTCACTTGGCTTCCCAGTCATGATGGTGTAAGCTACAAATTCATCATAATTGTAATCTGATTCCATCAAACCTTTTGAAGGAATATGTAATGCCTTTGGAATGAGTTTCTGCTTGATCTCAATCTTCACCCCGTTCACCTCAGTCCACAGCCTCTTGTCAACCTCATTATAAAATAAGTTTTTGTACCACTGATGTACCAACCTTGGGTAGTAGACCCTGTGTCTACTCACAAATTTCTTCCATCTTTGACAGTCTAGCAGTGGCAGTAGCTCAGGAAATCTGTCGAGCATTTTTTGGTCATGAAAATCAACAAATCTTGGGAACAAAATCCTCAGTGAATTGCCCTCTTCAGCTTTTTGAGATGATGCTGAGGGAGCCTTTCCTCGACCAACTGACCATTTTCCTTTGGCTTGAACTGAAGTACTTCTTTTCTTGGCAGGAGGATCAACGATTTTCTCCTTTCCTTTGTGAGATTCTTGTTTGGGTCGCTTTCTCCTTTGCCCAATTATAGCGTCCACGTCGTGGAGATTCTTGGAGCAAGGCTCCATCCTGCCAGTTGCTATGACAGGAGCACGTTTCTCTTGCAAGGGAGCTCTTCCCTTTCCTCGACTAACTGGAGGAGACATGATAGGGTTGAGTGAAGGGTTTCGAGAAGGCTCACAAGTGAAAGAAGGAAGGAGACGGAGGAACACAGCTTCAGAAGCACGAACTGGTTACTAAACCAGAGAGAAGAAGAAGACTCTAGGTCGAGGTTGAGGAGATGAAGTGTTGACCTCGCATGACGCGGAGAGCTCCGGAGCTGAGAAGTAGTAAATGAGGGTTTTGCTAAAGATTGGTAAAGGTAGAAACATATAAATGACTTGAGGTTATTAAAATTTAAAAAGAGCACCCTCAACTTTTGAGATTTGTAGAAATGACCTCATTTTTCAAAGGTTCACCATTTATAGGCCACAAACTTGAGATTAAATCCTTAAAGGCTTACCATTTCTGTAAATTTAATAGAGTTAAAACATCCTCACCTTGATCAGTTCTTAGTGGTCTTCATCGATGATCCATAGTCTCTAATTGATGGTTCTAGATAAATTGTGAATTGATGTTGCATACTCATGGTTGGAATTGAAAATCTACTGCACATGCCTTCTTTGGGACTGCTATGTTTTTGCACTTAAAACTGTAGATCATGTCAATCTGAACTGCATTGATTGTTGCATTATCATGCTTGACCTTATGGTATATCAAATGATGATATATGAAAAGTCAGGTTAGGCCTGTCTGGAAACTATCCTCATTTGTGATGGTGATCTTTAGACCTGTGTTCTCTGCCAAGTACCATGAGTCAAACCTTCATAGAGAATAACTTAGATTTTCATGAGCATAAATTAGTTACACCTTGCATTTTCTTGCCATTGTTGGCATCTCTGTGCTCTGAGTAAGGGGGAGTTCAGTATGTTGCCTAAACTACTGAGGAAATTAGTTCCTTGAGTAAGGAGGAGCTTGGAATATTAGTTTGAGATGCTAAGGAAAGTAATGCTATATTTGAGGGGGAGTCTGATATGTTAAGTTGTGAGGTCAAGCTCTTTCCGTCCAAGAAAATCAGTGGTATTATGCTGGCATCAGTCATTATGTTTCTAAACTTGATTGAGTTAGATAGCTTGATAGGTCGATGCACCGGGCCACTGCCTCGACGCATCCGTGAAGGACTATTTCATGTCTGTTGATGTTTGGCTATGTGAGGTCGAGGCATCTAGTAATGTAGGCCGGGGAAGCACTTCTGTAGGCTGTTTATTTGGTCTGGTGCTATTTCTATGCCTCGACGTAGTCATCCCCTACATCAAGACAATCACACATTCCTGATCTCTCTACATTCATGGAGTTGTTCAATTCTTCTAAACCTTGTTTACCTTCATAAGCTCTTTATGTCATGCACTCTCATAACTGTCTTCACTTTCATACTCTTGTATAAAATATGGAGAAGTTTTCAATGCTTTGAATCGACCATATTTACTGTGAAAGGGAAATCACTAAGTCATTCTTCCTTCAAGAGGACCTTTGGTCATGACCGACCAACCTCCTACATTGTAGTGGTCTACTGCTTATTCATTAAATCTAAAGCTCACCTGTCCAGAACTGATCCTTCTTTCATATGTAATCAGTTAAGAATATTTTGAAAAAAAATCTACCTTAACTATTTCTGGAATCTTGAAAATGATGAGTATAGTGAACATCTTTGGAAAGAGTATCTTCTGCTTATATTGTCCATGAACACTTTTAAGACAAATCTGAAAAGTTTAGGGAATATGCCATAATAATGATAATATAAAAAGGTAGAGCAATGGCATGACCTTCAGAGAAACTTGATCCTACATCAATGAAATGATTGAAATCAAGTAATGATGAAGCTCACATGCTGTAGGAGTTTTTAAAGTCACTTCTTGAGGAAGGGCAATTTAGTAATTTTCTTGGGAGACTTGTAAATATATTGGATTCATTGCATTGAGGTATTTCTCATGCTTTTACCACATCTTCTTCTCCTTCCTTCTGTCACCGTAACTCTCTGGAAACTCTGGGTCTGAGCATCTTTGCCATCCCTCGATGCACCAGAAGCCTTCTCTTCATCTTCTTGTCGTAGGGAACCTACCTGAAACACTCCACTCCCATTTATTCTTCCTAACCCTATCTCTGCGCACATTCCCCTTCTATCTCTCCTTGTCACCATGTCTATGCCTGCTACAAGGAGCAAGGGAAAGCAACCAGTCACAGAGAAACGACCTGTAGATGCCACATCCAGACGAAAGGAGCCTCGGACCAAGTGTTTGGATGACCAAGATGTGTTTGCTAGTGGTTCTAATCTGTCGCAATCCAAAGGGTCAGCAAAATAGAAGGAACAGCCAACTGAATCTTCAGAAGAAAAAGGAAAACCTTCTCAGAAAGTCAGAAAGGAAAGCCCCATCAGACATGAGGCTGAACAGGTTAAAGCTACTTCAGGTGATTCAGTACGAATCCTGTTTCCAAGGTATATTGACACCCATGATCACAATCTGCTTGAAAGTTTTCCTGAACTGATGGAAATGGTCGAATTTCAAGGGTAGAGAAAATTTGTCAGCAAACATAGGATTTATTATCCCGGGCTGGTGTTCATCTTATGAGTGTGAAACGGTGAGCTGAGAGTTCAATTAATTTATCCATTCATTACGTTCTGTCTGAGTGATTCATCAAAAGCACTGGATGGCTGTGAGTGCTTGGTTGATTTTTATCATATCTAGATATTCTTTCTTAGCTCTCTAGATATTTTTTATCATCTCTTCATTTAAATATTAAGTTTGTTTAAAAAGGGGGTGCAATCAATTCTCCCCCCTCTCGATTGCTTTCCTAACCGGGCCAACAAACCTCGCACATAATAGCTCAAGTCTGGGCTGAGGAGACGCACCTCAAAAGAATGGACTTGTCGTTCTCGTGGATGAGTCGGTACATGGAGTCACCGATCAACTCATATGATGTTGCCCGACGAAGTAGTTGGACCCTTCAACCCTGGTCAAGAGGGAGCCACCACTTCTTGAACTTGATGATGGGTTCCCGCCAGCCTTCTTCTTCTGGAGGAGTGTCCTGGTTGAGGTTTTGGGCCTCGTAGATAGTGAGATCAGAGTTGCCTTCGAGTGAGCCCGACATCAATCTTTTGTGCTTGACTGTGATGTCGACCTCGCCCTTAGGCGGGAGTTTAATGGCCGCCATCAATTTTGCCAGGGTGTCGGCTTGGGCATTGCTGCTTCTAGGAACATGGTCTATTTTGAAGAAATAGAACCTCTGGGTCAGCCGGGTGACGGCGGTGTGGTATGGAACCAACTCAAACTTCCACACGTCATAGATGCCGAGGACCTGTCAGACTATTAGCTGAGAATCCCCATAGCTTTTCAGGCATTTGACGCCCATGTCGAGAGCCATTTGGAGCTCGATGATTAGAGCTTCATACTCGGCTTCATTGTTGGTCAGAGCTTTCATGAGGGTGCAGGAGTTATACAAAACTCCGCCCTGAGGAGTCAGGAAGAGGATTCTAGCACTTGCTGTGACGCATGAGCTGAGGTTGCTCTGAGTAATGCCTCGGGAAGCGCCATCTAAGTATAGCTCCCAGCAAGGTAAATTGGTTGTGAGGACGTCTTGCTGCAAGGAATACAAGACATCTCCGCTCTGTTTGACCAGTTGTTGTGGTTGAAGAGCAAGAGACTCCTCATCCAGGAGCTTCGCGTTGAAGGGAGAATCGTCCGGTGCTGGATGGGCTACCAAGAATTCAGCCATGCCCTACCCCTTGATTGCTTTTCTTGGGACGTAGGTAATATCATACTCCATTAACAGGAGAGCACATTACCCTAGCATGTTATAAAATAAGAATGTGATCTAGAAGGGGCGATGAATAGATCACATCCAACTTCTACCGACAATGGAATTTAATCGAAGAAGACTGAATCACAGCAAGTGTATCAGGTCTCAACTAACCACGACTAATACAAACCAACAAATATTGCTCGAAAAATTAAACTTAGATGGAACAACGATCGAACAGTTCACGTGCCAGCAAGTAGACTAAAGATCAGACGCTCTACAATTCGAATAGAGAGAGCTGAGCAGAGGGGGGGAACCAAATGAGATATCAGTTAGCTGCCAGGGATACGAGGTGGAGGTTGGACCCTAGAGCCTCCTCACGCAAGAAGGCAACCCTCTAGATAGGCCTGACCTATCGTTTGAGGTGCATCTTTTAATATACCTCCTGGACACAATGAATCCATACATGCAATCCTTGAAATAATGAAACAAACCACACTCGATAGCACAGAGGATTTTTAGGTGGTTCGATTACGGCTCGCAATCTACGTCCATCCCTCGCTCACACCGAGCGAGGATTCTTTGCACTAAGCAAAATCGTCAAGCAGATTCAGTCTGCGACAAGATGCTGGCTCACAGCTTGAAATCTGAGGGAGACAAATCTCTCAACCCAAGTTCTGCTACCCATATAAACTAGGCACCAGGGCTTGCTACCCACAAGTCTAGAACCGGAGGGCAATCTCCCTTCCTCTGAATCCTCAGAGGGAACCCGTGAGAGACACCCCATCACTCACAACTGGATACTTCTGTCTCCCTTCCTCCAAGAACACTTGGAGGGTGCATAATGAGAGACCAAAATGAGAACGAAATGGAAGAACAGAGAATAAAGAAAAATAGAAACAAGATGTAGCTTCATAGAAGCACTTTGAATCAAAATGGCCAACACACAGGACGTGTCTCGCACGGACTCCATGGCACACGAAGGCCAACCAATCCAGACACATGATGCAAGACGAGGAACCTTAACCCAACGCGATCTCCTCCGACCCGGGGAAAAACTCAATGCACCTCTGACCAACGGAAGGCCTTCATGCTCGACCTGACCTTGAACCTTGCACACGTTGGGAATAGCACCTTCCAGCATCGAAAAATCATCACTTCCGTCA
Organism: Amorphophallus titanum; assembly: GCA_024336825.1. Taxonomy (NCBI): domain Eukaryota; kingdom Viridiplantae; phylum Streptophyta; class Magnoliopsida; order Alismatales; family Araceae; genus Amorphophallus; species Amorphophallus titanum. Next base: position 15,675,148 of record JANBPO010001371.1, on the reverse strand, counting down.
GGTCAGCACCTCCGACACACTCACCAAGCGTCCTGTTGGACCACGATCACAACACCTCTTGATGCACCATCGTTGTGACTCCTCAAACCGCAACAGACTATGTCTCGAGCCGCAACACGAGCCATAGTCGGCACCTGCCAACATTCATCCTCGAGTCACAAGCTCGTCACTGCCACACGATCTTGAACCAAATCTAGGGCGACCACAGCCCAATCCAAGAAGATCCTCCGCTCATCCGAGCACATCTCGACCAGAGCGCCCGCCATGCCACCTCGAACTACAATCTCAACGCCACAGGGGCTGGATAAATCAAAAGCTGGGGTGACAAACCTGATAACAGCTCCCTCAGAGCACACTCACGACCACTTAACCACGAACAATTCTCACTAGCCACCTAACCTCGCTATAATTCCTCGAACGTAGCACCGCAGCAACGCACCTGCCGGCAACCTCTACCCAACGCAGCACAACAGAGGCCACCATCAATGAGGGAGAAAGCTCTCGACCTCGATCCTCAGACCCTACGCCGGCACTCCAATGAAAAATGACAACCACCTTCATAGCGCCTACGCCGCGCACTCACGCTCTGACACGAGAAACCAAGTGAAAAATAAACACAAAATCCTATGCCAACTACCGACTGTACTGGACCTTATGGACTTTGATCACTGTAATATCTCAAATTTTTATGCACTTCCACAACCATAGCTCTGATACCAACTGTAACGACCCAAGATCTGGACACTGGGAATATCTGATAGCATTCGAATCCCGACCCGCCGCCCATGAGTTGGAGGGCTCGGAAGGGCTAAAAGGATAGGTGTGGTGTACATAGAAATAGGAAATAAAGTAAAATAATTCAACAATTAATAGAAATAAATAACTAACTACAATAGAGTCTAGTCCAACAGAATGTACAGTCTAAGGCAGAGAACGTACCTAATACTGAGTGAACACTCGGCCCGATGAGCTGGCAGCTAAGGACCTCTACACAGTACCCTTGAACCACGAGGAAGAACCGCAATATCTCAGAATCAGGGGTGAGCCTCCTGTCACTAGCTCTGTAGGGGTCCCGCGAAACCCCAACCAAAAATAACGGCGGTACAAAAAGTAACAACTACAGCAAGAACAAAAGTAACAGCAGGAACAATAAACATGGTGGTCGGTAAAACCTCAGCTCTATAGCTACTCCTACTGTACCGGAACTTAACACCCCGATCCCACAGTCGGGGGACTACCAGAACACAAACCACCAGACTACGACCACCCTAGTCACGCTACCAGAAAAATGACATGACACCACTATCGTGGAGGCCTGTCCTCATAGACAAGGGCCCACCGAAACCACGCGGTCAGAAAACACAATCATGACCTCGCTGTCATGAACTCTACACCGTCTAGGGAGAAGCCCTCGGTGATGCTCATCGAAAACCCTAGACCTCGGCTCCGAAAAAATTCCCAAACTACACACGAAACCCTATCTTGCAGACGAGTAACGGAAACTCATGACACAATAACTTACGTCATGTGACGGGAGTACCGTCCACCATAAGCAAGGCCGGATGCATCCACTGAAGACTTAGTCTGCACCCTCAGGTGTCTCGTTGTTATGTCCCAGGTGGAGACTGAGACACCGTACAGTAACCAGGAACACAAAACAAGGATAGCTGGGGTCGCGCTTGTCAGCGAGGGTCCGATGCCCCCAGCCACGTGTGCACACACTGACCATGCACCCTAAATCATATCCTCTAGCTGGTTCTTCCCCGGAAGCCTGGACTCAGGCTACGCGTGGGTGCCCTACAGTAACCAGCCTAATAATCGTCTCACTCGGGTCACGCTCTCTACCACTCCCAAGTGGGTCCACACCCGCGTGCGTAGGAAAGCTAAGGGCCCGGCTGTGGAGCCAATTCATGCTCATAAAAGATTATAGCCGGTTGGTCACCTGTCGGAGTTAAGACTGAAGTGATTTGCTTAGCTGGGATATCCTCATTAACCATCATCTTTTGTAGATACTGCTTCAAGGCTATTTTGTGAGTGGTGGATCTCTTAATTAATTCCAAGATGGAAATCCTAGCCGGTGTTTTATCCAAATACTTTAGCAAATCATATTGGGTGCCCGGTATGGATTCTTGTTCTTGCTCTTACTCCTCTTGTTCATGTGAGGGCTCCTGCTCCCGCTGCGAAAATACACAGTGGAATATCCGTCCACTGCGGAGCACCATAGTTTTTGATGATCGCGCCTCTATCAGGTTGTGGGTAGGTTGAGGATTGGTAGATGTAGAAGGTATATCAAGGTTATTGGGTGCTTGAGGTTGAGCGACTAAGGAAGGAACCCTTGTGAAGGGCCTTGCTAGCTGAAAATTAGTGGAAATTATGGTGGTGGGTAATGAAAGTCCAATGGTAGAGGGGCTAGAGGGGATAGGCGGCGCCTGGGTGGTTGGAGTGGGCATAGGCCGGATGAGAAGGGGCCTAGGTGGAGGTGTCAGATTTGTGGGAGGTGATGGCGATGGTCGAAGCAAAAGGGGCCTTGCCGGTAGAGGATTAATGGTAGCGATAGGGGGTGCAGGTGCCAACGAGGGGTGGATGAGGAGAGGCCTACTTGGTGAGGGATTTGTGGAAGGAGGAAGGGTTTGTGATGGTGCGTGAGAAGGTGGGAGGTGAATAAGGAGTGGCCTAGATGATAATGGATTAGTGATAGTGGGTGGAACTTGGTTAGCAGTGCGTAAGAGGGGACGTGAAGGTTGAGGGAAAGGTGCTGGTTGGGAGGTTGTTCTTAACAAGGGTGGTGGTTGGTTGGAACTTTGGTTTACAACCCTGACAGAGGCATTCTCTTCATGCCACCTTTGTCCTCTTTCCACTTCATGGAAGGAGGTGATAGGGTTTATCTGTTGATTCGATGTTGAGTGCTCTGGTAGCGGATTATGGACAATTCCCATATTCGGTTGTGGCGAGAGAGCTTGTTGCAGTGGAGGTGGTTGTTAAACTTGCTGCTGAGGAGGCTATTGAGCCTGCTGCTGTCGAGGAGGTCTTTGTGCTTTCAGAGTTACAGTGAACTGCCTCATCTCATCCCAGTTAATACCACCCTAATCATTTAGATCATATATATAATCCTTGAAGTGAAAGCAATGATCTATATTGTGACCGGGCTGCCGATGGAAGACACAATACTGAGAAGTATCCACATTAGGATGCTAGGCCATCCTTTCTTTTGGCAAGGTGAGCAAGTTAGCGGCCATAAGGGTGTTGAATATATCGGGATGGCTCTCGAGTAACGGAGGATATGGGGCCCTTTTGGGGCCCATGGGTCTTCTTGATTGTTGAGGGTCATAATTGACAGGAGGTGGCACTTGATGGTATTGCTGGAGAATTTGTGGGTTTTGTGGCATAGCTTGGTTTTGTAGAGGTGGACGGAATGCTTGGAGGGGGTTGTTTGCTTGGAGGGGGGCTTGGTTGAGGAAGGAGGGTTGTTGTGATTGTTGTTGTGGTTGTGGGGGTCTCGGGTTGGAAGAATTGCGAAAAGGTCCGGGATGGCCAACTGCACCCACTTGCTCGTTGGTAATAGTGCCCTCGGTTGTTCCACCATTGGTATTGACATTATTGCTCTTCCTCACCATTCTCGGCTTTTGCTCAAACATGCCCATGATGGGCGAATCTTTCATTTGAGTTTGAATATATCTAGCCCTTTCATAAAGTTCCTCCGTTGTATTCAGTTTATTCATGGCCAGAATGTGATGGAATTGCGGAGTAGTATTTGATACTATCATTTTAACCTGCTCCGGTTTCGAGAGTGTATCTTTTAACTTTCCAGCCATAGCCCTCCATCTATCAGCAAATTTTGTAAATGCCTCCTCGGGCTTCATCTTTTCGGCCACCGGATCAGTCACAGATAAGGAAGGACCAATGCGGTCTCTATATTTTTGCAAGAATTTTCTTTGCACCACATCAAAATCACCGGCTTCAGTTGGTTCAAGAGAATGAAACCACTCAAGGGCTAGGCCATCAAGAGATCTTCTGGTGTAAAGGGAATATCAATGCCGCCCTCTCCAAGTCAGGTTCGGACCTCGGGAACCATCCCGATATGGCCGTGACCTGACATTGCTCTGGGCTGATAGTTCATCAAACCAGACTCGTTCCCATTGGGATTCATTTCCGCTCCTTCATTGAAATTGCCGTAAACTCGGCATACATTCATACAGATTTATTTCCGTCTACACCGTATCTTCGACACAGACCTTTGTCCGAACATGAAATGGTCCATGAGTGGCCGACATGACTTGAATTCTCGCACCCTCGATACGGGATTAGAATAGTTCAACCTCTTCTATCTTCTTACAGTAAATGTTAATTTCTTGGTCATGAGGTCCTGATTCCCGGCGATTAATCAAGGGTGTTCCCCTCTCCGAGGGGATGTAAATGACGCAGTGACCTTTATGGCACGAGGGGTTTTGGTCTTGACACGAACCACACAGTCGTCTGACCGAGTCAGATCGAGCACACCAAGGGTTTCCATAAGCCCGAACGAATCATCACACACATGACTGGCATGCCTACGCACCCAATAAATGAATAAATAAGATGTGAATTTTGAAGTGCGTCCACAGGCCTATGCCTATCTTTCACCCCGGCTTTGGGACCTCTCTTGATTCTTCCTCTTCTCAGCTGGAACTTTCGGATCCTTCCTTCCATCCCAATTTCGGGACATCTTCTAATTCCCTGGGACTTCCGGGTGTTGTTTCTGATTCCTCTCCAGCCCTGTCGGATGTCTACACTTCCTTCTCCGACCCTATCGGATGTCCACGATTTCCCTTCTCTGACCCTGTCGGATGACTATTACTCTTATTCTCCGACCACGTCGGATGATTACTCTCCTTCTTCCTCACCATTACAGCCATCTCATCATCATCTTTCTATTTCTTTTGTCTCACCCTTTCAGGGTTCTTGCCCTTTTTCATATTATTTTCGAGACTTTAGCCTGCCTTGATCTCACTTAGTCTCCATTTCTTCTGTATTTGATTCCTTATTATCAGGGTCTCAGCGCCTTAACGAGGGAGTTCTAGCCCTCATCTCTCTTCTTTTTTATTCTTCTTCGTCTAGTTTGGTGTCTGCCACTCCTCCGTGTAGAGAAATTTTCAATCCTTTACTATCCTCTCATCTTTATCCTGTCAAGTAAGGAAAATGAAACTCGGGCTATCCAAGGTCACTTTAGGATGTCAGTCTCCTCGCTATAGATTTGCAAAGGTATATTCATTTTGTGCAAAGAACATGCTGTCATTGCTATCTCTATTATTCCTGCACATGGTTATAACGTTGGTTCCTTAAAACATGTTTGAGTGGCTTAGTTAGTCAGTTTAATCAAAATGAGTTCACTTCTGTAGCACCTTAGAATGGTGATAGCTCCACGCTAGGAGTCCAGTTCTTTCCCGATCATTGAGGATGTCCTTTGGGCACGGGTCTTTCACACACTACATGGCAAGCCATAGCCGATATCCTTTAGAGCAACATCGTTGCTACTTTGGCCATACTTTGGGTATGCATAAAGGCCTTTTATCTTCTCTGCTCGGCCGAGTGCAGGGACAAGAGATGGACGGATAAGATGACCAACCTAGGTGCTCCCCAATACAAGAGAGGTCTCAAATAAGGGCAGTCTTGACCCTCAAAAAAATGAGCTTTCATGCCAATAAAGGGCTATCAAATGAAAAATAAAATAAATCAAAAGTAAAATTATGAATCAAAGGCATGGCAAGAGTTGCAAAGTCGGTAGGACGTCATGAGCCTAGTCGCATGCGTGTCTAAGAGTCCTAAAAATCAAAGATACAAAGTCCTGGCGCAACAGACTATCTCTTTAAGGGGTAGTGCCCTAGAAGGAAGTCAAATCCTGACATCTCCCATCCTGCACAAAACTTATCCCCAATTTTCTTCTATTTCTCTCTCTTACGCTGGGTTGTATCCCGGATATGGCCTTAGTAGTGGCATCGTTCTTTAGAGACGGTTGGTTGTGGTGAGCCACTCTCAAATGCACGCCCTACTCGAGGGAAGTCCTTAATGAGAGAGGGAGGGACGACAACCCCTACCAATAGTTTGAGCCCGTCTCTAGGTGCTGCAGGTAGCTTTGTCAAAATCTAAAAAAAATCACAAATTGGGAGAGTTAGTTAAACTTGGTAAGGGTGTGACATCTCTGACTAAGGAGCGGACAGGTGATATCATGATCCCGTGGAATCAGTATGAGGTAAAGGAGATAGAGGAGGACAGGCAAGTGGGTAGAGGGGCAATCACCCTCCATTTCCAGAATGTCGGAGATGGATTCTCATGGGATTTCTCGAGAGTGTATGGGCCACAAAGCAACGAAGGGAAGTGCCTATAAGTGAGGAATTGCTTATGTTCCATCATAACTCAAGCCAACCATAGTGTATGGGTGACGATTTCAATGCAAGTGTCGATCCACGTGAGAGGACAAGCAATCACCCTCCTATAGGGGACATGGAGGATTTTCTTGCCTTCATTAGTGAGGCTGCCCTGATTGATATCAAGCTAACAAATCCCAGTTCACATGGTCCAATATGAGGATAGCCTACGTGTTCTAGGATGGATAGATTTCTTGTCTCTGTTGATTAGAAGGACCATGTTTCACATGTGCAAGCTGCTTCTTTGGCTAGATCTGTGTCGGATCATAAACCCATATTACTCACCACTAAATCCAGACACCCGAAGAAGGCTAAATTCATACTGGAGAGATACTAGTTCAGAGAGGCAGACTTTATGGATATTGTCAATCAAGCATGAAACGTCCTGAGGCAGGAACAGTCTCCTATGGCTAGATTTGTGTGCAAACTGAGGCATGTGGCATAGGAGCTTAAGGAATGGAGTGTTGGTAAGACCCTTCATGACAAAGCGGTTAAAGATAGAATTTTGGACCAACTTGAGGGAATTGACTGCTTGGAGGAGATAGGCTTGTTGATTGAATCACAAAAACAACTTAGAGACAAGCTCAAGGGAGACTTTGAGAAGATTCTCATGAGGGAAAAAACATATTGGAAGTAGAGATCCAAAAAGAAATGGATCGAGAAAGGGGATAAAAACACTGCATACTTTTAACAGATTGCATCTGGGAGGAGGAGGATCAACTCCATAACCGGGATCACGGTGGGGGACCAAATCTTTACCAGAAATGAAGTCACCAAGATGCATGCAAGAAGCTTCTACTCCAAGCTCTTCTCTAAAGATGACCTGGTGAAACCAACGATTGAAGAAAATCTCATTCCACGTCTCTCAAAGGAGGAGAGATGTGCCCTCTCCCAACCCTTCACGAAGGACGTCTAGCAAGTTATATTTTCTCTTGTAAGTGACAAAGCCCATAGTCCAAATGGCTTTCCTATCATCTTTTTCAGAAGTGATGGGACATCATCAAGATAGACCCGATGCTTGCAATATGAGAGTTTCAAGAAAGAAAACCACACTTGAGTGGTATCAATAAGGCACTCCTAGGCTTAATCCCCAAAAAACAAGGAGCACAATGTTTTCAAGAATTCAGACCTATTACTTTGCTAAATGGGATCTACAAAATCATATCCAAGCTATTAGCTATGGGTATTAAGCCTGAATAGTGTGATTGATAGGTTAGTCAGTGGATATCAAAGGGCTTTTATCAGGGGACGAGACATCTAGAAGAAGTTTTTGGTAGCTCATGAATGTCTATATGTCATAAAGACTCAAAGGAAGAAAGAGGTAGTCCTCAAGCTGGATTTTGAAAAAATATATGACCAGCTCAACTGGAAGTGCTTGTCTGATGTCCTCCTCAAGATGGACTTTAGGATGAAGTGGATTAACTGCATTCGGGCCTGCATGTCGTCAACTACATTTGTACTTCTGATTAATGAAGAGCCTACCTCATTTTTCACAGTGGTAGAGGTCTTCAATAGGAAGATCCCCTATCCCCCTTACTTTTCGTCCTTTTGAGACATACATTGAGCATGATGTGGTTGATGACTGAATCCCAAGGCCTACGTAGAGGTTTCCAAATTAGGGCAAAGAATACCCATATCACGCACCAACAATATGTTGATGATACGATTCCTTTTTTAGCAGAGGATGAGAGATAGCTCTATATTGCTAGGCTAATGTTAGAGTTGCTGGAAGAAGTCAGTGGCCTCAAGGTTAACTTCAACAAGTCAGTGGCCTCAAGGTGGCTTGGCGAAGTCTGCAATGCGTCAACGCTTCCTTCCGGTGCGTGGACGCTGCAGAACAAGCAACAAAGACAACCCTAGCGGTGCTGGTCCCCTAACCAGCAAGGGTCTTTCTCCATCACCCCGACTCGGCATCACCGAGTCACCACGAGAAACAGGTGTGCACGGAGTTTCGGCGACTCATTTGTGATCTCGGCTCTTGTATTTGTGATTGCGACTTAGGTCCGAGGGAATATTGCCTATTTGCTGCCCACCCCCCACATTGTGTCACATCACCTGGACTCTGTGAGAAGAGGGGAGGAGAGGAGAGAGAAGCTCAGGTTGAAAATGAAATAGAGTGAGAAAAAAAATGAAAGAAAGGGAATGTATACAGGCCGGCTTCGCTAGTCTAATCCGGCACGCTCAAAGGTCGCGCCATTTTAACCTTCCTACCATAGTTCAAACTTGAAAGGGTGAGTTGGAGATGGCCGCACCATATTAATGCACACCAGGGTGCGCCATTTAAGCATGCTACACCGTTTTAAGATTGTTATGGGGGTCTGAGCCAATCGGACAAAGAATATGCTCTGTCTGAGTGCATCCATTGGTCCCACGTCACTTGTTCCTCACTTGCTGCACCCGCAGCTAGGGGGGATTTGTTGGCACCCAAAATATGTTCAATGGCGGTCACACCTAAACGACAAGAAGAATGTGGCCCACTGTACTGCTGAAGCCTCAGGTCATTTGACATGAGCACAAGGGAATTCACCTCAGGAGGATCAGAAGAAATCCACAACAAATCGACAGTGCCGTTTGACTTGTCCAATGAACTTGCATCGACTCGGTCATGCCGAACAAACACCATCCATTGTCCGATCAAGGATGAGAATATACCCGGTGGTCCGCCACCTGATGAGGAACCCTCCTAAGGTGATAGAACGTCTCTAGCCCCTCAGTACAAGGTGCTGGAGGTCCTATCAGCGGAAGACCCAAGTAACTTAGCATGAGTATGTCTTCTCGCCAATTAGGTCCGTTAAGTGACCAGATGGCTGCCCAGCCAGGGCAAAAGGACCCCGGGGAGTGGCCCACTCCCTAAGAAAGTTATAGATGTAAGTGAAGCTGGCCCGGTAAGCACAAACTATAGTGCCGAAGGCTATGTCAGTGAAAAATTTGAGTGTCCAAACCAAAGGCATGAACGGTTCCGGAACTGGCCATTCAATGGCCTGAAAGCTCTACTAATACTTCTCGTAGCAGTGACACAAAGTCGCGATGAGATGAAGGATCAGGAAAACTCTAGGAGTCAGTCTGGGGCCCACAGCCCAGCTCGTGCTAAACAAATATGATAGACAAAGCTAATCTGGTGCGCTCCATCTTTCGGCGTGCTCCACCTCCCGGCACCCTCTCACCCGGCGCGCAAAATGATAATTTGAAGCCCTTTCATCGACGCGCTCACCTCGTGTCAGGTAAGGATCATGAATTGGGTGTGTTTATAAGCCACCCATCTGAGAAGAAATCTCACGAGGGTGTGAAGGGGAGAAAAATACAAAGAGAAGAAATTACACGAGGGAAGAGAGAAAAGAAAGAGGATTGGGGAAGAGGAAAGGGGATTTTCTGAGGGCAGGCCAGAGAGTTGCCACTACTCCCATCTATTCCCCTGGAAGAGCCTGGAGCCAGGGAAGAGAAGTCCTCTTCCGATACTCTATTTTCCATAGTGAAGAAGTTAGGTGGGTTCCGCCGACTCCTCCCAGCCATCCCCGCTATCTCTTCTTATCAATGTCTCTGTGAATAAACATAGTTTGAGGGGAGATGATATGAGCCCCGTTTTCTCTTTACGTTTCATTGGTTTCTCTTCCTCTATAACTGGGATTCTTACCCATCTGTATGAGCAGTGGCCGGTCTCTAAGCCACAATGCCACGCCGCACTATATGTGCGTTGTATTGGGCCCTTTCTGATAATGTAATGGCGCGATGTTGGATATGACAATGTCTCCATGTGCTCCCTCTCCTTTCTCTAGTTGCATTTGTTGTGTCTTTGTGGTTTTGATGATAGCAACATTGTAAGTCACCAGATGAGTCTTCTCTACATGTTTGACTGATTGCATCTGACATTCTGAAGATGTTCATTTTGATACTTCCTTGATGTGGTGGTTTTAATAATGATCAATTGATACTTGATATGATTGGATTGAATTTGGGCTATATTCTGATAAGTATACTCCGAGTTCCTCTTTAAAAAAACCATGAAGAGTTTATACTCCTTAAGCTATTCGATGGCTGCCCGCTGCCTAAACACGGGATGACGAACTTCCCGAATTCTCAACTATTTTAGACCACAATGTGGAACGATGGACTCCCCCACCAGGATCCGGACCACGTCTGTCGCCAAGCATGGGATGATAGACTTCTCGAACTCTTGACCGATTAGTTCAGAGGCAGGCAAATAAACTCTCCGACTTTGCATTAGATAGGGTTTTTTATTTTAAACCCAGCATGCATCATATAGGTCTTCTAGCCCCATTTGAAAGAAAATCCAAAAAAGGGGAATATATGTAAAAGAAGTGAAAATTTACATACATTTCATCTGGAAGCCGTGAAGCATAAGCAGGGAGGCCACGTTGATCTGACCAGCCCATGGTTTGTGGTTCCTGCATCTAGTTTTCCAAGTTCCTTGATTTGGCAGAATTTGCTCGAATGAGTCTATGTGATTCCACTCCGATTTGACTAGCAGAAAATATGTTTTGTGCAAGGCCGTTTTGAGTATTTTGTGATTCAACAAGTCATTGTATTCTCATATCCTGATATTTTTACTTGCCTTTGTTTAGGTCTTATATCTCCTTGAGCACGGGATTGCATTTTCATCCCCTCAAGTCCCGCAGCGCCATGCTAGGGGGGCCCCCATGGCCGCAGATACAAGTCCTCTTAGATTAATTGTCCTTCCCCACCTTTGCCAATGACTTACTCGATTACTTGATGCTCATGCGACCCTGCGTGAAGCTTATTTTCCGCTCAAGAATCCCCTTGAGAGTGTTGCCCTCATTAGGCTTGTTTCTTTTCCAAAACACTCATTTATCAGTCCGTCGGGCTCCCTTGCAAAACGGGCATTCTGGAGGGGCATTTGTAGATGCCTAATTTCAGACATCCTGCGGATCCCCAATGGACCTTCGTGTAAATGATGTTAATTGTGGTACTTGGTTTATCGATGCTTTGAGTTTAAAGCCCAGCCCGCAGCCTTAAAGCTATTGGGCCTCGTCCACTTAGAGGCCCAAGAAGCATGGTCTGGGTGGCCAAAGACTTGGCCGCCCCCAGTCCTGGACGACTAGGGCGATGGCCTCCCTGGTCTGCTAGGTGGCCAGAGTCCTAGTTGCCATCCCTTCAAGGAGGCCAAGGTGATTGCCGCCCTCTGTTGCTGGGCGACCAAAGGCTAGGACGCCCTCCCCTATTTACCCAGTCAGAGAACGTGGCCCAGCTCATGGGCACGTTTCTCTCCCCAGTTCTGCACGATTTTTCCAACGACTTACAACTCCCAGCCCAGGGAACAAAACAAAGGATCTCCCCAGTGAGAAGGGGGATTTTTCACTTTTTATTTTTTTGGGGGGTGTAGGAGGCGATCGGGGGACCATCGAAGTAGAGTGAGCTCTTGCCGGAGGGTGAGAGGAGTCGTCATCTTCCTCTTTCCTCCCTGCGCTGGTTTGAACCCCTAGCCCTCATTTCCTACTTGTGTCACGGCTTCCAGGTAAGTACGTAGCATTGCATGTAGTAATCCCTTAGCTCCAAATCTCAGAGGTTTCTTCCCAAAACAAAGGGAAGGTGGGTGGTCAAAAGTCTCGACCATCCTTCCTTCCCACCACCCCCAGGTAAATTTGCCACCATCATTTCTGCCTAATTAATTCCATAAGAGTAGATACTACATGCCTTTCCTTACTAATGGCTTGTTCTTTCTTTTCCTTTTGAGCTACGTTGCAGGACTTTGGCATAAGGGACATTACAGGGCTCCTTGCCCTTGGCCGATCGAGGACGAGGAAGAGAGAACCCACCATCTCCCTATTTGGATCATCTCCCCGCAATCATCACCCTTGTGAGGTTCAAGTAAACACCTATAGCGATCACGTTCTAACATTTTTTGGTCCTCTGTAGGTACTCAGGAGATGCTTCCCATCGGCACTACATCCATACATTCCACCACACACCTCGCCGATCCCGGGCGCCTATACCTGGCAGTGGCTTCGGGTTCAATCCATTTTGTGAAGTAGTCGATGGCGATGATGACGAACTTCTTTTGGGCTTGAGCCGTAGGGAATGGCCCTAGGATCTCGATTCCCCACCGTGCAAAGGGGATCTACCATCTGCTTAAGTTAGTTTAATTTTGTTAAAAAGGGTGGGCAATCAATTCACCCCCCTCTCGATTGCCTTCCTAACCGGGCCAACACTCTAAACAAGATACATCGCCACCGCTGGTAAGGCATCAAACTGCGCATACATCTTCGGATACTAGCCCTAGTATACCGACATACTAGGAGCTACCACCTGAGGTCATCAAGCAGGTGATCAATGCTACCTTCCAAATACAACAAGCGGAAGGTGCCTGGATCGAAATCAGGGCAAAGAAAAGCCGTCGACCTCACCCTGCTAAGACATTAGCTTAGAGATATCCTCATGGGGATTTGTCAACTCCAGCTGCAGCCTCTATCCCTCCTACTGCCATTGCCAAGAAACAAGAGAGGAATAGGAGGAAGAACCTCAAAAGGTAACTCAAGAAGTAGGCTGAGCAAGCAGTCACCTTGTAGTCTCTGACCGAGCTAATGCCCCTTCAGAGGCTACAACAACTCATCGACGATGTAGAGGAGTACATTCCTCCTCATCCCACTGGCGTTCTCCCACTCGATAGCTACATCCCGTGGGGGGAAATGCAAAATTGAGCTCGCCTTAGAAATTGGGTCCAGGAAATGATCTAGAAGATCAACAATGGCAAAAGTCTCCTTATTCCAGAAGAACTTTCCTTATTCTACAAAGATAAGAAGATTACCACCGAGTTGCTGGAAGAAATACTTCAAGACTGCACCTACAACATGGTGGCCATCCCACCTCCTAACAACTCCAATACTTCTCGGTGAGGCGATCCAGTGGCCTCCTAGACAAGGCAAAGAGCCATTTCCCCGCTAGGGCTACATTCGACTCCTGAAAACATCGGCCGCATCCGAGGCCATGGTCGAGGATGCAGTAGAGGTCACAGAAGAAGTACCGAGATACCTCTCCACTAGTCTACCTTCGACCCAGAATGAATCATCCTCTTTCGAGGGGAGGAACCTGCCCCCATTCCGATGGTAGAGATCTGAAATGGCCCCAGCTTTTTTGACCCTCCGGCATGGAGGAGGCCACCACCAATGTTCAAGTCCCTGCTCCAGCCTCAGCTATTCTTGAAGATCAAGCAGGTCCATCCGGCAAGGACTATCTTGCTCACCAATCACCTCTAGAAGAGCCACCATTAGCATATCTATTCCAAGAGCCCATAGGTGATCGGGACCAGTCTGATCCTGGTGGTAAAGGCAAGGTAGTACAACTCCCCGATGGGGAGCAACGCGATAGCTCGCACAAGACCCTACCAGATATACTATCCTCATTGGAGGGCACTCGTGCTCGAGCTAACTGAAAAGTTCTTCACCAGATGAAACGGTTTCCCTCTAAGATCATAGTTCGGGAAGCCATTACCTGGAGTAAAGAGTTGAGAGAAGCTCTTATCAAAATACTCCAAGACTCAGAAACCTATGAAGCCCATGCCGAGGAGATGAAGGTGGAAACATATGAAGCCTTCGTAGACACCATCACATTCATGAAAAAGGACATGCTACTCTCCCTTCCGTGCCACAATCGCCCTCTCTACATACGAGGGAAAATCAATGGTCATGAGACGAACCGGTTCCTAGTAGACGTCAGTGCTGCCGTCAACATCATGCTGGTGAAAACCTTCAAAGCTCTATATCTGACTCCATACCTTCAAAATGTTCAAGTGGTCAAGATATCTGGTTTCAACCAGAATACTAAGGACATCCTCAGCCGAATAGATGTTGATTTGGTGCTCGATGAGTTCGCCTCAATGGTGACGTTTTACATCATCGATGTCAACACATCTTACAAAGTACTATTGGGCAGACCCTAGCTGCATGAAAATTGGGTCGTCCCTTCAATTCTCCATCAATGCATCAAATATGCTAAGAATGGAGAACAACATACGATCATTACAAACATGTCATCGCTAACCCCAGCAAAATGCAATCTTGCTAATGCTATGCTTTACTTCGGGGGACCCAGTGCATACCCCGTAGTCAAAAGCAAAAGCAATGGCTGGCTCTCGGAGGAAGATGAGTGTAATACCCCAAATTTTTTTAAAAAGTATCTTAGAATTTTTCTATAATTTTTTTAGATTTTCTAAGATTTTTTAGAAATAAATATATTATTACCATGTCAGACAACACTTCCCCCCTCCTACCAACCTAAGGCAACACCCCCAAACCCCCACCCTCCCCGGTGTCAGTCGACTGACATGGGGGTCCAAGAGCTCCACCGATTGGTTAGCCTCTTAGACGTTGTTGTTTGCCTCAACAAGAACATCTTCTAGCTCCTCCTCTCCCGCCACTCCGACACCCGTGCTCAGATGCCACAGTCCACCTCCTCAAGAACCTCTCCAACTCTTCCTCTCTCGTTGCTCCCATGACAAATCTTAACTGGTAGAGTTCCCGTTGTTGGTACCAAGATCAGAAGGGATCTGATGAGTTCTCTCATACTACACTTGGCGTCTCCTTCCTCACTCACCAAGGCTCTTAAATCTCATTCATACTTAACATCGCTCGCCATTCTGCTACCCAGGCATGCCATAGTAAAAGGGGTAATAGATTGTGGGCCCCCACTCCTAGATATCTCTCCTCTTTCTCCTCTTCTTCCTTTAAAAGAAAATTTAAGATATTTGCCAAACATATTTGAGGAGAGAGAAATCTGGTAGGCCTAATACGGCCCAGTAACCTCAAGTCTCGAGCGGCCATTTATCACCAAGCCTAGTACGACCATCGCCAGCTGGCCCACCATCTAGAAACATCGCCCAATTGAGGCCCATTTAGTACTGGCCGGCCTGTGATCTTAATCTTCATGCATGTGCACCCCATAAGTCATGAAACCCGTTGATAGGTGAACATTAAGGCCAGAGTTATGAGAATTACTCCCAACGGGCGCCGAATCTCACCCATGCCATTGAGATATCTGCCATGTGCCCTTCCTCAAAGAATAAGTGAGTGGGCAGCGGATGATCCCCACAATCGAGCAGCTCATTGCTCCACTAGTCACGTCCTCGTTAAGTCAGGAAACAAACAATGTCAAGGTGAATGATATAAATAAGGTCCTAGATGGACCTAGAAGAGCATTACTACTCGCCTACAGATGCCTACACAAACACGCTTCTGCCACCAAAGAGATACAGAGAGATCGCCACTGCCTCCAAGCTCCAGGCCTCTTCGTCGAGTAGTAGATGTTCTTCTCAACACTCTCTCCCTCTCTTAAACTCTCACCTCTCCCTCTCTCTACTCTTTAGCGTTCATTTGTGTGCGTCTCTGAATTAAACATCAGAGGGTTATCCTCTGAGATCAACGTAGGGCTCCTTCTGATGTGCTACTCAGTGGTTGTAAGTTTTCAAGGGATGAATGGACTCTCGTCCCCACAAAGAAATCTTAAAGGTGTACTATGGGACCAAGATAACACTTTTCTATCTCTCCAATTTTTTGTGCCTATTTTTTATTTTTAAAAGTAAAAATTTAGAATAGATGGCTCATCTAAACATGTTTGGTGAGGCCTTCCATATTTTTTAGGATAGAGTCTAGTCATCTTATAACTTCTCTTAGAATAAAAACAAGTTCAGGTTTTTTTTTTTTGAGGAAGAAGATCACGACTTGTGACCTAAACCGCACACACGTTCTAAGAGCTTCGCCTATGTCCTGTAACACCTCTCCACCCATGTCTCACAAGACCCCCCAACTCGTCCAACAACCCCTTGCCCTCCCCTGTGCCAGTCGGTTGGTCGGCCACTGTATTATGCCTTTCTCAGATCAGAAGCATCTATCTCACCTATGTAAGACAACACTCCCCCTCTCCCACCAACCTAAGGCAACACCCCCAACCACTCGCCCTCCCCAGTGTCAGCCGACTGACCAGGAGGTCCAAGAGCTCCAACGATCGAATAGCCTCTCAAACGCCACCATTTGCCTCTACAAGAACATCTTTCATCTCCTCCTCTCTTGCCACTCCGACACCCGTGCTCGGATGCCACCGTCTGCCTCCTCAAGAATCTCTCTAGCTTCTCCTTTCTTGTCGCTCCCTTAAGAAACCTTAATTGGTAGAGTTTTCTTGTCGTTGGCACCAAGATCGGGAGAGATTTGACGAGTTCTCTCAGACTACACCTGGCGTCTCCTTTCTCACCCACGAAGGCCTCTGAAATCCTATTCACACTTAACATCGCTCAGCGTTATGCTACCCAGGCATGCCACAATAAAGGGGTAGCAGACCGTGGGCCCTCCTTCCTAGAGACCTCTCCTCCTTATGGCATATTTGTTCCGTCGCTCGTTAGATGGGGTTGCTCTCGAATGGTTTTACTCTTTGCCATTGGAAGACGCTGAGAGTTTCAAGATAGTGAAGGACAAGTTCATTCAAAGGTTTTAGGACAGAGTCGGCCCAGAATACTCTTTCACAGACTTAGTGACCGAGAAGATGAAACCAGATTAGGAGTTTGCTACTTATGCCGATAGGTGGAGACAGATGGCCGCCCGAGTACCAGGCCACATTCCGGAGGAAGAGAAGGTCAAGCTATTGATTTCTAATGCTACTCTGACCTTCTGCAACATCTTGGTAATGAATGACATAGCCGATATGCACCAACTGTATTGCTAGGTGCTTTATCCAAACACAATTCAAGGACTCCCCGATCCATTCTCTCTTTAAGGCCCAAAAGCCCAAATACAACCGAAAACCTCAAGGACCCGTCACGGAAGGAGTCCAGACTAACGAGCAAGTACAAGCCGATGCATTCCCATTCCCTAACCAATCCAACAAGATCCATTTCCCCAAAACCCCCGCAATAGCTAGTCCACTCCACAAAACCCTCCACCCACCTACTCCACTCTATAGAACCCTCTGCTTACCTTCCCCACTCAGCAAAACACCTTTTTCGCTCCTCAACAACCTCCATAGCCTCAGCAATGCCACAATGTCCCGCCACCCAATGGCTACACCAACAAGCATCTGGCTCCGAAGAGAGCCCAGTAGCCTTCACTGCCAGAATCCCTCACAAATATCTTCTCCGCTCTCATGTCAGTTAGTGCAATTCAGCTTCCTCTGGAACAGCCTGTTTGGAACCCAACCGTTGATCAGACAAAATATTGTATGTTCCATAGGCAGCCCAGACATATGATTGAGGGATGTTTCCAATTCAGATATTTGGTCTATGACCTTCATGAAGGTCAGAGGATAGATTGGGCCGAGATGCATAAGACCATTGTAGAAATTAAAGGGAAGGGAAGGCAAGTGCTGAGGCAGCAAGTGCAGCAGCAACAAGCACCACTGCCACAGCAGCAGCCACTACAATAGCAGCAGCCAGACCAAGACTTGGGGATCCATCAAAACTCCATGCCAAACCATCCTCCCGCTCCACAACCTCAGCCGCCGGCACCGGCTCAAGTTAACTTAGTTCAACCTCCAGCTCCTGATGCCGGATGGTCTTATGATGATGATGGTTCTACTCCCCAAATAATGGCCCTCCACCATAACCACCGAAACACTTCCGCTCCAACCATCCTTACGCCCACACATCAAGCCCTTCCTCCGCCTGTTGGACCGCTCGTCCTTCCATCCACTACCCCTTTTATCCCCACTCCGCTAATAACACCCTCCCTCGTGCCAACATCTCGTCCACTGCTTGTCACTCCCACTACCGTCACCACTACCGTCACTACACATAGCCTTCCACCTGCACCTCCGCTAGCCTTTGCACCTCCATCTCCCCCAACACCCATCACCACCGCACCTACTACTAACCCTTCACCCGTCACCCTGTCTCCACAAGCTGTCACCTCCGCTATCATCCCTCCCAACCCCATCATCTCTTCCACACCATCCTCTATGCCACTCATCCACCCCATCGGGCCTATTATATCATCATCAGATGCCATGCCGATGCAAAATCTTGCCCCACGGAGCGGACATTTGTTGTAAAATCTCACTATGAACTCACAAAAGTGAAAAAGGGAGGAAAAGCCCTAACAGAGAAAACATAGAGTGCAAGCACAAAAGATATTTATAGGCCCTAAACGGCCCTGAGAAGAACCACCGCGATGCTTCATACCCCAAGGAGGGCGCCCCCAAACCGACGTATAATACATCATCATTACGCTCGAGCCCCCATATGCTCGGGTAGCTTATTAATGCCCCTAAACCTCAAAGTAGGGATAGCTCGCAATGGCCAATCCCCATCCGAGCCACAACCCTAGCCTATATATGCTCTACTCTCTGAGCCCATCTCTTGGCTCGGGAGTAGGGAGGCAAGTGGAGATGGGTAGATTTGCGGCCCAATACAACCCAACAAGACCTGCATAGCCCAACGAGTGATAGCCCCCTTATTGGGCCCACTCATCAAGAGGCTCAACTCATTCAGACTGGCATAGTTTTTTAAGGTGGTAGGTAGTTTTTTCCTCACGATTACCCATCATGTGAGTGTAGATATCAAAGCTTCCATAAAGTGTTATAAAGAATTTATGACGTCCATATGGCTAGGGGCCACTGCTCATTTTGTGTACGAGGTGTGAGAGTTTCATCTAGGGTGTATCATGCGTGTTGTGCTAGCAACATAGCTACGACTCATCCCCTAGGCATTGTAGGGATGAGATTTTATGGGTGTGTTTAAATTTTATTCATCCACTTTATTTTGGTTTATTTATTAGGCGTGCTAGTCACCGAGGTGACGATTTTATTATGCGCTCGATCTGACTTGGTCAGTCGATTATGGGATTCAAGTATAGACCGGAAGTCCGTCATACTGCAAAGGCTGTGACGTTAATTACGCCATTCTGAGGAAGGATAACCCTTGATTAGTCGCCAAAGTAGAGGAGTCGTAGGGGCAGAACAAAATATGACTTTAGTGCTTACTCTTTTTGTAGGATAAGAGAAGTGTACGCAAGATCATGCTCTTACAATTTATTATGGTTCATTGGCCTATTTCTTGGTACGAGGCGGAGAACATAGGTCCGAGGACCACCATCACGCATAGTGAGGGCCTCTGATCAAGTGTAACCTGACTTTCGACCACACGCCATTTGAAATACCGAGGAGAACATGGAGATGACTTTAGGTTTACTTGATTATCTTGCAAACGCTGTAGCGATAGACATATCATTCTTCATGAAACTAGACAAGCATAAGCAGAATAATAAAGTTTTATTATTAGAACACTGCGGCGTTACATGCTCATTTATTGGCTCCATTTGCATAATACATGGAATGAATCTAAAAGCATATCCCCTTATCTTGGACCATCCCAAGTGGGAATAGGAAACCATCCACGCAGAGGCGAGATAGAATCCATGAAAGGATCGGAGCACATTAATGCTCAATTATCACAAGGTGGGACTAAGCTGAGATAGTACTTGCATGTTGAGGCATTTGATATCATTATTCCCAAGAGAGAGTTAGTAGAGGCCATGTAGAGGCAGGACTCTTCAGATCCCAAAGGGTTTGGAGATGATTCAACATAATGGAGATCAGAATTCATTTTGGCAGCATCTCCCCATTATTCTGGATCATGCCTGGGGGGGTGTAGGACATCCATCCACGGAGTACCGAGATGGAGGCCATGAAGAGAAGTAGGCATATAGCCCGAGATCCAAAAGGGTCAAGACATAATGGGACAATATCTGCCCTCATGGCATTTGATCAATATCCCCTTGGGGAACCATCGGAGAACATGCGATGGCAGAACTCCATGGACCATTAGGGTAGGCAGGAACACCACAGATGGACCAACAGAATATAGGGGTGAAACCCGCTGATTTAGCTCCAACGGATCTGATCGAAGAACCATAATCTACCATGACATGCTGGAGGTTTACAGGAAGGCGAGCGAAGTTGGGATATTGGGTTTAGACTAGCCCAGGGTTTCTTAAGGCTGCTGGGAGGTTAGGGACTGGTTTGAAGAGATTTTAAGGCTCTGGAATTGGTAACACAAGGTGATCGGCACAGTCATTACCCGACGTGGGGGAATTTGGAATGAGCTGGGTCGACGCGGATGCCATGATCGGCGTGCCCCAACACCAGCACGGCGGGGTATCGGCGCTTATGAATGGTCGGCGCCCCTTCCAATCGGCGTGGTGAAAGGGCTCTCAGGCACCGAAAGGGTAGGCGCCGAGGGGGTTATTCAAAGGCTTTATGCTTTAAGGCAGGGATTTAGGCAGATTAACACGGAGAGTGAGATGGATAGGCATTTATGATCTAATTAGAACACCTACAGAGTGGATTAGGGATTCAGGGGTTTCGATGCACTAGCCAAGGGTTCTATAGAGGCTTGAGGGTACAGGGAATTAATTGTTTTTTTACTGTCTCATCTCGGGGAAGCGAGAGTCCTCACACAGAAATATCATCGGGAGCCTTTGATCATATCCCTCTCAGTTTCATATATGAGAGACCATGAGATGGACTGTCTCCAGCTCTCATTATGACTATGAGGTTTAAGAGAGCGACCAGAAATAACAAAGGAGAATTCACACTAACTACGGCTTACATAGTATCAGTGACCAACTCCGCGCGGAGACGAGGGCGAGCGGGGAAGTGTGGGGTTCCCCGCACACTGCGTCGTAGGAGCTTCTCCCTACTCAAGCTTACATGCACTACTCCCCACACAGGGGGGTTGAACTAGGGGAGGGGAACTTAAATTACAAGAAAATACTACCTCCACATAGGGAGGGGCGCTAAGCCGGCCAAGCGGGGTGGGGAAGAAGGTCACAAGATTACCAAAGTAGCCAATCAACCGTTTTTGCCAGCTGCAGGGACAGACTGACCCACGGTCGCTGTTCTCGCCGCCACGGATCGTACCGGACTGGGAAGAAGCCGAAACCCATGCCACTACGTCGCTGTCTAGTCCAGGAAGTCGTCAAAATTTTTGGGGCACTACCCGGAGTCACCACTGGTCGGGGCTGTCTCTGAGGCGAGGTGGTTCTGCTCTGGTCAGGACTATTCTCAGGGCACAACAGCAAGAAGTCGATGCCGGCACGAGCACTCCCGGAGTCGAAATGGCACAGGACCAGATGCATCCATCTGTGAGTCCTCTTCGATGTCCAACCAAGAAGGCCTCCAGGAGAGGTCGGAGTAGAGAGATAGAGGGTGAACAATGTCAGGGTATCTGTGCTGATTCTGTGTGGACTAACCTGTGCACCCGGGGGAGAAAATTCGGAACGGGCAGCCCATTTGATTAGATATTTATCTGAATAAAATATTTGACAGATAATTTATTTAAATATTAAATAATTTAATTATTAATGAGATATGAATTCATATATGACAATATCCATTCCGTATTCACTTTGTTTATAGATCTATTAACAAAGAGTAGGTTAGAGATTTCTATATCTTTCACCTATTTGCATTTAACTAAAGTAACAGCTTAATCATCTACACAAGTACAATGGCTCACTCTTAAGAATTTTAAGATAATAATAAAAGAGAAACTATAGGGATAACTTTAATATATTGCAATGAACTATAAATAATTTTCCTAAATGTTATTGTTAACGCGACAGGAGCTGGAGCGAGGTAACTACACTGGAGAGCGAGTGGAACGCTCCCCCCAACCAAGACGGGGGTGGCAGGCGGTTGCCGTCACAGTCCCGCCCACCATCTCCGTTACTCTCCCACATTTTTAAATTTTTGGAAAATTAATATAATTATCCAGCGGGACCGCCACCGACTCTTCTTGTCCGACCCGCGGCCACCTCCGTCTTCTCTCTCTAAAATCGCGTATGTCCACGTGGCCAAAATTTCTTACAGCGGCCCCGGCCAGCCAACCCGTCCTCCCTCTCCTCGGGCCCCACCCCCCAACCCCACCCTCCAACTTGCAGGTCCAAACCTTTCTCACGCCAGTCCACTGCGGCTTCCCCTTTCGTTCGGCTTCCCCTCCCCGGTTTCTCCCCCATCCCCCCAACGAAAAAGGGGAAAAAGGGGTTGGGGGAGGAGGAAGGCAGGTCGCAATCCTTTCCCCGCTGCTGCCGTCGATCTCGACTCCCGACGATCGCCCATCGCCCGCGGTCGGATTCGGCGTCCTCGCGTTGGGATCTCGCTGTGATTCCGTTCTAATCCCCTCTCTGCGGCTGCGGGGGAGGCCTTCCCGTCTGCGCCGGGGCGGGGGGAGGGACGGCGCCGGCAGGGGAGCCTGCGGATGGCGCTGTTCAGGAGGCTCTTCTACCGGAAGCCGCCGGATCGGCTCCTCGAGATCTCCGAGAGAGTCTACGGTAATGCCTCTTCTGTCGACTGTCGCGTGGTGTTGGGATCGCCGTGGGAGGTGGAATTCTGCTCGAATGGGATGTTTCTAAGTGAATTCTGTGGAATTTGGGGTCGTCGTCCCTTCCCCTGGGAAGAGGAGAGCGTTCTCGATGGTTTCGTTGCGTAATCTGGGACTTCAATTGTGTTCAGTGTATTAGTAGGGAGCATTACTCTGGTGGCATTTGGATGGATGCTAATGTAGAATTAGCTTCTTGCGTTTCTAATCGATGCTTGCATTTCCATGAGTTATAGTGTCAAATGTTTTGAATAAAAATTTGAAGATTATGAGGTTAATCTTTCATCCTTTTTATGCTTATATGCAATGCTCGCAAAGGCTTTGCACATTTTTCATCTTAATATCATTCCCCCCTTTTTGCCGCATTGACACTTGGACTTCCTACATGCAGCTTGACCCCCAGGGGAGGATCGCGGAGTTATAGGGTCTCCTCCACTCCACCATCCAGGAGAGAGACGAGCTCCGATAGGCACTGGCCCTCCTGGTGAGTTTTACTGACCCTTAGACTTAATATGCATATGCTTATGATGTTGACTAATCTGGACTTCTGAAATGCAGCGATCCGAGGGGACCTAGCGTCAGGGGGTTGACGCTCCCACGTCCTCTTCCCAGACACCTGCGGACCGTGCTGAGCGGGACGCGGAGTTTACGAGGATGGTGTCATGGGCCGAGGCGGCAGTCGACGAGTGGGTAAGTAAACATTACGCTTTCCCAGTTGATTATGATTATGAAATGTTATTGATTGACCATAATGCATGCATATGCAGACAATCGAGCTGACCCGGCTACGGGAGGAGCTCGAGCAGAGCCGTGCGGCAGCCCCGACAGAGCTGGTGCTCCTTCATGCAGAGCTGGAGCGTAGTCTGGCCGAGGTAGCGTCGGTAGACTGCTACCTGGCTGAGGCAGAGGGCTCTCGCGTAGAGGCGGAGCGGGCTCGGATAGAGGTAGCCGAGTTGAGAGGAGAGGTATTTGCATATGAGAGGATGAGTCACTGGCCAGAGTGTAACAGGCTTCCGAGTGACAGCACACACGAAACGCACAGTTCGTTCCGTGGGTACTTCATGAGCTCCTCTGGCCATTGGAGGAATGAGGAGGAGGAGCGGCACCGGCGGCACCGAGAGGAGTCTAGCTCTGCAATGGCCCCGCCATCAAAGAGACATGAGGGGTCGGGAGACAGCGCAAGCCTTGAGGGATAGGCCTGATGTACTGAGACATGATTTATGTACATAGATGATATGATAGTGACAGTGACATGACATATTTTTTTTATTTTTCTTTTTATAAATAAATATGTGAATGAATGAAACGTGTGAACGAATGTGAATGCTTGAAACTAACTTACTATCAACGAATCCTAGAATAACATGAGAGAGTGGAGAGAGAGGGATGAGAAGATTTGAGTAAAATAGTGCAGAAGGACAAATATCAAGGCAACATGTGGATAAACGGTCAACCAAGCGGCCGCTCATGGGTACACACGGTCTGCAGATGAACCGTGTAATGCTGTTCGGCCATGGCCCAAAAGAGGTGACAAACAGTCTCCAAGGGACCGTGAAGAATGAACACGTAGTTACAATGTGACTGTTGGAGAATACAAATGGTCTCCATAAGGCTGCGTGTACTGCTAGAGGACGGAGTGTGTAGAAGGTTCAAAAATAGTCCAATTTAGGCCATCTTAAGGACCACATGGTCTATTGATAGATTACGTATTGGGATTTCCTGGTAGTTCTGATCGGGACTCTCTTGGAGAGTCCTTACCATAGGCGACGCGACCTATTTTAGATCAAACACGTACGTGGGTGCATGTTGTTTTCCTTCAATCAGCAAAAGATCGGTGTGGCCGGATAGGGGTCTCTACGGTTCTGGTAGATCAAGACCTGATACTTACCAACTCCCAATGGGGCCCTACCCAATCATGAATGGCGAATGTAATGACTTGACCTCATGGTGATCACCAGGTGTCCACTTTTAGGCATTTTTATTTTTATGGGATAATTATGTACAAGGTCTCACGAATAGAATTTCTTCAAGTACACTCCATTCCACGGGTATGCGAGTTCTACCCCCTCGGCATCCACTCACTTATATGCATTGCCTGAGTAAACCTCTTTGATGGCATAGGGACCCTCCCAATTTTCCTACAGTTTGGCTTTCGAACTGGTGGCTTTAATGAGCTTCCTTTTTAGGACCAGTTCACCTACTTTAAATTTTCTCTCAAGAACTTTCTTTGCATAATAATGTGCAATTCTCTTGCGATAGACTTATGCGTAATCGACTGCGATCATCCACTTCTCATCTAATAGCTCTAGCTGGGCTAGCAAGTTTTCTTGGTGCTGCTCGGGATCGAACTGTACTCTTAGTGAGGGAATGAATATTTCGTATGGGAGTACCGCCTCTTTCTTGAAAGTTAATGCGTACGGGGTTTGGCCCGTAGGAGTTGGGATAGAGGTGCAATAAGCCCAGAGGGCCTCGACGAGGCGATGTCGACCCATTCATGGTGAGACGAGTGACCTTAGTTGACACGGCAATGGTCGAAATTCTAACTAGGGTCCTACCTTTTGTGTGAACTTCTAATTTATGGAAAAAAAGAAAAAAAGAGAAAACAAAACAAAATAAAAAAAGGGATGTAAAGCATCCACTCGTTTGTTAATATCTATTATTCATTTGATCATGTATGTTATTACGTTCCGGTAAGGTACTGAAGATGGCCGAGTACAGCTATGACGATTTCGAGGCCAAAGCTTTTGACTATGAGTCCTAGATGTATGGCCAAGGCCATGATGCATATGGAGAGTATAACCTGGACCAGGGCCACCAAGGTGAGCCACATGTCCATGTTGTGGACACCGATCCATCCCATCAGCCCTCTCATGAGGTGCAAACCATAGTCGGGGACGCACCCCCTTCCCAGGACAACTCTTTTATGCTAGGTGTCCTTGCCAATGCCTAGCTTAGTCCTGAGAAATTCCAAGCTCTTGAGGCCATTGTAAAGGAGAAATTTGCCTCCCCCTCCCCCCAAGAGCCAACTCCGGCTACCACCCCTCTTCGAGAGCCTGCATAGGCTATTCCTTCCCCGTCACCTTTCGGGTAGGCAAGTCAATAGCCTCCCTCTTTTCAGCTCCCTTCACAGTCTCTAGTCATCCCTCGAACATCAATTCAGTCAGGTCCATCCACTGATAGACCCCAATACCCCTCTCGCTTGAGTTTCCCATCTTAGGCCTTCGGAAGGCCCAGCCCTCCTTCGTGGCAAGCGCCACCTTCACCGACTGATGCGCTCACCCAAGCTCTCCTCACCAAGCTGAATAAAATGGAAGAGTAATTTCGGGATCTTAAGAAGATTGTGGACGTGAAGTCCACTCCTGAGGTTTCTTTGCCGGTCCTCCTGGTGTTCCATCTTCCCCCTTCTGAGATGCCTACATACCGCAGGTACAACGACATTAGTAACCCCTTTATTCATCTTAAGGACTTCATGTATGAATCCTCATTCTAGAAAAATGATAAGAGATCCCTGGCATATCTCTTCCGAAGATCATTGGATGGCCCTGCACTAGAATGGTTCTATTTCCTAGAACCTAGTGAGGTCGAGAACTTTGATGTGGTCCAAAGAAAATTCCTTCAGAAGTACTGGGACCGGGTCAGCCCATCCCTTTGCATCACTGATTTAGTGGCCGAAAGATGAGGACCGACGAAGATTTCATCCAATATGCTGATAGATGGAGGTCCCTGGCAGAGAGGGTGAGGGATATCCTCTCGAAGTCGAAACAGGTAAAGATGATCATGTCTAATGTCACTCCCCAGTTTAGGCACATCCTGGCTATGAACAAGCTCACCACAATAGAAGAACTATACGGGAGGGCTCGATATATTCAAACACAGTTGAAAGATTCCCCTCTCATGCATATGTTCGAGCCTCCAAATCCCAGGGTGGTTAGGAAGATAAAAACTAGCATCCAAGGTGGAGTGATAGAAGGGGTGGTAACAAATGAGCAAGTAAGTGCAATTGGTAGCCCCAACCAGCTAGCCAACTCAAGACCTCCACAAATGCCACAACTCCCCCTCCAACAAAATCAACAAACCTTATACCTTTACCACCCCCCACCACCAAATGGCCTCTATCAGAGCAAAATGCCTCAACCATTTCAACCTCAGCAACAACAACCATCTCCTCAGTACCACCAAGTTCCACCCCCCGGGAATTATGGTCCCCAACAATAAAGAAGGCCCATTGGCCCAAGGAGAGCTCATTACCCACTGTTGCCGGAAACATTGCCGGATGTCTTTAATGCTCTTCTAGCCACCAATGCACTCACTCTTCCCAAGGAAAGACTCGCATGGCCCCCGAACGTCGACACTTCCAGATATTATGTTTTCCATAGGCAATCGGGTCATACAGTAGAAAACTATTTTCATTTAAAAGATTACATTTATGATGTGAATGACCAAGGAGGGATTGATTAGGATGAGATGTGGTGATACATCACCACCTTGAAAGCTACGAGACCTCCCCCTAGATCACAGTTTCAATAACAACAACAACAACAACAACAACAACAACAACAACAACAACAACAACAACAACAACAACAACAACAACAACAACAACAATGTACTGCGGGAATTAACTGCAGCCTTTGGAGTATCCACATCGGGTGGGAGTTCAAGATCTTCCATGTCCCATCCACCTTCTTCATCATTCTCTTCTTCCACTTCACCCTCAACTTCTGCTCCAATATCCCCATTCTGCAGGGCCCGCTCAACATCAACGATTTCCAAGTCTTCATCACCCCAATCCGCAGCAGCAGCCTCTTCATCTTCTTCATGGCCAGATCTCCCAGCACCATCCAGACCACCCACAAAAATCCCTCTCATCACACGTAATACTGGCCAGTCACCACTGCAGAGGAGAGAAGCAGGTGGAATCAGGAGAGAAGAAACCTTTCCTTCCGGTACAGCAGGCACATTATCTCCCAGCTCAACTGCCAGCCTCTCGGCAGCATCCGTGAGCCCATGAACAGAAGCTGTTACATATGCAAGGGGCAATTGGCCAGCATTCTCCAAAATCTTAACACGTTCCTGTACATCACCCAAGTACAAAGCATTGTGGAACTGACCCATCACATCATTCTTAATCTCTGCTATCCTCAACATTTTGGAAAGCTTTTCCATGTTCCCTGTTATGAGATACAGGAAAGATAACCTTTCAAAGTTCTTTGTCCTCTGATATGCATATTCCACGATGCTAGTGTTTCCCTGCCTAAGCGCCTCAATACCAAGTTTGTACCAATAGTCCTTCTCATCAATCTCCTTCGCAGAAGCAACTGCTATCTGGATATTGCCACTTTCAAGTGCCAAATTGAACCGAGTTCTCTCATCTTTGACAAAATGTAGAGCAACCTCTGGGTACCCTTTCTGTTGAAGATAAGCAATGACGGCTTGCCCACAAAGCTGTGAGTTCCTGATCATACTCATAATTTGGTCATACCTCTTCCTTATGAGGGATAGTTTGAAAATGTACTCAGTAGCATCAATTGTTATAACACGATTCTTGCCATCCCGATCCAAGCAATAAATGTTATTACCAGACACCTTCGTTATGTACATTGGAACATCTAGTGTTCTAATGATTCCACTATCACCATTTGGGAGACAATATTTAATGTGATTCAGAGTAGCATATATGAAGACACCATTATCATCCCAGGCACCACTTTTTACACGGATTGTCTCATGAAGAGTACATCTGTGCACGAGTTTCTTGCTAGCAATTACAATTGCATGTTTGCTAAGTAGAGCAACAGTCTCCATGTCACCAGACCAAACCACATACTTCACCGATGGAGCCTGAAGTTCTCCAAGAACAATCCTTTGTTGAAGATCAAAAATAACCACCCTATCCTCGGCCCTGCACAACAAATTGCCTGTCCCAGCATAAAAAATTGCATCAGCAGCAATGGGAAGAGTACTTTTCTTCACTATCTCATTCTTCAAATTTTTCACCAAGGCTTGGTTAGATGTTTTGTCAAGCACAGCAAACCTATTGCGGGCCACAAAAACAGCTGAGGCCCCTGCTCCTTTCCTTGCATCCTGCACAGAATCACCCCTTCCAATGGCATCCTTTGATATGATATAGAGTTCATATGACCCACCATCCACATCAGAACAGATGAGCACTGCATTCTCTGTAGGACTATAGGATAATGTTCTGGGTCCCTGATTTAAGCTGACTGAACCAGGCCTCCGTACAGGTATCACTTGGTTATCCTTCTGGGATGAGAATTCATAAAAGCGAAGAAAGCGATCTTTGACATAATACAAAGCATCACCACTCACTGAAAATGCAGGGCGTTCCCTCTCCAGCTTAAAAACAATCATACCACTATCATGGCCGGCTGCCAGAAGATTCATCTCAGGGTGTGCAGATAGAATCCAGAAGCGGTCATGCTCACGGCGGAATGTCTGAATACCAGTACGTTTTGTAACATCCCAGACCCGGATGCTTTTGTCCTCAGAGTTGGAAACAATGATATCCTGCTTCGCATGGAACAATACACAAGACACATTATTCATGTGCCCCCTCAATGTGTCTACTTCCCATGCTTTTGTATCTGAAAAAAGAAGGCCAAAATAATTCATCAGAGAAATTTCCCACTCCTTTTTAGATAATAGCAAATTGTTTTGGTGTGATCTCCTATCTTATCATGATCCAATTTGTTCTTTTGACTTGACTTTTAGACAAATGACTGACAAGTCCTGAAGGGGGCGCCCATGGGCCTAGCCCACTAAGTGGACCCATTTGGACGCTCCAATGACCCATTAACTAGATAAAGGACTCAAGAAAGGAAAAATTACATCAAAGGGGCTCAAATAAAATAAAAATTACATGCTATGACTCGAAATTAAGTGACGGGGATGATGATGTGCCGAGGACAAGCAACTGGAGTCTCAAAAATATGGAGTGGCTAGGGGATGTCCCCATCAAAACCACACCAAGGAAAGCCCACATTGAAACCTCTCAGGTGATAGGAGTACTAACGCCACTAACAACAAGACCGGAAGCGTCCTCTGACGACTTATACAGTAGCCTCACGTATCTCCCTACACGCCCCAAGTAGAAACTGAGACACCAACACAGTACCACAAGGCAAGGACTAACCGGGGTCGTGCTCATCAGCACCCTTCCACTGCCCCCAACCACATGTGCATACACAGGCCATCTGCTTTAGGTCGGTCCTCTAGCCGATTTTTCCCCCAATCAGACTCAGGCTACAAAGGCAAGCGGCCCTCAGATAACTAGCCTAAAAACCAGTACACGGGACAAGCGTCCACCACTCCTAGGTTGGTCGACACACAACCGTGCCCAGGTCAGCAACGTCAAGTGGGAAGAGTCACCAAGAACTCGCCGCAACTATGAAAACCACCGGAGTACCACTAGTCCACTCCAAGCCACCACGAGGCGGCTCACTAGCATGAGAACCAAGGATCACTAAATAGACAGCCAACCATGATTGTCAGTCCATAGAAGACCAACCAAAGCGTAGGACGGAAGCACAAGGACCATGGCCCACAACTCCTACCCAAGATACCTAGCCACAATTATAGCCCTTAGGTCGAAACACCCTCCATAGACATGGGACTCTCGCGGGGACAGTCGATACGAGAAGCCCGATACAAGGACTGTCCACACTCCACAATAGACTGGGATGGTCCACACCACTAATACAAAACCATCACAACACACAGAACCATGCGGATACTCATTCTGCAAGGCCACCCCTCCTATGGATATTCCGGAAGACCAAACCACGGAGAACGACACCCCTGGGCTGAAGGGGACTGGGCGGCCACTGCATTGGCCACCCACAGTGCTGGGCCTCCAGCCTTCTGGCCGCCCAACAGGACTGGGCGGCCAACCCTGTGGTTGCCCACCTAGGGCCTGGGTGGCTAGGGAGATGGCTTCCCAGAGTCCAGACTCCATGGGGTCTGGGCGGCCATCCCAAAGGCCGCCCAGGGGGATGGGCGGCCAGGTCTCTAGGTGCCCTCACCAGGGGTTGAATAGGACTGGGCGGCCACTGCTCTAGCCGCCCAGGGGCCTGGGCGGCCAGCTCTCCAGCTACCCAGACAGTGGGCTACAGAAAATGCGTAAACGGGTAGGATGGCCAACCCCATGGCCGCCTGAGACCCTGGGCAGCTAGACCTCTGGCCGCCCAGTAGGCCTAGGAGGCCAGATTCATGGTCACCTAGCCTTGGATGTGACGGCCACCCCTTGGCCGTCTCCTGTTGATTTCGTGGAAAACTGACACCTGAGCTCTTCCGGAGCTCGATCGAAGCCCCGTTCATCGCCAGACGAAGGGGAAAACTCGGGGAATCATCCCCGAACCATTCTTAGATCAAAATGTCACATCCAATCCATAAATCAAGGGACAAATTGGTCGCTCAACCCCCACCCAGCATGCATAAGCCCCAAACGGAAAGAACACCCACACTCGACCTTCCTGGGCATGGATTCACAAGAAAGCACGCGGTATGGAGTAGGGAACCATCCCCCTACCTGAACGATGCTTTAAACCTCACCCAAAACCTTGAAACGATGATCAATCCTGCGGTCGGCTTGTCATGAACGCGAGTACAGCTGCCCCCGCCTCTAGTTCAGCATGCCCTCGAGCCTCCCCTCGCCACACGCCATCGTCGTCGCTCCGCCTCTGAGCCTCGCCACCATCGTCGATCGCCGGTGGTGGGAAACAGGGAAGGGGAAGAAAGACGGGAGAGTGGGAGGGACAGTGAGATGAGGGAACGGAGGGGGGAGAAAGGGATTAGGGTTATAATATTAGTTATATTATTTTTAGCAAGAAAAGTTTATATATATAAGGAAGCAAAGAAGATAAGGGGGGGACACAAAGGACAACGGGGTCTGGGGGGAAGGGGCGGCAAAGGCCGAACAAAAGATAACAGTGACAAACCAAGGCCAAAGCTAGCAGCCTACACATGTAGGTGCAAAGCCTAAAAGAAAGCGAGAGCAAAAGGGGGATAGCAACTCAAGGAGGCACGTAGTCACGGCTCAGAGAAGAAGAATGGTTGCAACTGGCGAGGGCCCGCTGACTCGGGCTAGCGCGGCGGACGACCACGACCGACGAAGTTGATGTGAGCGGCGATGTCGAATGGACCAACGGGAGGCTGATCATTGCCAGGGAGGATGAGAGGCTCGATGAGCACGGGGCGTTGGATACGGTCTCCAAGTGGCGGAGAGGCAGACAAAGGTGATGGCATCGGCGTCCGGCTGGGAGGAGGAGGAGGGCCATCGTCTTCAGGAGGGTCATGAACCGCCCGGCACGCCGCTCACTTTACAGCTTAAGCGAAGGAGAGCCGCAGAGCTGGGGAAGCGGCCGGCGAAGGAGACGTAGAGGAGCTGGGGGCAGAAGGCGACCAAGCAGGGGGCCCCTCATTGAGGCCAGTCGAGGGAGATTAACGGGCTGACCCAGAGAAAGACCCGGTCGAGCCGGGTTGTAAGAAATAAAAGGGCCTTGGCGCTGAGAGAGTGGAAGAGTAGAGGGAGGCGGGTGATGGGCCACCCGAGCAGGAATGGGAGTAGAAAGGGAGGCGGGTGATGGGCCACCAGTATGGGAATGGAAGGAGGATGAGTAGAAGGAGATGCCCCCTCAACAGCGGCCTAAAGGGCTCGGATTTGTTGAGAGGTGAGATGATCTATAGCATACAAGATTTGAGAGACCTTCTCATCGTCGGGAGGAGATGGTCTCGTGGGAATAGTGGCTCGCAACTGAGGCGAAGGACCATGAGATTGGAAATCGCCCATGGGTCGGGCGAGACCATATGACTGAGGACGTGGTCCCTTGAAAGTATTGTGGTGAAAGCCATGATGAACATGTTGAATTTGAGGAGTGTAGAATGTGCTAGGTTGTGTGTCCTCATGATTATAATTGGCATTTAACATGTTGATTTGATTATCAAAGTAAAACATCATGTAAATAATCAATATTCAATCAAATTGATTTGCAAGAATAGTAAACAAGTTGGAATGTTACGCTTGATTTCTTATGTTGAACCTTGATGAATTAAATGATTTTGACAAAGTTGATGTGATTCATACAAGGTGATGAGCCAAGTTTCACTAAGATTTTCTTCAATGCTAACTAGGTACACTCTCTTCACGGTTTAGGCCAACTAAAATCTAGGGACTTCAAAAGGTACAACCTGCCTGACATCCGTGAGGGAATCCACGGGTGTGGGGACTTATGGAGGCCTTGGTTTAGGAAGTTTCGATCCAATGAGACGAAATGCTCAATTGGAGGGCCCTTCTTTAACCAAGAGAGGGGTATGGTCTCCTAGGAGTGTGGGGAGAGGAGGTCTCCAGAGCCAACGCCAATGCCCTGTAATGCAAGTGCTAATGCAGAATAAGAACCAAACAAACAAAATGCATATGGAATATGATAAATGGATGCACAACGGGATAAACAGGATGGACTTAATGTGAACGGTATTACAATCTATTCACATAAGTTGACAGAACCTATATAGGACAGCATGCAACAGGAGATGAGCATGTAATGGATGCAATCCAATCATAGAACAACCGTATGGATGTGATGCAACAAAATGAGCAAGCAAGGAAGGAGTGGTCATCGGCCACTGTGGGTGCCCAATCAAAATTGGTGTCCACAGTGTGGACGCTGATTTTTTTTTTTAAAAAAAACAAAATCCTGCAACAAGGCCAGAGAGGTAAGGCAATGCAAAATAGCCAATTGAGGAGAAGACAGTCACAACCCGCGGTAATCAATAGGATAAAAATGAGGCTGGGGAATGGGCATCTGAGTCAATGGGCACTCATTAAATGTGTGTCCACAGCCCTGGACACTATTTTTTTTTTTTTACAAAAGGAATGGGCGACTGCCCATGTGGGCGCCCATTAAATGGGTGTCCACTGTGGTGGACGCAGATTTTTTTGGTATTGGGTGAGTGTGCTTCACTCGACTTCTTTCCAAGATATGTAGTGTAGTTTTGCTACATTATTTACTTTGGTGGCGATCACATCTTTCTTTTCTGGGTATTTGTCATCATATTCCTTCATCTCTTTTAGTTTCCTTGCTTTCTTTTAGTTGCTCCACACCCACGGTGTGTGTTTACTTTATTCCATTCTTTGCTCCACGCCCACGGTGTGTGTTTAGTTTCCTCTTTTACTTTATCTTACACTGTTGAGATAACATGCCCACATGCTTCATGTTTGATGTTATTGGTTGCTTGAGTTCACACATACCACCCATCACACCTTCATATCTCTTACACATCACATCACACTCACCACTTTCACAAAATATCTACAACCCTTGATTTTTTTTGGCGATCACAGTGGGACATCTAGTGCCAATCGTGTTGAGCTGTTGTTTGACCTGCTCTTCTCTATTTTTCCCAGTTGCCCCAGTGTTTTCCTTAGTTTTCCCATTTATTTCCTGTTGTTTTATGCTTTCTGGTTCCCTGGCGGTCTCCTCCCAGTCATTTTCAGCCTAAAAGTGGTCTAGCGGTAGGCCCTCTTATCTACTTAGCGGTCCTCCGGTGACCGTTTCTCCAGTTACAGGTATGCATCCTGAGATTACTATTATTTCTGCATTTGCTGCTGATTTCTATTGTTCCTCGGTGCTATCTGGTCTCCTCCCTTGTTGTGGCATATATTTATATCATTGTTTGCATATTGTTTGTTAACTTTTAAGCTAGAAATTGCATGCACTCTGATGCACATTAGATCATGCATCTTGCATATTATAGTTACATTCCTAACCTGGTGTGTTATCCTCTCACCACCACATTCCTTGGGGCCGACTAGGTGACCACATCCGTGACCTCCATAAGTCCCCGTGAGTCATAGATTCCCACACAGACGTCGGGCTAGTTGTACCTTTGTCACCCCGTGTCTAGGTTGCATAAGTGAGGAAGAGTTTACACCTAGAGTCAACCAAGTCCCCACCATCCTTTCCTATTAAGAACCTATTATTCGAGATAACATTTTATTGAAACCACTAAGGTTCTAAAGGAGGAACAATTAAGAATTTGTACATCATTATAACTTGGTTGATTTTGGTTGCCTTCTTATCCCTTCTTTGTTTGCATATTCCCCCTATTAGGGTCATTTTGTTTAGTTTCTTATTGGTGGTCGTTTGGGTTGTTTTCATTTTTAGGTGTCACAGTGCATGTGGAGTTGCTTCAAATCCTTAGGTTCATCTCCTAGGGGCAATTCCTCCTTCACTTCCTATCTAAATCCCTTATTCGACTCCACCATGTCTTCTTATGATTTCCCCCCTTCCCATGAGGAATCTCTCCATCAGGGACTCCTAGAGGACCCGCATGGGATCATGCCTCTTCAATCTAGAGAAGGGTCCGCCCCTCCTCCATCCTCTGCTCCCATGGAGGGCGGTCAGCCCTCTATTTCAGCTCCAACCTCTAACAATCCCACCAGTCACATTCTCCAGATGATGGCCCAGTTGGATCCGGCCCAACTTCAGGCCCTTTACCAGACCTTGCAAGCGTCAGGTGCCCCGTCTCCTATGATTTCACAAGGTCTGTCTGCTACTTCCATCTCTCAGTCTAGGGTTGATGGGCCCAGAGCTCCACCTGTTCCGATTGATCTCACCCCGGTCTAGCCTAAGATCCTTTGTTTCTCCAGTCTAGAAGCGGGCCAGTCCTCTGGTTCAACTCCTCAACCTCTTGATAAAGGGAAGACCCTCTTCCCTCATCTGCCCAGATTGATTCTTACAGGTCCATTCTCTTGGCACCACAAACCCTAGTGGCTTTGGCCGATTTTGCTCGCTCTCAGTAAGGGGACTAGCCCGGTGCAATCTAACTTCCTCTGGAATGGCCTAACTGTTACCCGACTGTTGATCAGACCAAGTATTGCATGTTCCACTGGTAGCTTGGGCATACCATTGAGGGTTGTTTTTAGTTTAGAGATCTGGTGTGTGATCTTCATGAAGGCCAGCATATTGATTGGGCCGAGATGCATAAGGACATTGTTGAAATTAAAGAGAAAAGAAGGCAAGCGTTAAGACAGCAAGTGCAGCAGCAAGCACCACAGCCGTAACGAAGGGACCTCCGAGGTAAGAGAAACAAAAGCCAATATGCTCATTTCTGATTATGAATGTTTAAGAATGAAAACTGATGAATCTGTCTCAGAAATGTATGTCAGGTTAACACAATTGACGAATAGCTTACGGAGCCTTGGAAAAACCTATACCAAGAAAGAACTAGTGAGGAAAATTCTGAGGTCATTGACACCTATCTTGCATACTAAGGCCACCATCATAGAGGACTCACCCACCTTATCCACCATGACTGTAGACAAGCTGATAGGTTCCCTTATGACCTATGAACTTAACCTGAAAAGAAATGATGAGGATGTGAAGAAGGAAAAGCCTCTAGCTCTAAAGGTAGCCCCGAGCTACAAAGACTCCACTGATGAGAGTGAATCCTCAAACAATGATGAAAACTCAAGTGAGTATGCCTTACTCACCAGAAAGTTCATGAAGTTTCTAAGAAAGTTAGGTAAGGGTCCTAAAAAGGGAAAGCTACTGGTAAGTAAGAACTCTAAGTTTAAACCAAAGTCTAACAAGAATTCTGAACCTATCATTTGCTATAACTACAGGAAACCAGGACACATGAAGGGAGACTGCCTAGAGATGATAAAGAAACCATCCAAATGGAAAGGGAAGAAGCCCAAGGCGATGGTCAGCACTTGGAGCGATGAAGAAGAAGAAGAATAAGATGATGAAGAAACTAAGGAAGAGGAGTAGAATGACAGGATTTGCTTGATGGCTCACGGAGACAAGGAAGAAGAGATAACTTCTCCTTTTGAGAATTTCACTATAATGAATGGGAGGAAGCCTACATTGAGCTACTAGATAGATTTGATGATGTCCATCGAGAAAATAAGCATCTTAAGAAGAAAATAAACACCATGGTCCATAACACAACTCTAAGCGACAAGAACAAACATCTTGAGTAGGAAATCACAAATCTGACAGAGAAAAATGAAAACCTTGAAAACACCATAGCTAAGTTAAAAGGGAAGATGGAAGAAAAGGAAAATGAAAATAGACTCACCATTGAAAAGTATGAAGCACTTCAATGTGTCAATGAGCGACTCCAAGAAGATGGTTAAATAATTCAAAAAAACTTGGATGATAAGAATAAAACTCTTGAGCAAACGGTTAAGGGGAAGGAAAACCTAGATGTTGTCCTTGGAACGAAAGTAAATTTTAGAAAGGAAGAACTAGGCTTCAACCCAACCAAAAAGAACGAATTTGAACTTGCAGCCTTTTATATTCATCCTGAACAAAGTGCAAAGATATTCACTCCATTAATCAACATGAACAAGGCAGACAAAAATACTGAAAAAGGAAGCACATCCAATCAGAATAACAAGCTGAAAATAATAAAAATTCTGGGCAGCAAGGAAAGGGGAGGACCAAGTTAGAATAGTTCAGATAAACCCCAAGAAAGAAATCCCCCAGAGCAGTTCTTCAAGCCCGAGATGTCAATTCGATCAAAGAACCCAATCAAGTCGAGTTTTGGGCCCTTTAGCAGCTACTATAGAACCGAAGCTCACCTGCCAACTCGACCTGAGAACCCCTTCAAGCCGAAGTAGAACTAAGTATTTCTGGTACCAGGGACCAAGTCGACCTGAATGGTCAGGCAAGTCTACTTGGACTGGTCACAGTAGGCATTATTGGCAGTAGAGCATCTGGCCAAGTTGACTTGAGCAAGCTGCCAAGTCGACTTGGGGTCCTTCCAAAATCGGTCTATCCATACTTGTCCTTGGTCAAGTCGATTTAGCAGGGTAGGCAAGTCGACTTACAATCCTTATCATGGTCAATCTCACACCTTTGACTATAGAAGTGGTCAACCCTGGTTCCCAACATATCATCTCAACCCTGGATTAAGAGGAACAAAAGAAAACATAGAAAACAAAATGTTAAAAATAACTCTCATGCATTCAATGGTCAAAAATTGCCAAAACAGCATGCTCCCCAAGCGGGTAATGTAGAAACTGAAATAAAGCCAAATGCCAAATACACTTTCATTAAACAATTCTGGATTCCAAAATGCATGTTATCTATTCTAACTAATTTGAGTGACAAAAAGGGACCCAAACAAGTTTGGGTTCCCAAATATGTTGCATAAGAATCTTGCAGGGAAGCCTCTCATCACACATAATTTCAAAAGACAATGGCCCCCATAGGGGTTAAAAACCCAACACCCCCAAGTACATCCCTTTTCATTTACGCATTTTATGCACCATTCACCTTCATAGATATTGCACTTTCATAAACTCATTTGGGTTGTTTTCCTTTGGTCATTTGTGTTGTTTTGCAGGTCAATAGGCGTTTTAGCACGAGTGGAGGAGTGAGTTCCCCGACTCAGGATCTGGAGACCTTTGCTGTTTATCTCAGACTATTTACCAGAGGCAGCGGTCTTCCTCAGACCGTCCATTCTCTGTACGCGGCCTCTTGAAGACCGTCTAGGCTCCACACCAAGTCTTCTCCCACATTCTACTTCGGCGCTGGTAGCGGCCTATCGACCGGCCATTTTAGTCGCTCAGCAGTCACCAGACGACCGCCCTTTTCCTATTGGGCGAGTGGCTTCATCCATCTCCCTTTCCAAGGTATGTAGTGCGCCTCTCTTCGCACTATTTGTCTTGGTGGCGATCACGATCTGCTAGTGTACGTGGGGAAGTGATTCATAGTGTTATTTGTTCATTCTATGATTTATTTTAGCGCCACACTACTCATGTCCACTCATACACCCACACACGCCCCTTTCCCTTAGCATTTTAGGGAAGGAAATATATCTACATCCCATCTTTTTGGCGATCACAGTGGGACACCTAGTGCCCATCGTGCTTCTAATAGTGTTGACCTGCTCTTCTATCTTTGTTTGGGTAAGTTTTTAGTTGCCTTGGGTTTGCCGGTTTACTTTCTATCGTTTACTGTTCCCTGGATTGATTGCAGTCCTTTGGGGGCCGTTTATGTTTTCAAGCGGCCGGTCGATAGATCGTTTTGTTCAGCTTGAGGTACGACCATCTCCCATGTTCCTGTCATCTATGTTTTTGTTCGTTTGTTACTTTCTGCAGTCCTCTGTGGGTCGTTGCTGGGTTCCTACAGTCGGTCGATAGACTACTTCCCTCTGTCTCAGGTACGTTTCTGTTTCTATGAGTCTGCTATATTTTGCAGTTCTGTAAGGGCTATTGTATTTAGGTGACGGCCATTCATCAGACTGCGTATTTCACTCAGGTACACTGTGGATTTCTTTTCTATTAGTGATTATTTTAATTATGTGTTTTGTTAATTACTGCTCCCTATCATTCTGCGGTCCTGCCTAGGACCGTCTTCCCTCCCCGTGCGGTCTCCCATCAGACCGCTATTTTATTACAGTGCACCTTGAGACTTACCTTTGTGTGCTATTTTCCATCATTTCATTAATTATTTTAGGTGCTAGTTGTCTCCCCCTAGTTGTCCTTCGTGTTTATACTATTATTGTCATATTTACAGCATTGTTTGATCATTACTTGTTAGTTTTTAGGCTACAACTTGCACGCACTCCGGTGTACATAAGATCATACATTTTCACCATAGTAGTTGCATTCCTACCTTGGTAGGAGATCCTCTCGTCTCCATATTCCTTGGAGCCGACTAGGTGATCTTATCCAAGACCTCCGTAAGTCCTCGTGGGCCGTGGATTCTCACATGGATGTCGGGCAGGTTATAGCGTTACCACCCCGAGTCTAGGTTGCATCCGTGAGATAGAGTAAGCTTAGAGTCAACCAAGTCCCTCATTCCACCCCGTTAGGAATCCCATTGTTGAGAGAATGCTGATTTAATTTAAATTCACTAAGGTTCTTCAACGGGAAACATACAAAAATTTTGTGCATCATTGCAACGTGGTTGATTATTGGTTGCCTCTCATCTCCTCTTTGTTGTGCTTTTTTTTTTCTTTTCGTCATCTCCGCTTAGGTGCTTACTAG
The DNA here is from genome assembly GCA_024336825.1 of Amorphophallus titanum. Lineage (NCBI taxonomy): Eukaryota > Viridiplantae > Streptophyta > Magnoliopsida > Alismatales > Araceae > Amorphophallus > Amorphophallus titanum. Next base: position 15,635,397 of record JANBPO010001371.1, on the reverse strand, counting down.
GTATTGTCCTTGTTGTTAAAGGTGCTCGTTGCATGTGGAGTTGCTTCACACCCATAGAATCTTCCCCTAGGGGCAATTCCCCATTCATTTCCTATCTCAACCCCCTGTTTGATTCCCTTTCCACCATGTCTTCCTACAATTTTTCTCATTCCCGTGAGGACTCCCTTCCTCAGGGACTTTTGGAGGACCCGCCTAGGGTCACGACTACGTAGGGAAGAGACGAGTCTGCCCCTCCTCTTTCGACCATTATTGTTTAGGGTAGTCAACCCCCCCTCCGATTCTTCTACTCGCAACTCTGTAGATAAGAAATAGAAATATCCTTTTATTCAGCTCAAAAGTGAAATCCACTTTGGGGCATTATATTGTAACATGAGATTTGCTAATTCTAGTGTCAATTTTAGCGTGTCTACAGGGACAAGCCCTTTCTTCTTTTTCTTCTCTACCTTAATGGGCCTTGAATTGTTACTGCTTTTAACGGCCGACGAGATGGGTTGGATCTTCTTTATGACCCAGACCTGTTTGAATTCCCTTGGCTTCGGGGCTAGCTCCTCTCAGCTTTGACGGCCGGCTTCTTCTTTTTCACCTTTCCTCCCAGACAAAGCTTGGAAGGAGTTGTAGGTCGAGACTGTCGAAACTACACGGTCCGGTATCACCTGGGCATTGCACCTGATCAGAAAGAGGCAGACGCCGCCGATCAGTATGGACTTCCCTGAAGCCGAGAGATGTCCAGAAGTGGGGACAGATGCCTTCCTCCCGGAGCTCCTTCTTTGGCAGCACTCGGACTGGTTGGTGCGGGCTGGGTGCGCAGCATAAGTCACATGATGTTCCATGAAGCTCACTACTTGAGCTCAACTGCCCAGCAAGGCCCGAAAGCTTTGGCCCTCAGCTTGGCGGACCAGTGGTCCCTTGGCAGTAACAAGAGCAGCAGGTTCCACGGCCGCTACTTTGATGATGTCGGCGAAGGTGACCCCCAAAAAGTTTGAGAATCCAACCACTAGTGGGAAGCTTCCAAATGCGGTAGGTACCGCCAGGTACCCTTTGGTGGCATGAGCGGCCACGACTTGCGGACCGAAGGTAAGAGCAGCCAATCCGATCATCATGATGTCACCTGCAAATGGCAAGAAACAAGTTGTTAGTATTTAATATAGGGCCTTAGGGGCCCCCAATCTTGGCGAGAAGATGAAGGGAGACTCGAGTCCCACCGGGGGTGCCAACTTGGTGACGCAATTTTATTTATATTTTATTTATTAGCGTGCCAGTCACTAGGTGGCAGTTTTGTTTTGCGCTCGATCTGACTTGGTCAGACGAATGCGAAGTTCATGTCGGGACCAGAAGTCTGTCATACCATAAAGGCTATGACGTTAATTACATCCTTCCAGAGGAAGGAAAACCCTTGATTAATTATCAAGATAGAACGCCGAGGGGTTATGCGAATGTGAGAAGAATACAGACGAAACCCGAATGATAATTACATGATGACTTTGTTATTTTGGTTTATTCATGTAGTAATAAGTGAGATTTTCATTATTTCTGAACCTTGATATAGGGCGGAGAACTTAGGTCCGAAGACCACTATCACGCATAGCGCAAATTTCCAATGGAGTGTAACCCAACCTTCTGATAATCGCCATTTGATATACCGAGGTTTCAACCATACAAGCATGCATTGAGGTGACAGGATATGTTTGCATATGTCCATAAGTATTTATGATAAATGCAGAGTTTAACTAAAAGTGAGGACCCTTCTATTCTATTTATTAACTTTTTTTGTTTTGATTTTATTTAGGTCTAATTGTCAGCCGTTTATTGGGGATTTTTATTAAAACCCTTGACCAGAGGTAAGAGAAAAAAAGGGGGGCAGACTGGTTTTATTTGAAAGGTTAAAGGAGCTAAAGAAGGGGATTCGAAGGAATGAGCGTGAGTCGGTGGCGTCGCCACCGACTTGTGGCATGCAAGTGATGAGTCGGTGGTGTCGCCACCGACTCACTGAAGAGGAGGTGGAAGTCTGTGGCGTTGCGACTGAATCGCCGAAGAGAAGGTGGAAGTTAGTGGCGCTACCACCGAATCGCCGACCTCTCCCTGAATTGAGCTCCCAGCAAGTTTTTATGAGAATGTTAGACTTTCCCTTTAGACGAGTGAAAGCTTTGAGGAGTTTAAACTCATATTAAGTCATGATTATTCACTATTTCTTTGTTTCACTTATTCATGATTTCATATTGTCTTGTGTGAGGTTCATACTCTAGCACCACTGTGTGATCCCTGAATTAGTCAATTGAAGATACAGGAGGCCTTCACCATAATCATTCAACCATCCCAAAGTTCTGAAAACAAATGGGCAGCATCTCCCCATGACAGGGGATGCTCCATTTATCAAACAGATTAACACACGAGGAAATTTGGTGTTAAGTCATAAATTAGTAAGTAGCTCAATTTCTTTTTCATTCATTCATTAACTTCTAAAAGAGGGGAATGGGGTCCTATTTATAGGAAACCCATTTTCACACATGACACCCTGACTTTTAACACAATAGCAAATAAGCAAGGGAAGGGGGGGGCGTCCATGGGCCTAGCCCACTAGTTGGGCCCAACAGACTAACACACTGACCCATTAACCTATTAACTAACTCAAATAAAGAAAGATCAGGCTCATGCGACACAAAGTTACCCCAGAAGGGCAAAGAGTGGCGGCGGCCTTCGCGGAGCTTGCAGAGGTTATAGCGATGGCGATTCGCCAACTTTCGCCTCCCCCTGAGTCATCCAGCACGGTGTCCTCTGCTTCCTCTTCCAACTCTCCTGACTGCTCCATGGTGGACCAACATCCCGAGGCCGAGATGCAAAAAGTTGGGCGGGCCTCTAGGGGTTTTACGACGCCGACGGAACCTCTACGCAGTGAGCTGACTGAGGATGAGGTGAAGCGGCTAGAGTGCTGATATGGGCTGCCATGGAAGTATCAGTTCCATCCCGCAGAACCCGATGAGCCCAGTATGGATACTTGCTCCGGCTTCTTCTATTCCTTCCTCTTGGCCTGGAAGTGCAGGTTCCGCCTTCCTCTCCATCATTTTGTTGCCGAACTGCTTCAGTTCTACTGACTGGCTCCAGTCCAGTTGGTCTCCAATTCTTATACTTTCATGTTCTCCTTCATCTTCCTTTGTCATTCATGTGGGATCAAGCCTTCGCTGGATCTCTTCCATGCTTTCTTTGAGTTGAAGGAGCATGCCCACGCGGGTAAGGGGTTCTTCTTCCTCTAGGCGAAGAGGGGAAGGAGCTGCGTGACCCTCTCTTCTAGAGATTCCTCCCACAAGGGCTGGAAGACCCAGTATTTTTGGGTGGGCGTAGCCTTGGACAGCGGGACTTGGAACTTCCCGTTGATCCCCAATTTTCACCCTAACATCCCTCCGAAGACGGTAGTGATTTCCCCGGAGGTGGAGAAGAAGGTTGCCCTTCTTCAGGAGAATTGTAGATCCATCGCCGAGTTGATGACTGTGGCCAACATCGAGGAGTATCCTTCTCGGATGGTGAAGCCTCCAGGTAAGGGCTTCGGGGCCTTGTATTGATGTTGGGTTGGATTAGCCTACTTTTTTTTTGGCACTTGTCCCTCTAAAGTTCCCGAGCAAAACCAGGTCAATCATCCCATTTTTCGAGTTAGTTTCTACACTGGGTAGAGTCAGTGGCCCGCCTTGGGAGTACCAGCCGAGTTCGCGCCGAGCAAGATCGAGCAAACTAGTTTTACCAGTGGATAATGTACTTTTCATTTTTTCTTTTGATCTGTACTGTAATGGCCTTGGCCCATCTGATGTATCAAAGAAGTGTTAATAAGAAAAAGAGGACTTGCTTTTGCTCTATATTACTTACATGTGCATTTTTGAGAGAGGCTCAAAAATAAAATTTGCGTAGTGTTGTCACGTTCCATGTCCGAGGGATGGACGTTCTTTCCATGGTGGCCAGTCGGTACGCTCCTTTCCCGAGGGTCTCGACCACTCGGTAGGGGCCTTCCCAGTTAGGGGCTAGCTTGCCCACCGCTTCTAGTGGTCGAGAGACTTCGGCTTTTCTTAAGATGAAGTCTCCTAGCTGGAAGTGTCTATCTCAGACTCTAGCGTTGTAGTATTGGGTGAGGCGTCGTTGGTATTCCACGGCTCGGATGCTTGCAATCTCTTGGATCTCGCTAGCCAGGTCAAGGTTCTCCAGTAATTTTTGCTCGTTCACCTCGGGCGAGAAGTTGGTGATTCGGAGAGAGGGGTTGCCAATCTCCAGCAGGATCACAGCTTCAGTGCCATACACCAGTTGAAAGGGGGTTTCACCAGTGTTTGTTCTTGGAGTAGTTCAGTGTGACCATAGTACGCTTGGTAATTCCTCCAGCCAGCTGCCCTTGGCCTTACCGAGCCTGATTTTTATGCCTTTTAATATAGCCTTATTGGTATTTTCAACTAGCCCATTGGCCTGAGGGTGGGCCACTGTAGTGAAGTGGTTGCGAATATTGAGGTCGGCACATCTGTCTCTAAAGTAGTGAGAGTCAAATTGCCAACCGTTATCGCTCACAATCACATCCAAAGCACCGTCAAAGCATGACCGGTTCATACCAGGGTGTCTTGGAGTTCCCCATTTCGCCAATCACCGATTGCATCTTGTGTATTCATGGCACACATTCGGATGTCCTGGTCTACCATTGCGTATGTCTGGGTAGGACTAATAGTAAGTTTGTCTAGGGTCATGTGTGTGTCTTTTGTTTCGTACAGTTCGTGAGAGTCTGCATGTGTCAAGCCCGGTCAATCTCACGTCAGCTCGCGATGTCAATCCCTTTCGAGTATGAGGCAAGTCAGATCTCATGCGTACGTTGTGGACTTGCTTGATGATTAGGGGATCAGCTCCTTCTACCGTGTATCGGATCTAGTCATCCATAGGGACACAGTGATAATTCTTAGTGAGTCATTGAGCCGTCTCCCTCCTTTGTGAGTGACCCCACCCCTGAGTGTCCACCACTAACCTCATTCCTCAGCAGCGTGAGCATGTAGAACGTATACGGGATGAGCAGGTGTCAATTACTAGGAGTGGAGCGTACCCGCGCTACCTGGCACGGTGACGAATCCGCGGGTGACACACGAGTAGCTGCCCTCTTTACTAGATGGGGTCGAGTTCTTCCCACCTGGGGAGAATTGATGGGACATCGAAGAACTAACATTTTTTTAGTTTACATTTGTGTCCTTTTATTTGCATTCATATCCTTGGGAAAATGGGTTTACAATTGTAAGACTTTATAAGCCAACTTGTCAGTCCTTAAGGATGTTTGAGTTTATTTATAAAACTCCAGTAGGTCCAGCATGGGGCCCCCACCCTCTTCCCCATTGGTCCACCTAGGTTCTAGGGTCCATGTGGGGTTGGTCAAATGTCCAAGGTGGGCTTCTAGGTTCACATCCAACTTAGAGTCGAGTCCGTATGTCCATCCCACATCAGATTGCCTCAAGCAAGGGTACAACAATGGACATGGCTCGCACAGCTAAGACAATCTCATACCGAGGAACCAATTCTCTGATGCTCAACTCATCCTCAAAAAATCTACCCATACCAACCAATGCTACAATCCGGGAACTATGGGTCATGAGCCCACCAAGCTTTCGCTGCACACTTTGATCCACGTGCACAGCCATCAAAGATAGCTCGGGATCCGCCATCCTGACACTCCTCGACTTGGCTGGAAAATTCTGAACAATAGGGTGAGGGAAGTATAATTACCTCAAACCCAGAGCACAAATTCTCTTTTAATCTGGCAATCCTCCTATAAGTCCGTAGGCTCCAATTTCACAACACATCGGGAAATGCAACACCAGCCATAAATTCTCACGAGCACCACCCTACGGGCACTCATCCTTCCAGAATAGTGCTAACGCAACCGTACACATCAGGAGATGGGCATGGCTCTTCACCGATGTGGATATTTTAATCCCCACCCCCGAAACTAGCAAATAATATGCATAGGCTTGGAATTGAAGGGTGTGATGAACGGATCTAGAGGGAGGGTGAATAGATCAAGCCCCAATTATACAAGTAAAAAGCAATTTAAAATAACTAGTGCGAAAATAGAAAGAACTGCTATGAACTCACACACTGATTCAGAAGAAAGATGATCCAAGAGCACTTTAAACCGACCAGTAGTAATGACTAGATTAAAGACGCAAGATGAAACCAATCGGAAGATAACAGCAGATGAATGATTAGCTAATCAAGCCATGCTAAACCATTTAGGCAAGCCTAAGCATTCATCTACCAAAGAGAAGACACACAAGTAATCACACAGGAGACAAATATTTTTAACGTGGTTCTATCTCTGTCTAGAGATCTACGTCCACCCCTTACTCAACTGAGTAAGGCTTCCTACTGCCACACAGCTTGAATGCCACTGATCCACAGCTTTGGGGATAGAAATCCCTACAACCGCTAAGCCTTACAGCTTGTTGTCCGAGGAGCAACCTTGCCTGCTGAGCAATACAGCTTAGCTCTACTAATTCACAGCTTACAATGGATTTGAAAAGAAAACTAACAAAATGAAAGAACACACAGATGAAAGATAGAGAATGTAGCTCTTCAAATAGAGCAAACTGACCCTGGAATTGATCCAGAGGTCAAGAAGAGACAACTACTCACACTTCTTCTCCTTCTCTCTCTCTCTCCTAGTGGCCGCTTATTCTTAAATGAATGTCAACTTCCACGGACGCTGGTTCTTTTATTATTTAAAACCCAAAAATGAGCGTCTTCCCAACTGGACGGAGATTCTTTCAAATCCTTTTTTTTATAAATGCAAACCACCCTTCCAACCTCCCTTCCTCTCTCATTCTAACATCTCCCTCCTCCAAACCTTGAATGAGCAACTCTCCACCCTCTCTTCTCCCTAATCCTAGTGCTACCATGTTCGCCAGCGACTCGATGCCTAGCAAGCGACAGTGGGTCACGACGCCGGAGACGGTGGACCTGGACGACGATGAGGAAGGAGGAGCGACGGTGGCCCTTGAAGTGTAGCCAGCGGTGGCAGAACCGACAGTGATGGAGGTGCAAGCGAAAGGAGAAGCAGACGAGGAAGAAGAAGAAGATGATGATGATGAAGAAGATGAGGAAGAGGAAGAAGACGGTGGTGGCGATGGCGACGTCCAACCTATGGAGGAGGCCGAAGCGCAATTGGAACCGGTCACGGCTCCATCGACCGCGACACCACGGCCATGACGATGGCGGCAGCCTCCACCTCGCTGTTGTCACGCCCCGAGTTTTGATACAACGGAAGGAATCTTGGAGAACGTGAACAGTCAGCTAGTACGTCTCAAGCCAGTAATACAATCAAAGCACAAGACAATTACACAAAGGTAATTTCATAAGTAATTGATCCAAAACTCCACCTTTATTCCATAATAATAATCAAAAGTACACGAAGTTGACTCTAACTCTTTAACTAACTAACTAGACACAATAAAATGGAAAATTACATAGCGAATCTTGACTATCAACTAAGGACAATCTAAGGCTTTGCTCCTTCTTTAATCACTCTCGAATCCATCACTTGAATTGTCTGAATCTGACATGCTAGAACTTCCTGAAAAGATTGGAAAAGTAGGGTAATGATCACACTTGCCTAGTAGGTATCTTCGCATCAATATGAAGGTAATATTTAAGTGATTAACATTTTGCTCTAGAGGAAATGATGACAAAATACGATAAATAATGTGGTAAAATCAAAGTAATGCAAATCACATGATAAGATCACGATATATGTTGTGAGAAGATATGTAAGCAAGATCAAGTAAGGTTATGACAAGGATATAACTTGGCCTTTCACGCAGGAGAATAGGCTTGCACGTAACGAGAATGCACTTTCACTTTTCACTGTTTATTTTCATAACCACAAAAGTTATGCACTAGAATGTCAGGTAACAAGCATGTAGCAATTCAATCATGAGATAGCCTCGTGGTTTTCACTTATTTATGAAGAAAGTACTCCCAGCGTAATGCGACGTCAGTAGCATCATATCCCATGGTTTATAGTATGTTTTCGACAATCAGTCAAGGGGGCTAGCATGGAGCTCTTGGACACAATCAGTCCTCAAACTGTATCTTCACGTATAAATCAAGCTAGTTCCACGAGTATAACAATAAAGTATGGCTAGTGATGTAACAAGTTCAACAACAATTCAGGATATCGACAACCAAGGCAAGAACGTACCAATTTATGATCATGAGAGTCTAATATATGATTTAAGCAAGGTCATGCCACAGAAGGAATCTAGCAGCATAATGACACATTCTTTATCTTTCATAATTCATTATGTGTCCATTTGTATAAAGTTTGGGGTACTCTATGATCCAAAGATCAACTAGAAACTTAGGAAAATCTACCCAAAGGTCAAACCTCGGGTTAGATAGGGTCAGGGACCATGCGGTCATTTACTGGGCCGTTTATAGAAGTATGCAGTCATGATATAACCACTAAGGTAAGTCATGCAGTCTAACCTGGACCGTTTAATGATGGAGTTGGCATAATGAATGAACTAGATTATGCGGTCATGGAAGGGCCGCTAGGTTTACAAAAGTGGTCAGGTGAACGGCCACTAACCGAGCCTTGCGGTCTACCATATTGCCGCTACCATCCAGAACTCAGAAACTTTGGTAAACACTGGTAGTATAAGTGCTCTCTAGACCATCGGGTTTTGAGGGTACAACCAGCTTGGCATCCTAGTGAGAATCCCAGGCTCACAGAGACTTACGGAGGCCTTGAAACAAGATCACCTAGTCCGGTAGAAGGAATCTTTGAACATGCAATTAGGCATAATGGTGAGGGAATTAAGATAGGATTTACTCTTCATACACAGGAAATCACATTTTTGTAAGGATTAGCAAATTTATTTTTAGTTCAGAGTAATCTTAGTAGTTAATAGTTGAAGATTGGGTAAAGGTGACAGAATTGAGATGATTACTTCCCCTGAATAACAAAGTTTGAAGACTTATTGTAGGTTCTGATAAGTGAATGGGTGTGGATGGATCAAAGTGGAGATAAATGGGAAGGTAGAAAAGAGGGCCATATAGGAGCAAGGATAAGACTTAGGACGCTTTTGCAATAGTCCAAATACTTAGCCTTACTAGCTAGCACTTAATCAACGGCCTTTTGTATAGAGTCTAGCAATAACTCTTCACTTCTCATGAGGAAGTTTTAGCCCATTTTCCAAGCAACATATCAGTAACAAGCACAGTTCATTCAGACAACTGGCCATAGTCCTCTACGACTGACAAGATCACTCAGTACAGCTCAACATAATTCAACTCCCCCTCACTAAGTGCATTGATTTCAGCCAAACATCAATTATTATTTTTTCTTTAGGTACTCAGAGATGCAACAATGAGATGCACTTAACAAATTTGAACTACATGCAATGTTTTTAGAACCCTTGGTACTGGGTGGAGGCTTGCCTCTACACATGATGTGGGTTCCCAAACAGACAATGATCTGCCCTTCTCCTAGTGTACCATTTGATATATCACAAGGTTATGTAGATTAATGCAACTATTATGAACATGATAAGCCAACCTAAATAGATTTTTAGCATGATAATTCTTTTATGAGTTATGTATATGACAGATGATTTGAAATTCATCATTCATCACAATGCAACATTAATCAAAAGCCTTAATTGATGAGATAGCTAAAATTCATTCTGACCAAGTATGCAGGAACTCAGAGAAGAATTACATATGTCAGTAAGTAGCATAAGAAAAGGTAAGAATGGGGTTTAACTGACCTTGATGTGCCTTGTAGTTTTATTCAACCCCCTTTTTATTTCTTTCACCAAGGCACACCTACATACACAACTCATTTTGTGTTTTTAAGTACCCAAGACTTCTTGGGTCCTGAACTGTCAGTGCCACCTTTGAAAGGTGATGTCCACATTTTTCGAGCTTTCAAATCATCAAATAGCATTAAAGAACAATCGTTCAGAGAATGCCCAACTTGACCATAGTAGTGACATGAAAAACCAGATTTTGAATTCCTTCTGTGCACATTAGTATTAGCATGAAATCTATGTGCATATTTATGAAAGTTTCTATTTTTGTCATGGAAGTTTTATCTTTTGCTACCTCCAGACACAATTTCTTTTGCAGGGAATCTAGCATTTCTAGAATTAACATTCCTTCCCCGCACATGCCAATAGTCCTTGACTGTATGGCCATGCTTCCCACGTTCAAAACAAGAAGAATGATTTCTTCACTTAGCAGCTGACCAGCACTCACTAGCCAAATGGCCTGGCTTCCAACAAATGAAGCACACAACAAGTTTCTTGACAGGGATATTAACAGATTTAAAATGAAAATTCTTTCCCTGATTATCCCAGTAGTTAGCAGCAATGTGGCCTATCTTGCCATAGCAATAACATTGAATCTTCTTCTTCTGAGATACATGATCTTTAACATGAGCTTTCCTACCATGCATTTTACTAGCATTCAGATCATCCTTTTCCATCACATTACACTCATGCATCAGATGGCCAGTCTTGTGACAGTAGTGGCATTTCATGAATTTTTTGTGAGCATGTGTATATGTGGATGATTCAAGGGGAACATGCAAAGAAGTGTCAGAAATATTTTTGTTCTTTTCTTGTTATTTTTCAATTGGTTTCAAGGTTTTCTGAGCAGTAAGCTGAAAGACTGAAGGGTTTGGAGAGGTGTGAGAAGTAGAGCTGGACACAAAAGATGTTTGAATCTTGTTTTCAAAGGATTTCTTATTAGTTGGCTTGTAGCCTAGCCCTTCTTTTCTAAAGTTAACCTTGACTCCTAGTAGCTTGTCTAAATTTTCTTGACCATCTACAAACTTTGACAAGGAGCTTTTCAAGTCTTGAATTTATGATTAAAGAGATACAATTTGAAATTCATAATGAAGAACTCCCCTTCGTAAAGGTAACCCCTACCTGCGATGGATGGTATCCTTCATTTGACTCACACATCAAGGGAAGATATGGATCTATTAATGGCAACCACATCACCTAAAGATCAAGCATCCATCATGTAACGACCCGAGATCCGAATACCGGAAAGGCCCAAAAACTCGAATCCCAAACTGCCACCCATGAGTCTGAAGACTCCGAAGGGTTAAAGGGATGGTGTGGAGATACACAAGAATCTAAAATAGTTACAGAATTACACAATTTATATGAATAAGTAGGAAATAAAATTAACATTAAGCAAATTGCATGGTCCATAATATAACAACAGCTCGTACTACAATAGTAGTCCACAACTAGTACAGTAAAGAAAGGAAAGTACAACTACATGAGGCATACCCCAGCTCTGGCAACTGGCAATTGGCAACTAACCCTGGGCACTAGAATCATGTGGAGTCTCAAACGCGCTCCTCTGAAGCCTCACCTCACTTGAAACATGGTAAAACGCAGGGAATGAGCCTTATAACAAAAGGCTTGGTAGGGATCACTCGGACCCGCACCTTACAAAATGAGAAACTACAACGCAAAGCAGCTAAAGGTGAGCCCTACTCAAAATGTAGAACCGAGTATAACAAGAATAAATAAATGAAAAATCCCTACTATGCCTGACACTAGTCTCATGGTGTGAAAGTCGAGACACCCGTGACGGTGAAAACTAAGAGTCACCACCTGACTAAGATAGGAGTACCTCCCACTAGAAGCATAGTCGGATGCGTCCCCTGACGACTTACACCACGCCGCAGTGTCTCCCTACTCACCCCTGGCAGAGACTAAGACACACGTACAAATAACACTGACAAGGGTCTAGTCGGGGTCGTGCTCGTCAGCAGGTGTGCACACACTAACTGACTGCCCTACGTCAGGCCCTCTAGCTGGTTCTTCCTCCCAGTCTGGACTCGAGCTGCCAAAGTAGGAGGCCCACGGCAACCAGCCTAAAATCGTCTCTCTCGGGTAGCCTCGCCACCACTCCCTGGTGGGGCCACACGTGTGTCAAAAGGCTAAGACTAGTGGAGGGTCACTAAAAGAGTTGACTCTCTAACCAACGAAAATAATGTCTGAATCAGACAAGGTACAAGGACCGCTCCTCGTACCAACACCGACTCATGGTGACACAAGTCGAGAACACGCCACCTCTTGGGACCCCACAGCACCCTCACACATGGCCCCCATCCGATGCCCGGCATTAATCGGACCACAAGACACCACATAGATCGTGGTCTACTCACCCGGGACTCAAATCGGCAAGAACGAAACTCCGGTTGGACAGAACCCAAGTGGCGGTCCACTCTGGACCGTCCCAGGGTAGAAACGGTTGAACGATAGACTGCAAGGTGAAGAGAGGCAGACACCCATAGGCCGCAACTCAGAGAGGAGAAACGGTCTCTTGAGGACCATTTGAGAACTAAGCGGTCCACCTCTGGGCCGCTTCAGAAGCTAAGCGGTCCCCCTTGGAGCCGCCAAGCCACCAAACTATACGAAAGGTTTAACGGTCACCTTTTGACCGTTAGGGACTGAAACGGTCTCCCTTGGGACCACTAGATTGGGCTAAACGGTCATCTCATGACCGCTAAGCCCAAGAACTGTTCAACGGTCAGAAATACCCCGGGAGTCGCGCTGGCTCTGCGAGGGAAACGATCGACCGATTGGCAGCCATGGAGGGTAACGGTCAGTCGATCGACCACATACCGTGCCAACACTTCCTGGTCGGCTAGCGGTCACTCGGAGGGCAACCAATTGACAGAAACGGTTCCTGTTAGGACCGTTTTCTTCCCGAAAAATTGAGAATGGCAAAACATGGCGGAATTCACCATTCCACGCCCCGATGACCCCCGGGTGATGGGGAAACAAAGGGGAAACCCTTCCCCATTCCCCAATGCATCCATTGGTGCCCTCAAACCATCAATAAATGCGATGAAACTCTAGATCGAGCACTCGATCCAAAAAACATGGATTTTCCTTCCCGACACGACATAACCCCCTCTCGACCTCCCTTCGGCCTAGAAATCGCGGGGAAGGTAAATATCGAGCTAAGGATCCGTCACCCTACCTCAAGGTGAACTATAAGTAAGGGAAGAGAAGAAGTGTAGGGCAATAATTTAATTAGCCCGATTTATGCTCATTAGGTTTGAATAAAGTGTCCTTTCTTGAGCTTTTGAAATGCCCTCTGGGTTTATTAGCCTTAAACTGATCACACATAAATAATGGTATTTTTCATGACAATCTTTTTGATGGAAGAATCTGAACATATTCCCTCCACTTTATGAGCTTGGCTCAGATAAACTCTTCCATTTTGATCTTGAACTCAGATATTCTGCTTTGGCAGACCTTGCATATCATCCCACAGTTGGGACCGGACATATCGATTGTTGCTTCTTTCTCTAGTCCAAACTACTTGCACCAGTTCCCTTAGTTGTGTTTTACTATCTTATAGCTTTGACACCATCTCGTTGTTCAGTTGATATTCCCTCCCCTCATCTTTTGATGATGTCAAAGGGGGAGAAGAATGTTGAGTCATCTCATCCTCTCAAGTGTGCTGTGTTGAGTCAGGCTCAGTCCACTCAGACATTAGTTTGTGTGTGTTGTGTCTACTTTAGTGTCATTTTGAAAATTCTTAGTGTTGTTCAACAAATCGTTACATTATCTCATACTAAGTAAAATACAAAATGACTCATAGTTGCCATCATCAAAAAGGGAGAGAATGTTGTATTATATGTTTTCATGATGTCTAACTACGAATTATAAAGTGTATGAAGTGTTTTAAAATGTTTGCTAATTGTCTAAATTATCCGAAAGTTTAGTTGACAAAGTGCAGGTGAAGTTGGGAAAACAAGGAAAAATCACTCGACCAAGTTCAATTTCAGTCGATTGAAATGTGTACCAGTTGACAAACTTTACTGAAAGATAAGCAATTTGAATTGATAGAGTTTAGGAAAAATCAGTCAACCTACGATAAATTTAGTCGACTGATATGAAAATTAGTCGACAGAAAGGCAAATCAGTCGACTAAATTGAGAAAAATCAGTCGACCTTAGAAAAGTTAGGCGATTGAATTTGGGAAAATCAGTCGACCTTAGAGAAGTCCGTCCACTGACATTTCTTCAGGATTGCCTATGGGCTCAGTGGATCGTGTGCCAAATGTTTGGGTACAGAAGCTCATGTCCTGACACATTGAGTCGACCTAACAAGCCTCAAGTTGACACATATCAACTGAAGCATGCAACAATGACAACAACATCCGTAGCTTCAGCAAAGTCATCAACAGCAACCAGCTACTTTAGCAAGATCAACAGCAGCAACAACAACAAGCAGCAGTAAGCATCAGCATACAACAAGGAACAATAGCAACAACAGCCAAACAACCAATGCTCGTGTGCTGATGCTCACCAAGTGTTCGATGTGTTGCCTCATAGTAGTATCAACAATAGCAGCATGTGGCAACAATAACAACTAGCAGCAGCCAGCTGCTTCAGCAAAGTCTGCAGCAACAACAAGCAATACCAACAACAGCAAGCAACAAAAGCAATGGCATCAAGAGCAGCCATGGCTGCATCCAGTAGCACCTTAAGCAGTAACATCAGTAGCCAACATCAATAGCAACAATGGCTAGTAGAGTTCAGTTGACTTGCCTAAATTCAGTCGACTGAAAAATGTAAAAGTTAATCGACCGAAGAAAATTTAGTCGACAAATGTACACTTCAATCGACTGATATTGCCTGACAGTCGTAGCCCATGTAGTTTGCCAGGCAGAGGAGTCAACCCCTAAAGTCGAGTCACTTCATTCCAGGTTTTGTTTTGCACAGAACAATTTGGTTCAAAGGAAGATTCGACCCAGGGAGTCGACTCCTTTTTGTCTACATTCTATTCTAGCCATTCTTTGTACAAGGACACGTGTAGTCTGCCAGCATGTCATCCAGTCACAAGAGAACTTAAGTAGTCATGTGACTACTTGCTAGAAATCAACACTCTTGACTCTAGGATTCATCCTTTGGCTTCTAGAAGGTCCTAGGATAGATTTTTAAATGGTAACCTCCTTTGGTCCAATTAGAAGACATGTCTGAAAAGGGCTAAGGATAGAAAACTCTATTTTGTCTTTGAACTATCAGATAACATACCTGAAAGGGGTACTTTCTTGACAGAATAGCATCCAGACAAAGATTTTCTTTTCACCAATGACCGTGGACTTGTTCTTTTGGCAATTCGGGACTATTGTATATTGACTATCACTCTGATATATTTTAATTACTTTCGCACTTTAGTTTAAATTACTGTTCTAAGTAATATTATGCGTGGTGTTATTCCAATTTGTTATACGCTCCCTCGACAAACTCCTCCAACCGTTCAGGGGCCTCATCAGCCTCTTGGATGACTTCCCCAATTTCTAGTAGCAGTAATCCGATGTTATATCGGGTTATCGATACCAGGAGCTCTAGGTCGTTACAACTACAGACCCTGTGTTGAATTGGGCTCATTGTAGAGGGGCCCGTTATGGGCCGAGCTAGATTAACCCTCCTCACTAGCCCCCCTACTATCAATTTCTGAGCACTTTGCAAAGAGCTGAGAGTCGAGCACGAGAGGGTCAGTTTTGAGGGTGGCTTTCTCGCACCATTGAGACCAGTGGTCCCAATCGCTTGCTTGGCATGCAAGGTGCTCCTACCGGTGGGTAGCGCCACTCATGTAATCATGATGCAGACTTGTCATCTTGGAGCGTGGGCGTCGAATGGGCGTCTTAGCCTGATGGCTGTATTGAGATAGCAACAGGCGCCTTTTCACCTACCCTAGGGCTTCGAAGTGGCCATTCTAGCACGGAAGGCTATAAGAAATACCATAGGGTTTTTCCAAGAACCCCATCTGCCTCTTGTTGTCTGCCATGCTTGTTGTGCGCTTCTTCCCGTGTCGTCTGGTGAGGGATTTCTTCCTCACTCTATATCTTCTACCTCCTTTAGCCATGCCGCCCCGTAGGAGGACCCTGCGAGTCAGCCCTTCATCTTTTAATGAAGAGGTGAGGTCTGGTGGTGGCGGTGCATCGAGCACTTTGGGCGTTGGCCTTAGTCATCCCCGTTCCCCACTGTTAATTACTTATAGGGTGGTTCACGGACTTCGGGAAGCTTTCTAGATTCTCCCTGACTCTGACACTATCTTCCGCACTGTTGACGATGATCAATTGAGCCTGCCTTCGGGCAGTATTATGGTTCCTGTAGCGTCCTTCCAGGTGGGCTTCCACCTTCCGGTACATCCCTTCATCCAGTCCATCCCCCACCATTATGGTCGGCATCTAGAGGAGATATCAACCAATTCCTACCACATCCTTTGTGATTTTGTCTTCGTGTGTTGGAAGGCTTCGGTGGAGCCAAACATTCATCTCTTCTAGTAGTTCTACAGCCTTCAGCACTATCCTACTAACATTGCCTTCACGCTCGACCAGACAGCAACATCGTCCGAGTCACTGACGACGCGTCCAACCTCAAGGATTGGGTAAGGCGTCATGTATATATCACCAAGTCGAGTGCTCGTGACCACTCCGATGGCTGGAGGTTCGTGGGCATTCGCCCTGTCTAGTTGGACAAGCGGCCTTCAGACACCATAGAGGAGACCAAGAAGATAAGGCCCCTCCTCAAATTCTACCTTTTCAATGCTGACTTCGAGCTAACTTTGGCGGTGCTCTGGGAGCTGGGGATGAGCCCCCCACTACCTCAAGGTACTAACTTTGATTTCTCATTAGGTTTTGTTGGTGGCAAGCTGAGCTGATCATTTTGGATTTACTTGTAGGGGTGCTGGAGTCGTTAGGGTTACGCGACGAGATAGTGTAGTTGCTGTGATGCGGTCCTCACCTCGTGGACCACATTGAGCCAGGGACCAGCCAAAAGACCATCGCCACCCCTCAAGTCATGGTCGCATTCGCTCCGGGAATCCTTTAGTACCCATTTCCTATGGCCATCCCAGTATCGAGTTCCTCTACGATGCCTATGGTTAGTGACGGGTCAAGTGCTTGGAGGGAAATCTCTGAGGAGGTTGCCAGTGCTGCTGAAGCGGAGTCTGCCATGCCTGGCAGTGGTCACGTCTTGTTTGATGTAGATGAGCTGGCGGCGCTGGACAGCCAGCGTTGTCCAAGAAAGAGGAGTAGAGCTCCTACTCCGATCCACACCCATACCTTGCCGTCATCGCTATCCAAGGCTCTTCCTCCTCCGTCCGAGGTTCCACCTCCGCCAGTGTTGACGGGGTGTTGTGCATCCCTTGAGTTTTGATGATGACATAAGTTGACAAAAGTTTGATTGATCACATATATTAAGTTGCACTTTGTATAAGTTGGACATGGCTCTTTATGTCTTGAAGCAAGCACCTAGAGCTTGGTATGATAGGCTAAGCTCCTTCCCCACTGAAAAGGGTTGCACAAGAGGTAAAGTAGATCAAACACTCTTCACGAAAAAAAAGATAAGGATACTTTGATAGTTCAAATCTATGTTGATGATATTATGTTTGGATCTACTAAATCTGAAATGTGTGAGGAGTTTGTTAACCTTATGACTAGTGAGTTTGAGATGAGCTTAATGGGTGAGCTTCAATTCTTTCTCGGCTTGCAGGTCAACCAAAATGATGATGGGTGTTTTATAAGTCAAGCCAAATACATCAAGGAGCTACTGAAAAGATTTGACATGAAAAATTGTAAGCCTATTACAACTCCTATGGGGACCAACACATCACTGGATGCGGATGAAGAAGGTAAACTTGTGGATATAAAGAACTATAGAGGTATGATTGGTGCATTACTTTATTTGACTGCATCTAGATCAGACATCTAGTTTAGTATATGTCTTTGTGCACGATTTCAAGCTAGTCCTAGAGAATCCCACTTGACTGTCGTCAAGCATATTTTTCGATATCTTGTTGGGACTCAAGAATTGGGATTATGGTATTCGTCATCTTGTGATCTTTCTGTCATTTCTTATTCAGATGCGGACTATGCTAGATGCAAGCTGGATCATAAGAGCACGAGTGGTAATTACCAATTTCTGGGTAGGTGTTTAGTTTCTTGGGCTTTTAAGAAACAACACTCGGTTGCCCTCTCTACTGTAGAGGCAGAATACGTCGCTGGGGGGAGTTGTGGCAGTCAAGTGTTATGGATTAAACACCAACTCCAAGACTACTTAGTGGATCTTAGATGTGTTTCAATTTTGTGTGATAATATGAGTGTAATTAACCTTGCAAAAAATCTAGTCCAACACTCTAGAACAAAGCATATAGAAATAAAGCGTCACTTCATTAGAGATGAAGTCATGAAGAAAAATTTTGAACTACACTTCATTAAATCAAAAAATCAAGTAGCTGACATTTTTACCAAGCCCTTGTGTAATGACAGGTTCTTAACTCTAAGAAGAGAGTTAGGTCTATGTAGACCTCAATCTAAATAGGTTTGAGCTTATTGATAACTCTATTACTGCCTATGTCTTGTGTGTTTGGTATGTTGGCTTAAATAATCAATGTTCCTGAACTGCTCTACTGAATTATTGCATAAATCTTTTGATAGTATAATAATTCAAGGGGAGGTTGATTTTGATTACTATCACTGCTTCACTCTGCTTGCCACGCTAGTTACCTTAAGTATGGGATCCTTGGTTAAATGCATGAAAAATCTAGTGGTATATGAAATGGTGTTGGTGGAAGGGCAGGTTAGGCCTATCTGAAAACCCTCACTATGCATGAGGACATACCTCCACCCAGTACCATGGATCAGTGTTGCATTTTGAACCATTTAGATTCACCTAAGTCTAGGTCAGGTCAACTCCCATACATGGGTTTCATGTTGGTTTGATCTTTTTAATGCATTTAGATAAGGGGAGTCAATGTATGTTTTGAGCTGTTGATGCATACATGGGCTTCATAATCAACTACATACCATTTAAGTTAAAAATAAAAAAAAGTTATTTGAAATGCATGCATGCAATGAGGGGGAGTTAAAATGAATGAAATCTTGCATTGTGCACATAAGATTGCATGTGTTAAGGTTGTTGCCTTTGATCTAAAAGAATTGCATTTTCTGAAATCTTCTGTCTAGAAGTTCATTGCTCACCTTGCCTGAAATTGATGTTATGTTAGTTCCTCTGCGTCGACGCACTGTCCATCTTGCGTAGACACATCAGTTCAAACGGGCTAAAAATCAGCGTTCTGTGAAAACTTCTGCATCGATGCACTGATCATCTGGTGTCGACACAGTAATTCTTTTAAGTCAGCTCTGCGCTTTGAGTAATTGGATTGTGTCGACACATTCACAATACGTGTCGATCTCATGATTCATCTTCCAAATTGACAATTTCTTTGACAATTTAACCTGCAATTCATTCTTATCCTCTTCAATCACTTGCAATTCACTCTCATTATTCTTATCTTCTTCAATCACTTGTAATTCACTCTCATTTTATGACATGATATATCTAAAATTGCATGTCCCAATGAGCTATGATTCTTGCTGCCCATTCAATATTTGTGAGCATTCTTGAAAATTCTACTATGTTTGTTGCTCAAATTTGCAGATTCAGTCACATCCTTGGATTATCTAAAATTTAGAAAACTTCCAATTTGGGTACCATTATCATAAACTAGAATACACTATAAATTAAGAATCTTCTATTATATAAATCTTATGATCATCCAAGTAATAAGCTGATTCAAGCTTAATGACCCCATTAAGTTTAGATATAAATGTCTTGAAATCATCTATGTTCAAGCTTAGTTGACCTAAACCAGCTTCTACATGTTGTGCCCTACATAACTCTTCTGTCAGTCTGAGAATTCTTGTATCATGGCAACTTTGGCTGAGACGCTTAAATTAGGTATTCTTTTTAAACGTGAGGTCAGTCTAAAAATTCCTAAGAGCTAAAATTGGCAGAGCACTGACATTGGTCCACTACGAAACCATGTGCCTTTTCCATGAAGATAAGTGGACTACGTCATGAGGTGCCATTGTTAACTCTACAGAAAAAATTATTGAAAAATCAAGGCAGAGCAATAGCAAGCTCACTGAGAAATATATCTCACTCATCAATGAAATGAGTTGAGATATGTCATGAAGTGACAATGCTACCTCTGTTCATATTGAAGCACGATAGTCAGTCATACTAAGTACCTAGGGATATTTTAAGTGCATCCATAGGTGAGCGCCAAGATCTTCTTTTCTAGCAAGGTATGTTGTGTAGAGTTACGCAGCAGAAGCGTGGTGGGCCCATAACCCACAGGTTCCAGAATTGATTTCAGAAGAGATTGGAGGATATCCGGTTAGTGCATAGAGTTATGGAGGTCATTTGGCTAATCTTGAGGGCTCGGCCTTTGGTATTAAGTGGCGTGACCGTGAGGCCGGCATCGATTGGTATGCCATTGTTAGGGCATCGTGTCAAGCAGCGTTAATGGGGTTGAGAATCAGAAGCTTTTGAATTGGAGGTTGTTGAGTGAGGACTATGATCACCCTAGTTCCTTCCCTTGAGTAGCTGTGTGCATGGCTTGGGCAATGGAATTGGTTATCTGGGGAGAGAGTAAGTGTTGCTCAGGAGTGAGGAGTTGACGGATCGACTTTGATTTAGGTGGCATTCTCCAGGTCAGTTTGAGGTCCGGTGATATATGTGATTGAAGAAATTACTTCTGGGTCCCAACAAGAGTATGGTGAGTATCAGTGGGGTTGATTGATCTCTAGCACCCCAGTAATTCTGTGAGTTAGTGCACCGAGAGTGCGGCAGTAATGGTAGTTTGGGACTGGAAGGTTGTGGAAAGAGAACATGGACGATGACCTTGGTCAGGTGTGCTTAAGCAGTGATGTGGTGCGAGGCGTTGTCCTCGGGTTTAAGTGGTCCCCATTGAGCGTGAGGTGCCGATGTATGTTGCTCGGAGTTGATATGGCATGTTGATCAGCCTTGATCAGGGGGAATGATTTAGACATAGGCCTGGAGGTGATGTTGCCTGGAACGAGATTCTGGAAGGCTGTCGTGTGTAGTCGAAGGGGCTAATCGAGTTATCTGAGTACCCTAATAATGTGTGGTTTCATGCTCTGGTTGTCTGACGGACATGATGTTCAAGACCAGATAAGTGATGTGATGGTTATGGATAGAGACTTTGGTTTTGACAAGACTAGAGAGAGTTTAGAACTTGGTATTTCTGTTGGGCCATCGATCAGATTGTGATACTAAGTCAAAGGCTTGTCCTGGCTCAAGAGGAGCCGTTCAAGGGGACTTTATGTGTGAAGTGAGAGATCACCTCCCTGAGCAATCTGTCAGTGGACCAGGTGGAACTATAGAGTGGTTCAATGTCGATTGGACAGTTGTAATATGGAAAGGCTATTTTCTTGACGAAATAGTCCCTCGAAGTGTGGATGTAAGGTGGAGGCTCTGCCATTGAGAAGAGATTTGAGGTGTTGTGCTCAAGATTAATGAGATTGAGGAGTTCGAGGTTCGCATGGGTAACTTCATTGTCCTTTCTTCCCTTTCTGAGAAGTCAGAATTGGTCAGGTAGCCAGGGAGGATTAGGATTGTGCTCAGATGATGTGTGGTCCTGATGTAGAGGTAGTGGATGTTTGGGCCAACAGATGTGAGCGAACACTCGGAGAATCAACTGATGATTCTGTAGGGAAGCAGATGAGGAGAATTATTAGAGGACCCTTGGTCGGTGTGTGATCAGCAGTTGGTGGATGATTCTTCCCAGCTGATGCGTGGTGGATTGTGATGTCTCGGGTGGTTAAATGTCGACGCTCCATAGGTATTGGTGAAGACCAGTAAGCATTGGATGTGGTTCGACTCTTGAAGTGAGAGTTGATGGTTGCATAAGGCTGTCGGAAGTGATGGCAACAGTAGTGGTAGCTATGTAAGTTTCGCTCATGGTCGAAATTGTAATTGTTCCTTGTGGAGATACTCGACGTTCAGTATTTGAGGAGGTCATCGTCGTAAGTGAACTTTTAGTCATGGAAGCCCCAGTAATGGATTGGAGTTGTGTTTGAGAGTTGGGTGTCTCTCTCTTCATGTGTAGAGTGAGTCAGATTTTGTTCGTGCCCTTAATATTTTAGGGGAGCTGAGGTGACGCCAGACTCATCTGCACAGTTGCCGACCCACCATTGCTGCCTAAGGGGCCTGTTGATGACATGGAGGACTTTAGTCAAGCTTTTTCCAGATTATTCTATGAAGAAAGCTACTAGAGGAACTCAGAGGTGCAACTTGTGCAATACTCTCCAGGAAAGCCGGCTTACCATCTGCGGGAGAAGGGGAGCTCACCCATTATCTTTACTTGGTGTCGTTCCTGCCTGTTCTCATTATTGCGAAAGCTAGACTTTATACCCCGCTTACCTCCCATCTTGGTCAACCCTCCGCTATTTCAAACTCTAATTTATTTTCTCATCATCAAGGTCTGTGATTGTGGGCACTGCTCGCCCATTGATCTCTCTACTGCTTTCTTCTCCTCTTCTGATCCCTTCCTTGATCTGTTCTGTCCATCTGTCTATCCTCTCGCGCTTCCTCCTCCATCCCCCCTCCTTCTTGTTGTATGATCTCCACTGATCTCCAAAAAAAATGCCAATTTTAAAACGAAAGTTTCAGTGGAAGATTACGATGTGTTCTATCCATCCTCCTTCCAGGGGCATGAGGCCCCCGCTGCTCCCCTTCCACTAGATTTTCTTTCTCCTAGGTTAGATTTAGGGTCTATCGAGTCTAGGGAAGTAGAGTCTTTCAGGTCTATAGAAGTAGGATCTTGTTCTAGTTCGTCCAACCAATCTTCCATGCCTGAGGCATGCCCGCCAGCGCGTCATTCCAAATCCATTCCTGATAGGTTTTTACAGGATTTAGCTCAACGATTTCATGCTCTTCTTAAATGCCCAGAGTTCATGGCCATGGCATCGTGCTAGAAGAAGAAGAGGAGCAAGACGGGATGTGGAGCGATGATGGATTAGGAGTCTATGAAGTCATGGATGAGAAAGACCCGATGGATCTTGAGGACAACGATGTAGACGACATTGGCAACTTGTATTCGTAAGGTTTGAGAAGCTTCGACGAACCATTATTGGCAATGGATGAACCTACAAAGGAAATTAATCTTGGAGCCAATGAGAACCCTAGGCCCGTCATTATTGTTGCTAATCTCCCTCCAGAGGTTGAAGAGGAGTTGATCAAGGTTCTAAGAGAGTATAGCGATTCCTTCGCCTGGTCATACGAGGGCATGCCGGGTCTTGACCCCTCCTTGGTGGAACATCGACTAGTGCTTAAGCCAGGGGCAAAACTCGTGAAATAAAAATTAAGGAGATTTCACCCCCACATGGCCCCGAGGATGAAGGAAGAAGTTGATAAATTGCATAAGGTCATGTTTGTTAGAGTTATTTTATATCCTCAGTGGGTGGCAAACATAGTCCTTGTCATCAAGATGGATGGTAAGGTGCGAATTTGCATTGAATTCAGGGATCTGAACAAGGCATGTCCCAAGGATGATTTTTCACTGCCTCACATAGATGTACTGGTGGACAACACAGTCCGGTACGAAGCTTTGTCATTCATGGATGGCTATTTTGGTTATAACCAAATTCGTCTCGCTCCGAAGATCAAGAGAAGACTTCCTTCACCACGCCCTGGGGCACTTATTGCTATGTGATAATGTCGTTTGGATTGAAGAACGTGGGTGTCACCCATCAAAGAGTAATGATGGCTATATTCCACGATATGATGCATGTCTATATGGAAGCCTATGTTGATGACATTCTGGTGAAGTCAAGGACCAAAGAAGAACACCCCGCTATTCTAGCTAAGGTGCTTCAAAGAGCTAGGGAGTATAAGCTAAAAATGAATCCCAAGAAATGTGTATTTGGAGTGTCTTTAGGGAAACTACTAGGCTTTATAGTTAGCAAATAAGAGATTCAAATTGATCCTAATAGGGCCAAGGCTGTTATGGACATTCCCCCACCAAAGAACATCATGGAACTTCGAGGATTAATTGGATGCTGCTAGTTTATCAGAAGATTTATATCCCAACATTCTCAGAGGTGCCACCCATTTTATGAACTGCTAAAGGCGGGGGCAAATTTGAATGAAACCAAGATTGTCAAAAGGCCTATGAGGATTTGAAGATATATTTGTCCAATCCCCCAGTTTTACAGTCTCCTGTCCCTGGGAAACCCCTAATCCTATACATTTCTATTATTGAGGACTCCCTAGGAGCTGTCCTAGCATAAGTACATCATGTGCGAGTTCAGGACCTGCCCCAACTAGTAGCAGTGCCTTCAGTATACCTCCACCTGCCCCCAGTACTTCTGCCATTGACGCCAGAGACATCGTCCAATCGACGATGTAAGATTATTGGGAGCGACAGTTGCAGTGGCATATCCGAGAGGAGATATCTACCGAGTAGGCAACCATATTGCAGACCCTCACTGGCCTCCTCTCCCAAGTGGGAATTCTCCCTCGTGGATCCACCACCACGGCACAGGTCCATTAGGTGAGTGTTTATTATGTTTTTATTTTGACAGAATTACTCAATTATAAAAAAGTTATAATCACAACTAAGTTAGTTTTCATAAGCAACTTAGTTTAGAAGAACTTGAGTTGAGACCAGGAAAGATGAGAGAACAAAGAGAGACAAGGGGTACACTTTATTTCCAGCTACTTATAATGGTCTAGGGGTACACTTTCCCTGGCGAAGTCCTCGTAAAAACAGAATGGGCTGTCATAGAAATGGCGAACCCAAGCCTTCATAGTGACCCTTTCTGTGTGCGCCAGGTTCTCCTTGCCCACACTGCTAGACCCCTCTAGGTTTTCATCAGAAACCTATACCAATGCGGCATCCGGTACCTCCCTTCACTGTTAGTATGACTACGATGCAGGTCATCAAGGGCCACCTCTTTATAAGCACGGCCCACAACAGGCAAACCAGAAATACGGTTAAAGGCCCATAGATCCAAGGCCGTCTCACCCTCAACAATAACAAATGTGTTCTAGCGACGATTGAATCTCTCTACTAAAGCCTGCAATAGCCCAATATGGCAAGGATAGTTATACAAAGCGGCAGTCACAACATGTCGAATCCCAGGTTTCTCCAACAGCACTCTATAAAAATTGAGTATGCCCATCAACCACTTGGTGGCTCCCTAGTGGTAGCTACGTGAAGAAATCACGTACCACTTGTCGTACCAGCTTGGCAGATGTCAGATTAGATCCCAATGGAAACGAATCCGGTCTGACGGATTATCAGCCCAGGGCAATGTCGGATTACGGCCATATCGGGATGGTTCCCGAGATCCGAACCTAACTTAGATGAATGGCGTTAATATTCTTTTCACCGGGTTCAGAGAAACGAGGCTTATGTCTTGAATTTCTTCAATGGATTTAATCTGGGTTACTTTTACTCAAATGACCTAGTGATACTGGACTGAGGACCGATAATTCAGATCAACAGAAGAGCTAGAATCCACTCTAGCGTTTCCAATGCCATCGCACATTTTGCCCTTGTTGACTTTCTCCATCAGAATCAATAACTATGGTTTCTTTGCTTGCCGCCCCATCTTTGCCCCTCTGATAAGGATGACCAATGGTTGGTGACGGCCACGATGTATACAGATAATTCATGAATTGTGTACATTGCAAATGTAGTTTTCTCATATTCTTCTGTGACATTGGATCCGTCCATACCCTTAGGGAGTAGTTTGTCCCCCTGAAATTCTTCTGATATGTATGTGCACTTTCTAGGTACAACTCTTTTAGACCATTGTAGGGCGAAGGGGAGGCAATTTATAGGAATTTTCTATGGGAAAACAAGCCCGGATGTCTTCATCTGTGTGAACAGCCAATCCTTTATCAGAAACTGACCCTTCCACTGTATTTCAACCTCGTTTGGGACAATCAGTAATGCTGATGATGGGCCACTTCGTTGCAGATCAGATCCTGCACATTGAATGTGGCTTCAAGTGTTCGTCATTCATATGCAGGGATGAGCCCTGAAGGATGCACCTTAAATCTGGTCTGTGAAGCTGAGCTTCAGTAAATCACTGTGTGGACCTTGTCAGCAAGCTCTCTTCTCTACTCTCCCATATTGAGCTCTTATTTCCCCACCCGGTTCCTCCACTTGCTGTAGTAATTTTTTTTTTGCACCTACATCTTCATAGGCAGGACCTCCTTTCATTTTGTGGTTTACTTCCTCCACTTCTATTTCGGGTTTGTAGACGAATAGAGTTGTGCGGTATGCATGTAAATGTGTATATGGGCCATTGATAAATAGAGATAAAATCATATGCAGCTTTAGGAAGCAACCACAGCTACATGTGAGGCCTTGTATGGACTTGGAATCCCCATTCGTGAGGTCGTCACACTGAGTAACCGGGGACTCTGTCATCTAAACAACGTGTTTCCTCGTAACAAAAGATGGATGCTATATCAAACTGTTTAATAATAATAAAAAATGTTTGGGGTTGACTCTGGGGTTTACTTAAATAAGATGAGTTATTTTATTTATTTTCAATACATGCATAGCTTTTCTCCCAATTTTTGCCTAATGAATCCAATGAGTAAGATCAATCGGCTTGATAATGTCCACTGACTTTACTTAATCTCTAATCTCATTACTGGTTCTTAATCGATTTTGGAGAGGGGGATTTCTACTACCCAAATAGAGTGGCCAAACAAGGTCTCAACGGACCAAACGAGGCCCATCTCCTACAAGTGACAGCCCTGCAAGGGCCCACTAAGCCCAATAACTCACTCGAATTAAGTGCTTCCTAGGCGACCTTCGGGTTCGGAAGTCCAAGCGTCAAGTCGATCGGGAGGCCTCTACGAGGCCCTATGCATCTCGCCCAAGCCTTGCACCTATCATTCGAGGAAACCCCCAGAAGCCAGCGCCACATGCTTGGACCGACTGACGGAAGCTTATCTATGTGACCGTTGCGTGCCTTTTAAGAGCTGGGAGATCGTGGAGATAATGGTGATTAAGAGCCCTCACACCTTAACGAGCCCACGAAGGAGACGTAACCTCCCTTGAAACTCCTTGCCTTGTAGGGCTCCTACGTTCATGATTTGCTATATAAACTTGGGAAGCCCTCCTGCCAAAGGTAAGCGCTATTAAGCGATATCAACCCTGAGCTAGAGCTTCCTCACCACTTGGTGGAGAGGAATCTCGTGCCCTCATCTCCTTCCCTTTCTCCCTCACACTAGAGCTCTACTACAGTCACTGACTTAACCATCAGAGGATTTTCCCTAGGGATTCATCCGTGGGCATCTCTGATCTATTTCCCCTTCTTGCAGTTCTAGCACCAATGGACATCATCCTCAGCTCAGGCACCGCGCAAGATAACCCCTCTTCATCTGGCACCGTCTGTGGAAAATGAACAAAGAGCTAGCATGGTGTGAAGGAGTTCTAGCAGGAGGACCGTCGACGACAAAGGGAAAGCCGTGGCGATGGAGGAAGGTGCACCTTCCCATCCTACAGGGAACACCCCATCACGCGCCAGTGACCCAACCGGTGACAACCCCCCACCCACCGTGGAGGGGCAACCCCCTATTGGAAGCACAGACCCGCTCCAAACCCTCAACATAAAACTGGATAGTCTTATTGATCTAATGAGGACACAAGCGGCTAGGGAGGAGCGTTTGCGACTTCCTCGGGAAAGCCCCACTCGTGGAGATGCTTCCCTGCAAACCGCAGGGGGTCATTTCATCCTCTGGCGATGGCGGATAATCTAGAACTGGTCAGGTGGACCATTGCAAGCCCCTCCCCCGAAGCAAGAAGCCTCCTCCACCCCGAGCAGAGAGAAGCCTGGAGCGTGACGGCCGCCTCCAGAGACCGAGACCGTTGAGGGGCGTCGAGGCAGCATGTAGGAGCACCCCCACAACCCCTCGACCTAGTGATGACCAGAGCCATCCCTCCGGCTGTGAGACTTTGAGAGGAGTTTTGCAGAGTAAGAGAACGCCCTCCGGGCCCTACAAAAGACCTCCTCTATGGAGGACAAGGAGTAATCCCCATTCTCTGACCTCATATTGAAGGCCGAGATCTCCCCCAGGATCTCACTCCCGACCTTCAAAGCAGATGATGGCCAGGGAGACCCGGTCGACCATTACGACAGTTATGACGCCCTCATGACCTTACATAGGGCATCCGATGCCATCAAGTGCTGAGTGTTCGCGACCACCTTAGTCTAGGGTGCTCAAGCATGGTTCCGAGCACTCGCCCCCGACAACATCTGTGATTTTTGGTAGTTCGGGCGAGTATTCAAGGAAAGCTTCACTAGCAGCGGTCCGCCATGGTCAATAGCGGGGTTGTTGGCTCTCAAGTAGGTTGATCGCGTTTGTCGCGAGAGCGGGAACAGTGCGGATCCTTTCTTCCTCTTCCGTCGACCGGCCGACAAAGAGGGCCTTCTTCAGTTACCCTTACCCTTATTGAGGTTACTTTTTTTATTTCATATTTTTTTATTTTTTTTATTTTAATTTTTCCTGCCTCCTCATACCCACATCTGTCTCCACCACCGGTCAAGGGAACACTACCTCTCGAGTAAGTGGATGTTGTCCACTACAAACCTTCCCACTCTGCTTCACATACGCCATTGCCTAGTCCTTCCACTAGCCATGCACCTTTGCCTACGCAACCTTCTCCACCTTTATCCCATACCCCTCGGCATCCGCCTTGCCCGAAGCGGGCTCCTCACCCTCTATTACCAGAGTCTTATACTGATATCTTTAGGGCTTTGATGGCCACTCACGTATTGCCGCTCCCTTCGGTTGTGCATTACCAACCCGCAGTCGGGAATATGCTCCAGTTCTGTGATTGTCATCGCCAGCAGGGGCATTTGGTTGAGGATTACCCCGAGTTCCGGGATTATCTTTATGATCTGGAAGATCATAAGAGGATTGATTTGGCCGCCATGTATAAAGTTATTTCAGATCTTCGTAGCAAGCAACAACAACAAGTGCCGCCCACGCAGTTGTCTCCACCACTACAAGACCCGGGGCACCCCCGTGATCCTTTATCTAGTGTTGCACCCGCTCCATCATCTTTGTCCCCATCTCCATCTCCTACGCCATCTCCATCTCCTAGCCCATCTCCATCACCTCTATAAACCCAAGCTCTTGCTTAGGCCGGTACCTCCACTTCTTCCACTCTCATTACTACCACCACTTCCCTCACCACTACTTCTACCACCAACACTGCTCGACGTGTTGTGCCGATACGTTGACCGTGGGCACCATGATCTCCCTCTTCTCTATCTCTATCTCGATCCCCATTGCCCTCATCACCACCTCTATCACCATCTCCATTGCCTAACCCATCTCCACCATCTTTGTCATCTTCCCCATCGTTACCTTCGTCACCCGAGCCTGAGCAAGCCACACCTTCACCTTCACCTTCGCCTCCGCCTACACCCGAGCCTATCGTTACCACTTTGTCCTTGCCGCCTTTGCCTCCTCCCACACTTGAATCTCTTGTTGCCACCATCCTTCCTCCCCTACCTATTGCACCTCCTACCTCCATTTCTTCTCCACCTACTTCCGCCCTACGGAGTAGGTGTGCATTATCTTTGGTGCCCCTTGGGTCTTGTCCCCAAGGTGAAAATGAGCCGAATCAGGATGATGCTTCATTGGTTATACATTTCAAGGTCCAAGATTTCATCTATCGCATGGTGGTCCGTGTCCTGGTCCCTGGCTATTGTGGAGATGATAAGCCCATATTGCCTATGGCAGTTGTCAAGAGGAGTTCCCTTGCATTGGTGCCCGTTTCTTCTCAAACGAGACCGGTGGCAATCTCCTTGCTCACCGGGGGTCTTACCATTGATGCTGCTATTTCTCATAGCACTATAGCAGTTCAAATTATTGGCCGAGAGGGGTTCTCTACCCGTATTATGCTAACCCGTACGGCCGCTAGGCAGATTATGAGTTCTATGTTCAAGGGGTAATTGGCTGTATTCTCAGTATTCTTCAAGGACAGTCTACACATTATATGCAATCTCTCTCAGTTTATCAGCACGCCGGCCACGTCAACGCCGTGTATTACTCTCCCTCAATTTTGTCCTTCTCTACTAGCAAGGGAGTTATGCTTCAGGATTGATTTTCGAATGGACTTGTCAAATCTCATGCTACTTGTGCCGAGTAACAAGACTTCGTGGTTCCATGATATTCAGCATTACGAGGAGTTAGTTGTTCAAGAATGTCCATCTACTGTTGTTAGCACCAGGTGTCTAGGGGCAACTACCCTAGTAAGGCCGCATGATCATAATCTGGCCAGGTCATCTACCAGGTGGGCCCGATATTTGAGAAGATATTATAGGTTAAGAAGCCCAAAGGACGGAGTCCACATCAGGCGAGCCCGTGTTCAAGAAATCTCGGCTAAGAAAAGACGGCAGCACAAGTTCAAAGGCCGCGTAGGGTGCACTGAGGGGTCCACTTCTCTTTCCCCTTCTTTTCATTCACCCTTTCTCTTGCTCAGCTCCCACCCTTGGGTGGTGTATCTTCCCACTTCAAATCTTGCTGCCATCATCTTCGCCTCTTTTCCACAGTCAGCGAACACCTATTACTCTTCTTCCCATTCGGATCCTCCGAATTTTCCCTCCTCTTACAATTTTTTTCCTTAATCTTTGCATGAGTGGGTTAGCCCCCTCTTGTTCTCTATTACGCCCTTTGCTTCCCTCCTTGTATTAAGTCTCCATTTGCCCTCATGGAGCATCATTCCAACCTCTTGTACCCTTCTTCTTCCCAATTTTCTTCTTATTCCCACGTGGGATCCTCTTTCCACATGGGCCCATCTTCTTGTGGTCCCCTTGACCCATCTGAAGAACAGGCCAACCTCATGGCCCATTTATCTTGCCTTGTTCGTCAAATGGACCTGGCCCAAGCCCAACGACTCATTGCAAATCACCTTAATAGACCTTCTTCCCTTAATGGCCTCTCTTCCCTTAACGGGCCTAATTCTTCTAATGGGTCTCATTCTCATAATGGGTCATCTCCTTCCTATGTTGTCGGCCCAGTGTCCAATGGTCAAATTCATCTTAAAGGGCCTTCTCCTTCTTATGCTACTGGCCTGATTTCTAATGAGAAATTTTACCTTCATGGGCCTCCTCCTTCTACCCATGTTGTTGCTTACCCAATGGGCCCATATGCTAATGTTTCTTCCAGACCCACATATCCTTCCATTCCTAGAATAGGTCCTTCTTCTTATCAACTCGGATCCTCTAATCCGGCCCATTATCCAACTCTTGGTCCAAATTCGAAAGCTCTTACTCAAGTTGGCCTACATTTCTCTCGATCTCTTCCTACCCTAGAAATGATTGCTCAAACCCAATGCCAACTTGATGAACTTCAACACCGATTGATCCAAATTCTCCTTAAGTGTCCCATTCGCATTTCAAAATCTCTAGCTCCCACCATCTTTACAAATTTCCACATATCGCCGTTATGGTGGAGTCGGTGACACGCATGTGTACATGAAGGAGTTTCTTTTTGAGTCAGCCCAGTTTCGACATGATCAATGCTTGATGGCTTATTTATTTGGTCTGTCATTAGAAGGCCTGGCTCGGGATTAGTTTTTTTCTCTCTCACAAGAGCAAATTGTGAACTTTTAGATGGTCCAAGAGAAGTTTATTTAGTAATATCAAGACTAGGTTGAACCTAGGTATTCTATGGTGGATCTGGCCCTTGAGAAGATAGAGCCCGAAGAGGAGTTCTGCACCTTTGCTGACTGCTGGTGTCGCCTGGCTGCGCAAGTCCCAGGGCACATTCCGGCGCTGGAGCAGATCAAGATGTTAATATCCAATGCAATGCCCGAGTATCGGTTCATTTTAGCCTTGAACGACATTACCTCCTAGCAACAATCATATAGTAGAGCCTGCTTTGTCTACCAATAGCTCCATAATTCCCTTGACTCCGAGTCACCTCCACCCTCCACATCCACATGCACCTCACCTTCCACGTCTACCCCTTATGCACCCTCTAAGAGTCAGCCTCCCGCCACCTACTGACCCTCCACGAGTCCACCTTTTGCCACATATCCCTCAGTGAGTCCACCCTCCAATAGCCCATATGCTCCCTTTCAACCATCCGCAAGTTCGCCATCCATATACTCCCCTCACCACACTGTCACGAGTTAGCCTTCCACCACCTCATACCCACCTATGTCTCCACCTCCGGTCAAGGGAACTCCACATCCCGAGCAAGTGGATGCCTTCTACATACCTCCTTCACATCCCATTCCACATGCACCTTCACCTAGTCCCTTTCCTAGTCGAGCGCCATTGCCTACCCAACCTCCAATTCTTTTTCCACAACCCTCTCCATTGCCTTCCCATATATCTCGGCATCCGCCTTGCCCAAAGTGGGGTCCTCACCCTCCATTGTCGGAGTCTTTCACTGACATTTTCAGGGCTTTGATGGCCACCCACGCATTGTTGCTTCCTCCGGTTGTGCCTTGCCAACCCGCGGTCGGGGATATGCTTCAGTTCTGTGATTATCATCGCCAGCAGGGGGATTTGATTGAGGATCGCCCCGAGTTCTAGGAGTTTGTTTATGACCTAGAAGATAAGAAAAGGATCGACTGGGCCGCGATTCGCAAGGTTATCCTACATCTTCGCAGCAAGCAGCAACAAGCATCGCCTAGGCAGCCGTCTCCATCTCTACAAAACCAAGGGCACCCCTGTGGTTCTTTATCTAGCAATGCACCCGCTCCATTACCCATTCCCCCACCTATAGGAAGAACCACAACACCTGAAAATCAGGGGTGAGCCTCCTATCATTGGCTCAATAGGGGTCCCGCGGAACCCCAACCGAAAATAACGGTGGAACGGAAAGCAACAACTATAGCAAGAACAACAACAACAACAACAGGAGTAGCTACAACACCAATGGTAGAAAACATAGTCGTACACGAATCCCCAAGTCACGATAGTAGATAAAATCATGACTCTACAACTACTCCTATCGAAAAAAAAACTAACACCCTGATCCCACGGTCGGGGGACCACCAAACTACGAACCGTCCTAGCCACGCTACTAGGAAACATCACAACACCTCTATCGTAGAGGCCTACGCTCACACACGAAGGCTCACACCGAAACCACATGAACCAAAAACACAATCACGACCTCATCGTCGTGAACTCTATGCCATCTAGGGAAAACCCTCGGTGACACTCATCGGAAACCCCAGACTTTGGCTCCTAGAAAACACCCAAAAACTACCCGTAAAATCTCATCTCGCAGATGAGAAACGGGACCTCGAGTCATGATAAACTCATGTTGCATGACGGGAGTACCTGCCCACCTGAAGCAAGGTCAGATGTGTCCACTGACGACTTAGTCCGCAGCCTCAGGTGTCTCCCTACGACGCCCCAAGCAGAGACTGAGACACCGTACAGTAACCAGGAACACAGAACAAGAACTAACTAGGGTCACGCTCGTTAGTGCGGGTCTGACGCCCCTAGTCCCGTGTGTGCACATAGACTATGCGCTCTAAGTCAGGTCCTCTAGCTGGTTTTTCTCCCAGCCCAGACGCAGGCTGTAAAGATGAGGGGCCCTATGACAACCAGCCTAAAAACTATCTCACTCAGGTCACGCTCTCCATCACTCCCAAGTGGGTCCGCACACACGTGTGTAGGAAAGCTACGACTAGTGGAGACTCACTAAACGTGAACACTGAAAATCATGCACACACTTATCTCAAGTAATGCAAAGTAATAGGCGGCTTGAGGCCACCAGACTCTGGACAGCCCACTAGACCTAATAACCCAACGGCCCTGGAGTCACAAGACTCGGGTCTCGACCATCACGCGTGACGACACAGTGCCGTTAATCTGGCCTAATCCCTAGGTCTGAAACCACGGTGACATGATTTTCAAGGCACCTCACAAGCCGCTGAGTTAATCCCTCATCCAAGGGACGCACGAAAAACCTCCAACCCCAGGCTGGTTAACTGGACTCACAGTCCAAGGCCATTCACATAGCCCACTCAGAAACCACCTTCCGGAGAAACCCACATCATGCAGGGAAGACCCACCGCAGTTGTGCCAACTCACGGCGGCTCGATCTAGCGAAAACATAGGAGTCCGAAACACAAAGGGCCTCCCCGGACCCTTAAGATCATGGGCACGTAAATTGAGATAACACGACACCTCTGGACACCCCCGAAAATACGAACACAGGACCCACGGGTGTTTGGGACATCCACGAGGCTGAAGGTCGACCACTAAGTCACAACTGGGTCGACTGAAAGCCAACACAACGTGAAATGGACATGGCTAGCACAAAAACCAAGTGGCGGTCCTCTCTGGGCTATCACAGCGCCTGGTGGCCCTCTCAGGACCGCAAGGCCTGGCCTAGCAGTCCAGCCAGGACCACAAAGCCTCAACCAGCAGTCCAGCCAGGACCGTAAAACCCCAGAGACACTTGGGCCAAAGGCAGTCACTTCCCAGATCACTAAGCAAGGTGGCGGTCCTTGGACTGACCGCTAGTTGTCGGGTGGCGGTCAGTCGCAAGGCCGCTACCCTACCTGAACCTGAACGACTAAGAAATAAAAAAATGGTCAAGCCCTGACCGCTAGGCATAGGTTGGTGATCTCCTCAAGACCACTAAGCTCAGTGGCGGCCCATTGCTAGATTGCAACCCTCGAATTGACATAAGGGACCCCTGGCGGTCTTCCATAAGGCCGCCACAGTAGGTGGCGGTCCCTGGAAGGACCGCTACCCCATCCCAAGCGTGAAAATGATGAACACTGTAGAAAGTCGAATTCCATGCCCCGTTCACACCCATGTGCA
The DNA here is from genome assembly GCA_024336825.1 of Amorphophallus titanum. Classification (NCBI taxonomy): domain Eukaryota; kingdom Viridiplantae; phylum Streptophyta; class Magnoliopsida; order Alismatales; family Araceae; genus Amorphophallus; species Amorphophallus titanum. The sequence continues at coordinate 15,600,702 of JANBPO010001371.1, read as the reverse complement.
GGGGGAAACAAGGGGAAACCAGTCCCCAACCTCTCTAGCATCGAGAGAGCCCATTTAAGAAGCCTGGGGCTAACATGTACGTCCATGTCAACTGCCAGTCTACCCTCTTAATAAGGTCTTCCAATGTATCAACAAGGTGAAAAGACTGGAACATTGTGTGGAATGAGTTGGCGGGCACTATTTGTAGTGCGGGGTCCATGGATGGATAGCAAGATGCTTTAGGGACCAAGCCTTTCTTAAGCCAACTAAGTAGTGGCTCGTCGATGATTAGCTTCCCCGCTAGAAGTACGGGTGGCTCTGGCTGAGGTGACTTCGAATAAAGATAGGAAGGTGAGGTTGGTGGCAAAGTAGCTCTCATCGGTGGGGAAAGAATGTCCTTTATGATGGGGAGAGGACCTTGGGATGGCACCGGGTTGAGACTACTGGCCATTACCTCTTTAGGTTCGGGCTTGGTTTCATCCTGTCTCGGAGGTGGGCAAGGGGAAATCAGTGACTCAATATAAGCACACCTCTTATCCAACTTATCTGAAAATATTTTGAAGAGTTCAGCAAAGGTGGCACTTGGGGTGGGGGGTTCATGGTGAATTTTCTCATAATCACTCGGCCTAGTCTTGGGTCTAGACTCATCTACGTGCGGGGCCCTTTGCCTCCAACTATGACCCACTTGGTTGGAGGTGACTGGGTGGGATAGGTAGACCCTTCTAAGCTCGCCATTCATTTGGCACCATGACTCGATGGACCTTTGTCTCCTAATGTCCCTCATGCATTCAATGTTTTCCCATTTCTCGATAGCTTTGTGGAAAAGCCTCTCTTTGGCAAAACTGACCTCCATGGCTCCAGACATAGAGTAACACTCGAAATATTTATCCATGGCGGCTTCCCAATGTAGGTAGTCACTTGGGACGTTGGAGCCATAAAAGTCTGAGGATTCGGGCCTACGGAAGTAGAGGGGATGGTTGCCAAGCCCATGGGTGTTATGCAACCAGTGATATTGCCTGGGCGATTTGGAGTCCATTGGAAACTGTGGGAATGCTGCATGGTGGACATGTGATGGAGCTAAATGAATGCGAGACAACTCTAGACTCTAACCAATATCCAGTACATGGTGGAGGTATTGATCCGAAAACCCAACTCACACAAGGAGGCTACCTTCCAAATAGGCTTAACCTATCTTTACAGTAACGTATCTTGATATACCAGATACAGGAATGAATACAACACCTTGGACAAGACTACCCTAGACTCAAACTTTGCCATTATTCCAATTTGATGTGGGACGAAATGAGACTCGAGAATAATTTGGAAGTGAACTTGAGACTCTAAGCAATCTCGTGACTCATCCCTAGCAAGAGAAGCATGTGGATCTGCGCAGTTGAGAAATCGACAAGGAGTCAGGGTGGTCAACACTCCTTCGTGCCCGAATCGGGTCACGGGATGTGTCACGCTCTCACTCTCATAACAGTGATAAAAATTTATCGAGCTAGATATCCTATCACTCTCTAGTAGAGGCAAATAAACACATACAAAGTAAGCAAATGTCGAGGGAGATAGAGGAGATACCTCCACGCTCCTGACGTGGGGAAGACGATCCCGACCAAGACCCGTACTCCCGGTATAGTAAATAATCAATAATTACAGCAATGAATTTTACTACCCACTCCACACAGGGAGGTAACAGGCTACACAACGACCCTGGGAGCACCGATCTTCGGTTGACGGGTAGTAGGGTGGTAGGGTTCCGGGGCAGTTGTGGGCTGTGGCTCCAGATCTACAATTTGCGGGCCGGCAGGATAGCAAACAAAGGCTTCCAAAGGGACGTCAACCTCTAGGGACCTTCTGAAGGCGATGGTTCACCGGGACGATGGTGGAGGGTCCCTGGTCGACCCTCGGGAGTGGCGATCACTGGATCTACACCGGCGTATTTTTTGAGGAATTAATCGGTAACCTCTTTTACTGGCCTGTCTCGGGATAAAACTGCGTGCTTCCACAAAAATGGTTACCACGCCTAGATCCGGTGTCAGATCGGGATGAAACTAGTGCCGTTACGAAAGGTACTCAGAGAGCTTCGACATATGTGGCTTTCAAATCCGTCCAACGCTCAGGATCCAAATGAAAATCTCTAAAACTCTGTAGTTGTTTCTGGCTCAGGTTATAGAACAGGCAGGACAAAGTGAGATCGTTGCTGGTCGAGTCGGGTCCATTTCATGTAGAGTCAGTTTCCTCGTGTCCGTCCTGCATCAGACCACCATCGATGACCACCCTCTCTCTCTCTATGGACCCCGTCAGCCCTAGTTCGTTGAAACGACGTCGGGTGGCTGCTCTGACCATTGTCTTACTTGAAGAGGAGGGCACGGCCCAGGAAGAAGCCCCAGCGGCGGTGGTGGCCATCGAGGAAGTGCTACCGGCTGCGGCTTATGCCGGTGAGCACAAGGTCGGTGATGTAGACGGTGAGGAAGAAGACGACGAGACTGACAACAGTGAAGACGACGAGACCGGGGATGACAGCGCCGCCAGTGACAGTGGCGGGGGCGACAGAGGTGACGCTGGCGACGAGGGTGCCGGAGGCGATGGTGGAACGCCACCCCCCCTCCGCCTCTACCTCTTGCTCCAGTGAACCCAGCAAAGAAGAAGGTAGGTAAAATTTAAAAAAAATATTATTATTATTATTTTATTTTGTATTTTATTTTTCTATCTTTGGGAGGGGTAGAGGGTGATGAAAAACTCAGAGAAATGGCAACCCCTATCTGGGCGCCCTTCCTGAATACGCGACCAGGCCCCTGGCGCGTATTAATAGAACGCGACCTAACCATGGGCGCTCCAAAACATAGATCCCTAGGAAAAGCTAACCCAATATGCGACCAGATTGCTGGCGTGACTTAAGAAAATGCGACCTAGTCATGGTCGCTCCAAAAAAAGCACGTTTAAATTGACAGAAAAACCCCCTGGAAATAGGTGCCCCTAGCCTGGTCGCGTCTTATCAGGACACGACCCAGCCAAGGTCACCTCCTAAACAATCCCCCCTAAATAGACCATTAAACCCTTTAGAAATGGCACCCTCACACTGGTCTCCTCTTATTAGAAAACGCCCAGGACCCAAGCGCGCCTTAAAGGTTAGAGTCCAAGGCCCAGGCGCCAATTTCAATTGAGTGTAATTGATGTTTTATGGCCCATAACAAACTTTTGTGTATTGCAGGGACTGATCCGGACCCGCATCTCCTGGATGCAGGTTATAACAGCCTATGATGGTCTCCCCGGGTTCCAGCGGTCTAGGTTAGAGACAATGGGGTTCAGTCCCTTCCTTAGTATTGAGCCAGTACGTCCTGACCTTATCCTTATTCAGGTTTTGAGGGAGCGGTGGGATAGGTCTAGTCGGGCATTTTTGATGCTCTAGGGGCACATGGTGCCGACCTTGGAGGATATTACTAGGATTACCGGGCTGAGGGCGGATGGAGAGGTAGTTAGCCGGATCACCCTACCTGACTATAGCGAGCTGGCTATTAGACTTCTTGGTATAGACACTGTCTATGAGCCCCCCTATAGGACGATTGCCCGCACGGACCTGACGAAGGCCATGGGGCTAGGAGATGCTAGGCAGAGGTCAAAGGAGTCCTTGGTAGCCTACGTTGCCCGTCTGACAGCGAGTGCCCGAGCGACCTATTGCCAGGATCCAGCTGATAGGGTGAGGGCAGACATAGATCTGAGGAGGTTTCTTTTTCTGATGTTGGGGAGGTTGCTATTGGGGACGAAGGGAGATGACATAAATTGCAAGTTCCTGGGAGTTTTGGAGGATCTTGAGGGAGTAGGGAGGTACACTTGGGGAGCCGCCCTGCTGGCGCATCTGATAGCGGATCTCTCCACGGGGACCGGTCAAGAGACGACCGTCAGCAGCTTTTCACCTTTTTTACAGGTATGCATTTCCTTTTAATTTTTATTTCTACAAATATGTTTATGATTAAATGTGACTGATAAATGCTCATGATTGCAGGTGTGGGCTCATCTCTACTTCCCTATGGACCGGGTCGAGGCTCGACCAAGAGAGGAGGCTACGTACCCTCTAGCCCGACGGTGGGTGCCTTACCAGACGGGAGCACCTCACGATTACGAGCTTCTGGTGCCGAGGTGGGAGCTACAGGACTATCCTCTTTCGCTGATATGCATTTCTTTCTAATTTCCTGCCTTTAATTTTCGCTATATATGATGCTTATGATATGTTGCATACAAGTCGTCTGGAGACCCTATGAGGGCATGCCTGATGAGGGCCAACCGTGGGTCGTAGCGGGTCGACCTTGCTTCGGGCGCTCCGCTCTCTTAGCGCCTGGTGCGCCGCCAGAACTCCCAGTCCCTGATAGATGTTGGCCAACGTTGCAGGAGCCAAGGCCAACTGTCATCCCTCTGCCAACAAGTAAGCCGGCCGCAGCAACTCGGCTCTCAGCAAACCATCCTCTCCGTGCGGAACCACAAAAGTCGCCAACCAATATGCCAGGTACGCTACAAGGTGTGTCACGTCTGGCAAACCATGGGGATTCCACCCCTCCCGTGGTGTATATACATATCTAGAATATGTCCGAAAGTGTAACTCCACCTCAGTATACTCCTCCCACGGAGTCTGGTCCCTGGCGAACTCCTGGTAAAAGCAGAAGGGCCCGTTGTACAAGTGACGGACCCACACATTCAGCGGCACCCGGGGAGTCTGTGTAGCTCTCTCTCCCCGCTAGGGCCAAGTCCCTCTAGGTCTTCATAAGATACCGATAGCTGTAAGACATTCAGTATCGGCCCTGTCCATCTGTGTGGCTGCGGTGGAGGTCATCCAGTACCACCTCCTCATACCCCTCGCCGCTGATCGACAATCCAGAAATCTGGAACAGAGACCATAAGTCAAGTGTGGTCTCTCCCTCTATTGTCGCCATTGTATTCCACTGGTGGTTGAAATGCTCCAGCAGTCCTTGTAGCAATCCGATGTAGCATGGGTACGCGTACAAAGCGACAGTCACCGTGTACCTAATCCCAGCTCGGTCCAACAGCACCCGGTAGTGGTGCACAATTCCCATCAACCACTCTGTGGCCCCCTGACGATACCGGTGCGACGGGATCACTGCCCAGCGACCGTACCAGCTGATGACGGTCTGCCACATCACCCCGTCCAGAATGTTGTGGTCGTCATAGCCTTCCCCAGCATACTACAGACCTGCATGCTCCAGAATCAACCCGTCTGTCCCCTCTGTCTCAGTGCGGTGGTGGCCGTGCAAGTCCCAAGAAGCAGGGCCTAGCGGCCCAACTCTTACTCCAGACTGCTCTATCCTGCCAAAGAACCCCAGAAACTCAGCACTGGGGAACTGACGCTGCCTCCAATAGTCCTCCGAAAAGCTCGGATAGCTGCAAAGTGCAACGCCATGCAGGCTGTCTTTGCCTAGTAGGATAGCCCGCTCAAGACGGCAACGGGCTCCCGGGATCTGTGAATCGTCCTCCTCCATGCCAGGAGGGACATAGCTCCTCATAAACTCGAACAGATGGCAGTCCAGGGGGAACTCCAAAGGGTAGACTCCACTCCGATTGTAGCTGTACTGACCACCCGCCTCCAGGATCCGAGCCACCTCCACAGTCCCGACTCCAGCTGCCCTTTCATCGACGGGGCCCTTAGCTATGGTCGTATGGCCCGGTCTAGCTACTCCACACTAGCAGTGGTGATCACCGGTGGACCTAGAGGGGGCATCGGCCTCTCGGTCCGTTGCACCCAGTGGTCCTCCTCCTGGGCCACACGTCTCGGGGCTCGCTCATCTCTGCCAAAGCGTGTCATAGCTGCAAGATAGGGCACACAAAAATGGTCAGAGCACCAGAAAATCAACATATACAACATAGCAAAACAAAGGAACATGTAGTGTCAAAATACAACTACAACAGCATGGAACAGAGGGCTCACGGGCTGTACGCCATCTTCTTCGCCTCTGACGCATGACCCGTGGGGGGGCATTTGTTGTACCCGGATAATTTCCCAGCAAAATACCAAGAAATAAGGGTTCGGGAATTTCCCCGAACACCTTTAAGGCATGGGCTACCTAGTCCTTTCTACAACTCTGTGGGTCCCGCTAAGGGCCCTGACCGATTTGCTGTGACGTGCGGCTACACAAGCAATTAACCAAGACTAATCCTGGCTACTTATCGGCGGGCCTTCCCCGCACCCTATAGGGTCACCCAGGCCAACCCGGGGGCGCCCCGACACTAAGCCACGCCACATGGCACCCAGTGAAAAGGTAGGGAGCCAACCCCAAGACCCCTTCTTTCAATCCTTCAAGGTTAGAGGGAGACCTATTCAAGTCAACCATAGGCCTTGGAGGCCCGCAGTACGCGTGTACGGCTCACGCACACATGTTCAGCATTTTTCCAAACACCTTGCCATGAGATCGACCTTGTCCCAGGCGCTAAGGAGCTTAGTGTGCGCGGTTGGCTTGTAAAATGGCTTATACATGCCGAGGGTATGTCACTCGTACTCCCCTCATATGGCGTTTAACCATGACACACAAGTCTGTCCCCGTGACACGTAAGGCATTATGGTAATGGCGAATATACCCGCACCCCAGGTCTACCCGCGTATGATGACCTATGACGGACACACATACGCCACGACGATGTACTCACCATCGTCACAGAACCACGTGCCTGTCGCTTGTCCCTAGCTGGCCGTCGATCACTCTGACCTCTGATTCGAGTGACCCGGATCCTGGCCCGGAGATGCTATCCCCAAGATTGGCCTCGATTTCCCAGTATGAAGTGGCTCCCCTCCTTGGGGATCCGTAGTCGACTACTTGTCCCGAGCCATGTCTAGCCCCCGCCTAGCTGTCAGCCAGTATCTCCTCCGGTCACCAGTCTAGTCCTCCCTCGGTGAATTGGGCATGTCTCTTGCCTCGAGGAGGGCCACTGTAAAAACACACAGATATCTGCCTTATTATGCAATGATCCGGGGACTGACCCAGATGTCGGAGTTGTCCTGCGGCTTGCACCAGTTGTAATTCGGCCTTGACGGCCCACTTCAAAAGTCCACATGGCTCTCATAAAATATATTACCACCTGAATGCATGTCTCCTCACTCATATTCGGGTCCCGGCCCTCCTTCACACCACCCAATGTGTGTGTCTACTACCCCTGACTCTAGCAAACTACATTTCCCAGTCAAGCGCAAACCTATAGTTGTGGAATGCCCCCAGGCCTCCACCCATGGCTTTAGTTATATCCTAACTTCTCTTCAACATGGAACGAAGGTGTTCGGATTCAATCCGATGTAAATAAACATTGACTACTTATGGTCGGTGGGGAACGACATCCAGTACATGACTCCCTACAATCGCCTGGGCACTCTCACTTATGGGACCTCCCTTCTTTCCACATGTCGCCTGACCTCCCGAGCCCACGTGCCGCGTCCTGGCGACGCTCCCCAGTCAACCTTTGGTTCCATAGGTGGTTGTCAAGAAATTGACTGGCACGCCCGCACCCTGGCTCAGTTACCCTAAGCTCAGAAATTTCACATGCCATCCGATTCCCTTTCAACTCTCCATAAAAGGTGAGTGCCCAGTACCGCCTTGAGAGGAATTCAGCTACAAAGGGGGATACCCGAGATACATCAAACTCCCGTGTTTCCCTTCACTGCTTTACTCCTTCCCTCAGTCCAGTCACCGATCCCCGTGCAACACCCCCAAATTATTGTTGATGAATCCTCTTCCAAGAGAACTCATGAAAAATCTATTTTGCAGGGAAGAACAATGGAAGATGAAGATAAAGATGATGCACCCAAGAGTTCTGAGAATCAAAGTAATGAAGAAGAGCGACAAGGAGATGGAGTTCAGAAAAATCAAATTGAGCAGCAACTACCAAGGCAATGGATGTTTGCAAGGAACCATCCACCTGAAAATGTCATTGGCAATGTAGAAGAAGGCATAAGAATGTGATCCTCCTTCAGGGAAGTTGAAAATCTAGACTATATAGCTTAACATTCTCAATTTGTACCTCACTGGGTAGAAGATGCACTAAAAGATGATTCCTGGATCATGGCTATGCAGGAAGAACTATACCAGTTCTAAAGGAACAAAGTGTGGTTCCTGGTGCTTCACCCTAGAGACCACTCAGTGATCGGAACAAAATGGGTTTTTCGAAAGAAAACAAACTATTGGCCCCGGTAGGCAAGTAGACATGAAGGGGGGGTTGAATTGTCCCCCACGCAATATGGCAAATTTAAAATCTAAGTAAGTGTAATTAACAAGTTTAATGAGGTTGACAAAAATAAGCTGAATAGATTAAACTAAAGTTCTCTCAGCCTTTCCAATCTTACTCGATCATGTAAAAAGATTAAGCAATTAAAGACATCACATTGAAATCTAGATAATTAAGATTCATTGACGGAATTAAGATTCACTCATGCTCACTGATCACACATGCATTGAATTAGCAATCAAACCATAATAGAGTAAATTTGATGTGACACAACCTCGGACCTAAGCAAGCAAGCACAATCGCGACCCGAACGGGCCAAAGTCGGCGGCCAACTCACACGGTCAATCCGAGCGGTGCCTCCACAGATTTAGAGGTTTCTTCCTCGCTTTCACTAAAATCCAATTCCTCCTCCCTCGAATCAGAAACGGTGGCAGAGCTGTTGGATGATATATCCACAGGCTGATCAGTTGTCTCCGAAGTATGCCTGGATACAGACCGGGAAGCCCCGCGCAGAGAAGCATCGTGCTGGGAAGCCCCTCGCCGAGATGCTGCCCCAGGAGTATTAAGTCAAGATTTGGAAAAAAATGGAAGAAATAAAAGAAATAGAAAAGAAAAGGGCATTACAGCCGAGCTGTCAGATCGACGACTAAAGAGAACCAGTGTCGAAGAGCTGGGAAATATGTTCAGAGAAAGTTAAGTGATGCACTTGCAGACACCATGTCGCTTCCTGCACTTACGCCATCTATAGGTGGGGGGCATTTGTTGACGTCTGAAATATGAACAGGAATAAAGATGAGGCCAAAGAGAAGAATTAACTAGAAGTGAAGATCCCACGGAGTCAGAACTAAAAAAGAGATGCCACTATCAACACCTTACCCAGCTAAAGCCCCTTCTGGCGAAGCTGCTGTCCGGCACCATCGTCATCATGATGACATTGCCGATTAAACCCCCGTCCAGTCAACTGACTGATGAGACCGATCTTCTAAGGGTTCCAACAGATGCCAGGGATCAAGAGGATGCCACAAATGCCACAGTTATCAAACACAGCAGGATAAGCTGATTAAAAGGATCTTGGATGATGAAAAGAGGGTGCTAGATGGGCCTGGAAGTGAGGGCGCCGACTACTCAGCTAGGAGGCCCAGTAAAACCGTTGTAGCACGTCTGGAGCTCTCCTCCGCGAAAGGCACGCCTAAGACATGCAGGCTGAGAAGGTGAAGAATACCCTAATATAAATACTACGGTTCCCTTGGAGCAGGGGCAACAACGACGGTAGCAACAACAGAAGAGGGAAGAGAAAAGTGAGAAAAGAAGAGGCTAAGAGAAAAGGTGAAGGGAGAAGAGAAGGGAGAGCCAGAGAGAGCTAGAGCCCAGAGTGCTACTGAGCATTGAAGGAGAGAGAGAAGGTGGGTTGTAGAGGGGTGGGAGAGGAGTCAATGCTCTGCCCTCCCCCATCCTCTTTCGTTCTCTGAATGTATTTTCTTTCCCTAGTTTCTTTCAGTCTGATGCATCTTCTCCCCCCTTTCTGTGGGCTTTTTTGAGTTGAATGAAGACCTGTATCTTCTTTCTTTCATGATTCAAGTCCGTTGTGTATAAGCGACGAGACAGATTGCATGAATAAAAGTTAGAGGTTCTTATCTCTCTCCCCTCTGAGCAACTACTAGTGTTAGCTCCTCTCGCGCACTGGTTGATTGATGAGTATATAACTGGGGACGTTCATTAGTCATTCAGATGACTGTATAGTGTTTTCTTCTTCTAGTTTCTTTCCGTTCTAGAGGAGATTGTTGTAGATCCCTAATCCTTGCCCATGGGTTATCGGGTTCTTCCATTCCTCGACTGTAAATGCATCTCACAGTTATGTCAACTATGTGGCCTTCAGCCCTCTTTTAGGGCCCCTAAAGCTTGCTTTGAGAATTCGAGACAGTCCATCTCGTGATCTCTCACTGCAATCAGCTCTAAATAAAACAGCAGGTTCTCCTACCAAAACTACGATCCTTGGGGGCTCCAGATGCGTGAGAATCCCAATTCCCCCACCATTCCTTGGACCATTCAAGGTCAAACCACTGAAAGCCTCCATAAAACAACCTCCTTACCCTCTCAATCTCTCTCCCTTGTTGAAATCCAAAACCCTCACGAACCTTAGAATAGAGTGCCAGAACCCATCGAAACCCTCTCGGTGCCAAACCCTCTCGACACGCCCCTCAGCCCTCGGCACGAGGGTTACCGCGTCGAGAACCCGGCCGCCCGCGTCGAGACCCTATTCTTGCCACCATGCCAGGCCAAAAACCCCTTTTGCCACCGTGCCGAGAAGCCTACTGCCCGCGCCGAGATCCCTACCCCCACTACAACTCCAGGTCGAGAACCCTGCGCCAGAAGCTACCACTCCTGTATTTTAATCTACCCTGGGCCTGTTTTCACCTTACCTTCTAAGGGGAATGACCGGTGATCTTCATGCAAGTCCCCCTTTTGCTCTTTCCCATACCCGATGAGTTTGACTCTCTCCCATTTTATGGTGTTACTATCCCGAGGGAGGAACCTTTCCTTCCTTGCCTTCCACGTGAGCCCCTTGTCCCATCCATCAGAGTGCCTGAAGGTGACCATTGGCACCTTGGCGAATATCAGACATGGGCAAGTATAGTGAAGGAACTGGTCAGGAGGAGTCTTCATTTCTTTGACCATTTCGATTCCCTCCCGCTCGACCCATATTCTTCACTCCATGTTGTCAAAGAGGTCCACTATCATACCCCTTCTACACATGCCTGTCAACCTTTCACCCTGCATGGATCCACACCCCAGAGCTTGGAAGAAAAGGAACATCGGTCTCTCTCTTATGCTTCATCGTGTCCACCATCATATAGGGGTGATGTAGTGAGTGAGTTTGGACATACTGGTCCCCCAGAGTCTACCACATTTAGTAGGGCACCTGTGCTTGATAGGTACAACTTCATATGTCTAGGTTCTCCCCGTGTTGTCTAGTCAGGTAGGTGTCATAGACATGCTAGGTCCATATTCGGATGTCCAGGACCACCATTGCATTCACATAGGTATGAGTCCACGTAGCTATCTCGGAGTCCACATCATCATTACCACCTTGAGTCCAGCAACGCACGATATCAAGAGCTTGCCGACGCTCACAGACACCCCCGTGGATTCTAAGAGGGTGATCATGTCATGATCTGGGTCAGATCGGAACAATTTCTTTCTGGAGCCGTGAAGAAACTACAGGCTCATGGTGTCGGCCCCTTTCGAGTGTTGGGGCGAGTTGGGGCCAATGCATATGTTGTTGACTTTCCAGAGGACTATGGTATCAGTTGTACATTCAATGTCTCAGATTTAGTTGCATATAGGGACCCGACAGTGATTCCTAGTGAGTTGTTTGGGCCTTCTCCACCCCTTGAGAGAGACCCCTCCCTTGAGACCCCAATTCTAGCCCCGTCACCTCAACAACGTGAGCATATAGAGTGTATACTATATGAGTAGGTGACGACCACTAGGAGTGGCACATATCAGCGCTACTTGGTGTGTTGGAGAGGACAGCCCACGTCTGATGATACATGGATCACCTGGGCAGAGCTGGAGAGGTTAGATCTAGACTTGCTAGAGTGGTACCTGAGCAACAAAGACCCTTACTCTACAGGGTCGAGTTCTTCCCGTCTAGGGAGAATTGGTGAGGACACCTGAGCTAGAGATCGGCGCGATGCAGCAAGGTAACACTACAAGTCGTGTAGCACTACTTAGGACTTGCAGACATCTTTATGGCTTGGAGATGGCATGGAGAGTTAGCCAGGATCATGGACACCTTTATTCTCTTCATTATGGACCTTTTGTAGGCCAATTTGAGGCCAATTTGATGGTATTCGGGTCATATTAGTGTCTATTAGTGTAATAGGAAGTTATTGGGTCATAATTAGATAGGCCCAAGAGGGCATGGGCTGGCCACCCCCCCATGAGGGGCCCACCTACGGCAGCGCACCCCTCCCTCTCTCTCCTAGGGCCACTTGGGCTTGGGAGAGGGTGGCCCTCCTTCCTAAACCATTTAGGAAAGGGCCCCTTTATCCTCTTATCCCTTATCCCCTTATCCTCTCACACCCCTTCTCTAGGACTCTAGATAGGATAATAATTGTGGTAAAATAGGATTCTTATTAAGATTTCTTTTTGTAATTGACTAGGGATTTTCCCTTCCCCTATATATACACTTTGTATTCTTTTTGGAGTAAGCTAATGAAGAAATTATTGGAGATTTCCATATTGAAGGCTGCGCCCTCTTTCTCTCTCGCTCTCTTGTAGGTGCGACTCCCACCAGTCTCTCTCTCTTCCTCTTCTTCACTCAGGTGTGACTCCCTAGGCTATTGTAGGTCTTCTTGGCTGCTCCAACTGTTGGGAGGCGACCTCCCCATCTTCTTCCCAAGCCAAGAGTTCATATATTCTGGAGTTGCTGCAAGTGTGGAGGAGTACCCTTGCTACTCTACGCACCCCTCTCTGGGTGTCTATCTACAGAGTTGGACTAGCAAGATCAGGTTGGAACACCTAGTTCCCGTCCTCAGACCATGTCCACCCCTTCAGAGATTTTGTTCTTCCACATGTCAAAGGTGTAAATCATCCTTGTAGTTTTTGATCAGAGACAGATATGGTAGTTTGTGCTTAGTAACTGGGGGTACTGGCGTCTAACCCACGTGTACCCTTAATGTCAAAGGCACAAATGATACTTGTCTGTTCCAACAAGTCCAGTTTTTAAAGTCCACTTGCTGTAACCCTTGCAATTCCAATTTCACTACGTGTCAAATTGTTTAACCTCAATACATATCCTAGTCACTCCCATAAATATTCACTGGTTCTGGAGTCAGTAGGATACAGTCTTGACCTAGTCTCTCATGATTATGTGACTAAGGTTCATTGCCATAAATACGTGCTGCAACCCTATTTCAGAGATTCAGTGCATCTACTCTACATTTAATCATTATTAAATCAGACATCAGTCAAGAATGCATAATCCTGATTCTTATACCTAAAGCTTCTTGCTATAATCTACTTCTCTTCTGAACTATTGCATTGGATGTTACTCTGTTTCTTTCTTCCTGTGTTCTCTTCTCCATTCCTTATTTGCTGATGCCAAAGGGGGAGAGAAGAAGGACTTCGTGATATTTTGATTAAGGGTCAGTTGTATTTCAGAATAGAGGGGGAGTTAGGGGGAGAGTTAGGTGTGCATCTGCACATTCGTCTGCTGCATTATCTGACTGTGTTTATTGTCTCATCAAAATACATCATATTTTTAGATGTTGTCATCATCAAAAAGGGGGAGAAAGTTGGGTCTCCTCTAAAGTCAATCAGTAGTGTGGAGACTGCTGTATGTGTTGATTGTGTTTTGAATGATTGACAATAGTAAAGTTGACCTAGTTGACTATAGAGTTGACTTTTGTGACTTTATGTTGACCATGATTATATTATGTCTTTTGATGAAGTTTTATACGTCAGATCTTTACATAAAACATGTTCGCACCATTCATACTGTAGCAAGTCATTTCATCAAACAGTTTGCATACATGGGCATTTCATGTTCAGATAGATCATAAGGTCAATGCAAGGTTGGGCCTCAAGATAATAAGGTCGGTGCAATCTTCACTGCTCTACTTACATAGTCAGTGCACATCCTGCGTTCCAGGTCAGTGCATGCTCCAATGTGTGTACATAAGGTCGGTGCTGTTTTTGCCTCGAGCATGCTTATAGTCAGTGCATACTCTACATTGAGTATAGCAGGTCAGTGCATACTCCGCCTCATGTAATATAGGACCGTGCATATTTCATCTTAAGGGTAGAATGATCGGTGCAACTTTTGCATAGGGCTTGTACAGGTCGGTGCAATCCTTGTTGCTACACGTATGCTAGGGTCGGTGCACATTTGTGTCTAACACATAGGTCTGTGCATGTTACTGTAGAAGTCGATGCTTGTTGCACCTCGTGCATACTAGGGTCGGTGCTAGCTGCATAAAGGTCGATGCAATCTTTGTTGCTGCAAGCATGCAGGTCTGTGCACACTCTGAGCTCAATGCATATTTGGTCGGTGCATGTTACTGCTAGTTGCATAAAGGGATTATGCTAGTGTCATGCATACATAGTCGGTGCTTGTTTTCCATTGAGTTCAGTGTCAGTAGGTTTTGCATTGAGCATGCAAAGGTCGGTGCAGGTTACGTCTTTCGCATGTAGAAGTCAGTGCAAGTTTTATCATTTGCATGATAAGGTCGGTGCACATATCTGCCCTAGGCATATGAAGTCAGTGCACATCATGTGCCATTGCTCACACTAGTCGATGCATGTTACTGTTTGAGGTCGATGCTACTTCGTCCATTACATACACAAGTCTATACACATTCTCTTCAAGGTTAATGCTAGTTTTGGTCTTCATGTACAATAAGGTCAGTGCATCCTTCTAGTCTCAGTATATGAATACTAACTCAGGTTGATGCTATCTCTCGTTGACCAAACTAAAGTCAATACATTTTGTTTGCTTTAACTGCACTTTAACCATGACTTGTGATCACAAGGTGTTTGATAAAGTTCTCTCTACTTTGCTGACAGGGACTAAGCACATTATGACTCCAACTCATGGAACCTTAAGTTGGGCATGTGATCCAAGATATCTCTTAAGCGGAGAATCAGACACGTGGACAGCACACTCTTAACCTCCTAACACGTGGACCTCAACAGCAAATGGCAATGCAAGTGGGGAATGCAGACTCAAATGCACCCTAGACAAACCTACGGCTCTGATACCAAATTTGATGTGGGACGCTATGCGAACTAGGACTCTACGTGAAGACGCGACTACATGGACAACTAGACCAGCAACAAAATGATAGATTGAGTAGCGCAAAATCGACACCTAAGACTCCAAGAGGGTAACTACGCCAAATAATAAGTAACTCAAGCTCGCAATCATCCCCAAGTGAGGGAAGCGTGTCGATCTGCATGGTTGAGGAACCGGCAGAGTCTAGGGTAGGCAATTCACACACATGCTCAGATCGAAGTATGGGACGGTCATGCTCTCTCACCGTGGTAGTGATATAAATATAAACGAGGTAGGATCCTACAACACATAAGTAGCGGTGCTAGTGAGTATACTAAACTAGCAAGATAGACCAAGCAAGGACGTGCACGCGTACCTCCATGATTCCGCTGCGTGGGGAAGATGCCCGGCCAAATCACACAACCACCCGGTACAAGAGCTAGATGAAGTACAACCGAAACAAAAGCCCACTCTTCGCAGGGAGGTAAAAGGCTACACATTGATATCCGGGGGGTTCGTGAGAAGTGGGGTGATGGGCCGTGAGTGGACGACGTGCGGCAACTCCCACGTACTGTGAACTGGTACGACCTGGGACCAGTAGCAAGGACGATGCGTCACAAAGCTGAGGAAGGTGCTCACGTCTCTGTTAGCACGCTGTAGTGGATGACGAACCTCCTGGAAGACGTGGGAAGTCGACGGCGTCGGCTGGAACCTCTGGAGTAGTCACGAGCGGTAGGTAGATTACTGGCCGGCCTACGCGCCTGTAGGGAAGCAGCGGGAAGAAGAGCCTGGTACGTGACCCTTTGCTTATTCACTGGTCACAAAACTTGGTGTGGACGCTGCTGGGGATGCTCCAGGGATGCCAGTGGAGTGGCGATTGCAACGGGGTACTGTGGAAGTCGTGGCGAATTTCGTAGCAAACCCTGCGCAATCTGGTCTTTCTGCTGGTAGCAGGACAGGGGACAGAAGATAGGGCTAGAACTGGGGCTTCCTGGAGGCAAAGGGGGTGGGATTTTCTCTGGTGGATAGGTGAGGGTCGTGGGGTAATAGAGTATCAGCGGGGCGGCGTGTAGTGGAGGTTTTGGGCATGGGAGG
The DNA here is from genome assembly GCA_024336825.1 of Amorphophallus titanum. Classification (NCBI taxonomy): domain Eukaryota; kingdom Viridiplantae; phylum Streptophyta; class Magnoliopsida; order Alismatales; family Araceae; genus Amorphophallus; species Amorphophallus titanum. Next base: position 15,584,630 of record JANBPO010001371.1, on the reverse strand, counting down.
TGAAAACACTCAGGGTTCAGTTCTGTAGTCCAGTGCAGTCAGAACTGAGGGGTTGAATGGTGGACAGGGTAAGTAGGGAAAAAGGGTTGTAAAAATTGCAAGAAAATTCTGGAGGAAGGTTTGGGACATGGTTAGGAATTTATCAAAATTTTAAGTCATTCAGAGATGATTTTGGGGTCGTCCCTTTGGAGGGGTTTTGGCACTATGTCGGCAGGACTGCACAGCAGCAGTCTGTGTGAGTAAAAGGGCTCTCAATGGAAATTCGCGCATAGAGCGAGTTTTGATGCGGGATTTTGAGGAGATGTGGGGGACAGGTAGAGGAAGAAAAGTGCAGAAGAGGTGGAGGGGATCATAGGGCGGGAAGAAGGTGTAACAACCTGGTCTTCAGGGTTCTGATATCTGCAGATCTGCACAGAGGCAGCCTGCGTAGAGAAAAGGCTTCTGAAGATAACTTTTGCTACAAGACGAGTTAGGGCATGGGAGTTTCAGGAGGCATGGGGGACATGTGGAAGAATAAAATCTCTGAAGGGGTGGACGTGGTCTGAGGACGGGAATTGGGCGTACCAACCTGATCTTCCGGGCTCAATCCTGCAGACAGACAACCAGAGATGGGCGTAGGACAGCAAGGTTCATCTCCTCCATGCTTGCAGCAAACCCTAGTTTCAAGAAATTGTGGCTTGAGGAGAAGTTGGGGAGGTCGCCTCCGAGCAGCTGGTGCAGCAGGGAACCCGAAGAAGGGGTAGGGTGTCACACCCTAGGAGGAGAGGACGAGGGAGAGAGAGAGATAGAGGGCGTCGCACCCTAGAGGGGAGGGGAGGAAGAAGAAGGAAAGGCTCTTGGCAAATATTCTCAAATGTCCATTCATTCATCAAAATCCCTCAAAGGGGGGGGGGGATATATGACAATATATAGAGTATGGGCTCCATCTTCCCTCCTTGGAGTTTGACATTCCCACATCAGTCAATTTGCATAGAGGCTGTGTCATGGCGGACGCCAGTTCCCCTCCATCTTCGTGGTGTTCTCGGTGTAGATTGGGCAGAGGAAGTGTGATGGGTTCATAACCCACAGGCTCTATGATCTGGTTATTGGCGGCGTATGGAATGTGCTTCCGTGGTGAGTGTGTGTCCTAGAGGTTTCAGAATTGGTTAAGGAGAGTTCTCTCGGGTAAAGGGCTATATTGGTCGTGTGAATGGCCCTGGTTGCCGTGCCTTGGCTGTTGTGTTGTGTTGAGTTGCATTAGCAGAGTTGTGACCATGGAGCTTAGTGGTGAGAATGGTCGATTGAGTATGAGCGTATGGCAGTGGCCAGCTCAATTGTGGTTGTAGAATGTGGCTGGCGATCAGTAGAGCCGTGTTTAAGGCATGGTGAATTGCAACTCACCGAGTTGCAATGATCGTGCATTGGGAGATGCTATGGATGCAGTTCGACAGAGCGCTTCGCAAGTGTCATCAGGGGAGCTGACCTAATAGCAGTGGTAGGTTCCTTGGTGCTGGGAGGTGTAGGTCCCGGCGTGTGTAAGGCTCGAGGTCAGGTCGAGCGTGAAGATCTTCCACCTTCATGGAAGGTATGTTGGTTCCTCCTTGGATAGAGTGGATCATGTTCTTGCTGATTCAGTTATCTTGCATCATGTGTTTGGATTGGGTGACCTTCTTCTGTGTGTCCCATGAGGTCCGTGCGAGAGATGCTTGGTAATGAGATCCTCGGTGGATGCTATATTAGGTCATCAAGGAGTTGTTAGATCTTTCGAGCCCCCAAATGAGGTGTGGCCTTTTGTGTTGATGGTCTAGCAGGCGTGGTGCCCAAGATCGATTAAATGGGATGGTGGCTTGGGATAGAGTGCTTGTCTATGACAAGACTCGAAAAGTTTTGAGTATGGTGCATCGGGTGGCACCACTGTCAGGATTCTGGTGTTCCCTTGGCTTAGAGGAAGCTGTGATAGGGACTTGGTGTATGGGCGTTGGATGTTGGTTCTTGTCGAGCAGCTGTCCAGTTGGAGCTATGGTGTTGGCTACGTAGTTGGATGGTTGTAAAAGAGAATTGTGGTCTTTTTGTCAAAGGAATGACCCGATGTGTGGCCTGAGTTGGGAGCCCCTCCTTGGGAAGGAGAGTGGGGGCCATGCTCAGATTGTTATGGTAGAGAAGTTCAAGGTTCGCGAGGGTAGCCTCATCATCCTTCCTCCTCTTGAGAAGCTGGTATCGACCAGATGATCAGAGAGGATCCTGATGGTGCCGGAGGATTGGTTCGGTGGCCCTGTTGAGGAGCAAGAGAAGTTGGTGGCCAGGGACTTCTAGCAAATGTCTAACCACTGGCTGGCAGAGGATGTCCTACAGCTGATATCAGATTGTTGAGTTGGTCGGTGAGTATTGTGAGTTCTGGAATGTGAAGTCCTAGGCAATTGTTTCATAATGTGTCCCACGAGTGTTGGTCGTGGCCGATGAGACATTAGTTTCAAACCGATGTGATCGATGAGCCGTAAGGTGTTTGGCTCTAGACTGTTGTATCCCTATGGTTTTGATGATGTCTAACAATATAAGTCAATTGGGTTTGCATGAAGAAATAGTCATTGCGTCATAAATAGAATATGTTGCATGCCTTCTGCCAATCAGGTCGATGCACCATTGATCTTCATGTTATCAGGTCGATGCATCATTGGTCTTTCATGGTTGTCAGGTCGGTGCACTAAAGAGATAGATCTATGCATCAATGCCAGCTTATATAACTAAGCTCGATGTACTCAGAGTCATTAAAGGAGTAAGGTCGATCCAGATAGCTACGAGTCAAAGAAGACAAGTCAATGCAGAAAAGGATTACGGTATCGGGTCGAGGTAGATAGAGTTTGTGCTATGAAAGGTCGATGCACATGAACTCAAGGTCAATGCACATGAAGACTTGAAGCTCTTAAGGTTAATGCACATGAAGACTTGAAGCTCTTCAGGTCGATGCACAAGAACACGTGAAGTTGTCAAGGTCGATGCAACCAAGCAACTCAAGTTATAAGGTCGATGTAGATGTTTCAACACTTAATAGTAAGGTCTGTGCACTTAAGCATCTCAAGAAAAAGGTTGTTTTTATCACTATTAAACCAGTCATCTGTCAAGAATGCATCATCCTGATTCTTATGACTGAAGATTTCTCTATATCTACTTATCTTCTAAACAATTGCATAGGATGCTATTCTGTTCCCTTCTTCCCTTGGCTCCTCGTCTTCCTTCTACACTATTCCTCATTCCTTGTTTGCTGATGGTAAAGGGGGAGAGAAAAAAGATTTCATGATATTTTGATTTAGAGGGAGGTATACTCTTGGATATTCCCGGTCAAAGGGGGGAGATCATATCTTGGTAGAGACACTTGGCAAGTTCAAGGGAAGAGAATTTTTACTCAAGGGGAGAGATTTTTGGTTGGTACCAGATGGATCATATGGCTTGAGTAATCACTGTTTGCATTTATGCATTTGTCTGCTGCAATGTTTGACTATGTTTCATGTTAAATATATCTGATATTGAACTAAACTTGTCGCATCAAAATACATCAAAATTTTGGGTGTTGTCATCATCAAAAAGGGGGAAAATGTTGTGTCTCCTCTAAAGTTAATCAGCAGTGTGGAGACTGTTGTATGTGTAGATTGTGTTTTGAATGATTGGTAACAGTAAAGTTGATCTAGTTGACTAGAGTGTTGACTTTGGTGACCTCATATTAACCATGGTAATATTGCGTATTTTGATGAACCTTTATATATGTCAGATCCTTACATAAAAACATGTTCAGTCATTTTATCAAATGGTTAGCATACATAAGCATTTATATTTTTAAGGTCTATGCATGCATCAGATATAGGTAACTAAGGTCCGTGCACATGCTCATAAGATCGGTGCTAGCATTAGCTAGTCTGCACAAGGTCAAGGTTGGCTGCACTCCATTTAGAGTCAGGGCTATGCTAGTAGCGTCTTACACTTAGTAAGGTCGGTGCATGTCTTGGTTTACGCATGCAAAGTTAGTGCATATTACTGTTCAGCGTCTTAATAGGTCTGTGCATGCTTCAGCCTTTTGGCATAGCAAGTCGGTGCAAGTTCCTATGGAACTGCATGCACAGTCGGTGTATTGCTGCAGTCGCTATATATAAGGTTAGTGCAAGTTCCTGTGGAACTACATGCATGGTCGGTGCAGTATGCGTATGAGATCTGTGCACATTTCTTTTGGGCATAGCAAGGTCAGTGCATACACGGTTGCAAGTCTGCGCACATTTCTTTTGGGCATAGCAAGGTCGGTGCAAGTCTTGCACGTTGGCCATTCATGTCTGTGCAAGTCTTTGCATCATGCATACAAAGTCTGTACATCATGCATATAGGTCCATGCAAGGGTTTTGCATTACTATCTTGTGTCTATACATGGTCAATACACGACTGCCTTGTGTCCATACAAGGTCAGTGTAAGATTGTCTCATGTCTATGAAATGTCTGTGCACACTCATCTCTGTGCATATCCATAGTCGTGCATTCCTTGCATACAGCATGGCATGGTCTATGCGCACTTGATTAATTCTCCTATGAGAATCTATGCTGACAATGTATTTGACAAAATGCTTCTTTCTTCTCTGGGACTTAATTGAGAACTAGGTTAAGACGCTCGTAAGTTTTAAGGAAGTCATGTGGTCCCAAATTTATGTCGGTGCTAGCATGAGCTAGTCTGTGCAAGGTCGATGTTTGTTGCATTCTACTTGGAGTTAAGTCGGTGCAAGTTCCTGTGGAACTGCACGAATAGTCGGTGCATTGCTTCATTCACTGCATGCAAAGTCGGTGCAAGTTTCTGTGGAACTACATGCAAAGTCAGTGCATGTTTTGTTTTTGGCAGAATAAAGTTGGTGCATGCTTTGTCTCTGGGAAGAACAAGGTCGGTGCAAGTCCTCATATCTTTCATCTTATGGTCCGTGCATATTCCCTCTTAGGCATAGAGGTCGGTGCATACATGGTTGCAACTCCGTGCACATTTTCTTTAGACATAGCAAGGTTGGTGCAAGTTCCTGTGAAACTGCACTCATAGTCAGTGCATTGCTGCATTCGATGCATGTAAGGTCGGCGCAAGTCTTGCACGTTGGCCATTCGTGTTTGTGTAAGTCTTTGCATCATGCATACAAAGTCTGTACATCGTGCATATAGGTCCGTGCAAGGGTTGTGCATTACTGCCTTGTCAACATGGCCAACTATGAGTATTCATATGATGATTGTGAGGAAGGTCAATTTGACCAATCCTATGAGGTCCCTCCTCGAGGCTTCTTTCAATATGAAGGAAACCACCCTCATTCTCAATACCCTCAAGTCTACATGGTGGACACCACCACTCAAGTGGTTGAGCCTTCCCCTCAATCTCAACCCGTCACTCAACACACATCCGGGGAAGCTTCTCTGTCTTTCAATTTGAATGATCTCATCAATGCCTTGTCACAACTGGATGATACTCAACGCCAAGCGGTCCAAGCCGCTCTCAAAGGGAAGTCCATCCATTCTTCTTCTTCGAATCCCCCTTAGGCCGTGGGTGGCTTTCAAACTAACACTTCCCACGACCAGGTGATCTCACAGAAGATTCCATCCCGTCCACACACCCCCATTATGGTTACGCCAGCCCAACCGACAGGTCATTCCGTGACTAGGCCACAATATCCTCCACCTTCTCAATTTCTGAGATGGCCTATGCCCAACCCATTCCCTACCAATCCGGCCTCGGTCGAGTCTGACACCAACACTCTTCTCCTCCAAAAGCTTGCTAGTATGGAGGAACAACTCAAGAAGGTCATGGCCCCTAAAGATGCTTCGGAAGTCACTCTCCCAACTCTGTCGGTCTTTCATTTACCTCCATCGGAGATGCCTACTTTCAGGCGTTATAATGGAACGGGTAACCCGTTCATCCATTTGAAAGACTTCATGTATGAAGCATCGTTCTGATAGGATAATAAGGCATCTTTGGCCTATTTATTTAGAAGATCTCTTGATGGCTCGGCCCTCGAGTGATTTTATTCTCTTGAACCAATTGAGGCCGGTGATTTTGATGTGGTGCAAAGAAAATTCTTGCAAAAATACAGAGATCGTGTTGGTCCTTCCTTGTCTGTTACTGATCTGGTGGCTGAAAAGATAAAACCCGAGGAGGATTTCATACAATTTGCTGATAGATAGAGGGCAATGGCTGAAAAGTTAAGAGATACACTCTCGGAATCGGAGCAGGTTAAAATGATAGTATCAAATGCTACTCTGTAATTTCGTCACATTTTGGCTATGAATAAACTAAATACCATGGAGGAACTTTATGAAAGGGCTAGATATATTCAAACTCAAATGAAAGACTTGCCCATTATGGGCATGTTTGAGTAAAGGCCGAGGATGGTGAGAAAGAGTAACAATGTCAATACCAACGGTGGAACAACCGAGGGCACCGTTACCAATGAGCAAGTGGGCGCAGTTGGCAATCCTGGATTTTTTCGTAATTCTTCCAACCCGAGACCCCCACAACCACAACAACCCTCCTTCCTCAACCAAGCTCCTCTTCAAGCAAATAACCCTCTCCAGGCATTCCAACTGCCACAAAACCAAGCTATACTGCAAAACCCACAAGTCCCCCAGCAATATCATTAGGTGCCACCTCCCACCAATTATGACCCTCAACAGCCAAGAAGACCCATGGGCCCCAAAAGAGCCCAATATCCTCCATTGCCCTAGAGCTTTCTTGATATATTCAACGCCCTTATGGCCACCAACTTGCTCACCTTGCCAAAAGAAAGGATGACTTGACCTCCTAATGTGGATACCTCTTGGTATTGTGCCTTCCATCGGCAGCCCGGTCACAACATAGATCATTACTTTCACTTCAAGGATTATATATATGATCTGAATGATCTGGGCGGTATTAACTAGGATGAGATGAGGTAGTTCATTACAACTCTGAAAACACGAAGACCTCCTCGATAGCAGCAGGCTCAATAGCCACCTCAGCATCAAGTTCAACAACCTCCTCCGCCGCAACAAGCTCCAACGCCTTCCACAATCCACTGCCCGAGCACCCAACACCTAATCAACAGCTAAACCCTGTCACCTCTTTTCATGAAGTGAAGAGAAGACAAGGGTGGCATGAAGAGAATGCCTCTATTGGGGCTATCAACCAAAGATCAAACTAACCACCAGGCTTGTTAAGAATAGCCTCCCAACGAACGCCTTTCCCTCAACCTTCACGTCCCCTCTTACGCACCGCTAACCAAGTTCCACCCGCCATCACTAACCAACTATCATCTAGGCCACTCCTTATTCACTCTCCACCTTCCCACGCACCATCACAAACCCCTCCTCCTTCCACAAACCCCTTGCCATCTAGGCCGCTCCTCACCTGCCCCTCATCGGCACCTGCTCCTCCTGCCGCTACCATTAATCCTTTGCTGGCAAGGCCCCTTTTGCTTCAACCATCACCATCACCTCCCGCAAATCCGACACCTCCCCCTAGGCCCCTCATCATTTGGCCTATACCCACTCCAACCACCCAGGCGCCACCTGTCTCCTCTAGTCCCCCTCCAACTGCACCCTCATTACCCACCACCTTAGTTTCCACCAACCCTCAGCCGACCAGGCCCTTCATAAGGATTCCCTCTTCAGTCGCTCCACCTTAAACACCCAATAACCATGATATACCTTCTACGTCTACCAATCCTCTGACAGAGGCTCGATCTTCACAAACCATGGTGCTCCGTAGTGGATGAATATTCCACCGCGTGTTTCCTTGGCGAGAGCAGGAGCCCTCACATGGACAAGAGGAGCAAGAATAAGAACAAGAATCCATACCGGGCACCCAATATGATTTACTAAAGCACTTGGACAAGACACCGGCTAGGATTTTCATTCTGGAATTAATTAAGAGATCCACCACTCACCAAATGGCCTTGAAGCAGTATCAACAAAAGGTGATGGTCAATGAAGATATTTTGACTGAGCAAATCACTTCAGTCTTAACTCCGGTAGGTCACCAACCGGCTATCACCTTTTATGAGCATGAATTGGCTCCGCAGCCAGCAAGGAAGTATGCTTTGTGCATTACTGTTGACATTAATAAAGTGGTTGTCAGTCAATGTTTAGTAGATATTGGTGCATCCATAAATGTGTTGCCTCCTAGCACTTTGAAAATATGTGGCATTCCGGAGAGTGAGATACGGCCGTCTACCATTACAGTTTCTACTTATGACAACACGAAGAAGCCGCCCATGGGCATGATCACCTTCACGATTGGGCTGGATCCCGTGTCAGTTATAGCAGATTTTCACATCCTAGATAGGGATCCAACCTTTAATGGCATTCTGGGTCGTCCATATATCCAAGTACTTGATGTCGTACCCTCCACGAATCATCAATGTTTGAAGTTTCCACATAAAGGGTGCGTCATCAAAGTTACTAGCATGCCCATCTTACCATCAGTTGACATACACTCTGCCACATCAGTGCCCTCCATATGGCTGACCAACAAGCCTTTGTTATCTATGTTTGATCTTGCCGACCCGCGGCATGATTTGTTAAGGCCACATGTTTCAGTCTCTGTATCAGCACCAATATCACCCCTACCTCCGAAGGAGAAGAAAAAGAAGAACATGAGGAACTCCCCAGGTTGGAACATTATGATGGGAGTGGGGTATAGATCTGGTAAAGGTCTGGGAATAAACCTCCAAGGCAGAGTGAAGCCCATTAAGAATCATAAGCTTATCCCCCGAGGTGGCCTCAGATACAAAGGGCCGGGCAAGGAGAAATTTGATAAAGATGAGGAAGAACCATGGGCTACTATGACTTCCACTCTTAAGACAGACAGACGGCCGCTCACATGGTCTTTGTATACTCATTTTGTGAAGGGGCCCACTGAACAGGTTGAAGAGCAGACTACAGTGATTACTTCATTGCTAGATCATCAAGATGTGCATTCACGCCAATTTGCTCGCCATTTAGCACCACTGGTTACTTATAAAGCCTTGGAGTCTCTAAGGCCGTTTAAAAGAAGAAAAATGGATGACCCCGAGTGTGAATGGTATAGATGGTTTGATATGAATGACATTACTGTTGCTTTGGGTCGATTATTTATGCCAACCGATCTAGAATGGCCACCACTTATCCATGAGTTGATTGAGAAGCCAGCAATAATCGCTGGCAGGAGATAGCTTTTAAGCAACTACACCGACACTGGGGAGCCAAATGTGCCGTTTGAAGAAGGTTTCACCATAGACAGGCTATGGGGCGGCCTCTTTCTCGTTGATTCTATCCAACTATCATTGATTACCTTCATGTGCTCCAAGTTCTTGAAAGTTAACATTCCCAAACCACCCGTGGTCATGATCTCACTATCCTCTGATTTCTTACGAATCCCGTCAATTCCTCTTTTGCTCAATGAGCAATTCTCCCAGCTCTCCATTGCGCCCCTGCACAGGTAATTTCTCATTCAGTCCGTTTTCGATCTCTCTATTTCAACACAGTCTTCTACTCTTCCCTCCCGTTGCTTCTCCATTCATGAAAACGAAAAAAAATGTCAAAATTCAAATTTTTCAATCCTCCATCTCTGTTGAAGAGACCTCCTATCTTGTTTCTGAGTGTGCCCTGATTCAAGGGCCGCTCATTCAAGGTTCATTAGTGGACCTCCTTTACCCCTCCGACGAGGGGTCCCCTTCTGTACCACCTCCTGTACCCGTTTCTTCTTCCTCTTCTTGTTCTTTTGGGTCTAGCAGTCAGGCTAGTTGTTCTTCTTCTTCTAGCATTAAGAGTTTAGGGGTAGTTTCTACTAAGAAGGTCAAGGGTAAGTAGATTCCCCGTAGGTTCTTGAGAGAACTAGCCAGGAGGTGCCAAGCATGTTTGGCCATTCCCCAATTTGTAGAGGACTCGATCTGCCAGATTTGGAATGTGAGGGTGTGTGTGTTTTCAACGAAGGGTTTGGTGTTTATGAAATCATGAATGACAAACAAGATGCATCAAGCTGTATAGCTAACACATGCAGCAAGTTAGAACAATAGCATCGACCTTTAAGTCACACAAGTAGAACATATTTTGTTAGAAGGACTAAATATTAAATGATGGTGCATCGACTTGTCCTGGTGACATATAGGGAAATGCTTAATGCATCGACACAGTAACTTACTGCACCGACCTGACTTCACAACAGAAGCATAAGGTGCATCGACCTTAAGAATGATGACCTTTGTTGCACCGACCTAATACTGCAATTGCTGGATCAAAAGCATCGACCTACCTATGATGTGCACCGACCTGATACAACATTTAGCAAATAGTGCCTAGCAACATCAACTTGTGTATAAGTGCACAGACCTGATCGCACATGCTATGTATGAAGTGCACCGACCTGATAGTGCCAGACATCTTTAGTCGCATTGACCTTCTAGACCAAACTACATATATGCGTCGACCTGTTTGTTCAATGTAGTGGGAGATGCATCGACTTTTCAATGCAATAGTTCTGCATATGCACTGACCTTCAAGACTGGAATGCATATATGCACCGACCTGACTTTTTCAATGCATGAATATGCATTGACCTGACTATGCTGACATGCTGAATAGTGTCACCCTGATAATCTTGAGAACTAATGATGCATCGACCTGACTATCATGAAGCCGAATGATGCATCGACCTGAATGACGTGAAATGCATGGATGCATCGACCTGATGTTCTTTACACTAGAAGATGCATCGACCTTATGTTCTTTACACTAGAAGATACATCGACCTTATAACATGAAGAACTCATGACGCGTCGACCTGTTCACTATTAAAACCAATGATGCATTGACTTGTATAGCTAAAGGGCTGATGTAGCACATAAGATCATTTTCTATTCATGACTATGACCATTTCCTATTCATGACAGCAATGACTATTTCTTCATGCTGTATACAGTGACAGTGAGATCATTCAAACACATATGGCATTATGTTCATCAAAACCAATGCAACATCAGCACATAAGACATCATGCACAAATGACTCATCGTGTTTGTTATCAAAACCAATGCAACATCAGCACATAAGACATCATGCACAAATGACTCATCGTGTTTGGTATCAAAACCTATGCAACATCAGCACATAAGACATCATGCACAAATGACTCATCGTGTTTGGTATCAAAACTAATGCAACATAAATACATAAGGCATCATGCACAAATGACTCATCGTGTTTGACATTATCAAAATCACATATGACATCATGATGAGTCATAGTGTTAGACATCATCAAAACTATGATGAGTCATAGTGTTAGACATCATCAAAACTATAGGGATACAACAGTCTTGCCCTCATCCGCCATCGGATCAGGCCAGGGTGATTGTTCTTCCCCGACTGTGCAGATCTGCTTCCCCGGAGAGCCAGAGGACATGATAACTAGTTGGTTCACCCCCTTTCCCTTCTCTGATCACCACCATCTTTTGAGTGCATCTTCCCCACATCTATACCTCTCTCTAGTCCAAAAATCTCGTCCAAACTCCCTCTGTAGCCACCCCTCTCTTCATAGCCTCTCTGACCCGTGCAAACTGCACTTGTGCAGGTCTACTAGGATAGAACACGACCACAGTCATCACTTCGCCCCCAAAACCATGTCCAAACACCCTGAAACATGGTATCCCTACTCCGTACACCCTAACCCCTCCTCCATAGCTGTTTCACATTGTTCTGAGTCTGTTTTCCCCACATACCCACATCCTCCATCTCTGCTAAACAGTCTGTCTGTGAAGATCTACAGAACAGAGCATCACCATCCACCACTCTCCATGCCCTAAATTGTTGGCCCGGTTAGGAAAGCAATCGAGAGGGGGGTGAATTGATTGCACCCCCTTTTGACAAAATTAAAATTAAATCGCAGATATGGTAGAGCAACAATAAAACTTCCTTAGTAAAAAGTAGAGATATTGATATGAAAAGATGAAGCTCTCTAAATTCAGGTTAATGTATATCGATTAAATGACAATCAAACAACCACTCACAACTCTGACTCGTCAGCACGCATCTGAAGTCCCCGACCACGTGTGCACACACTGACTGACTGCGCTACGTCAGGCCTACTTAAATAGTGCCTTCATGTTGATGCGAAGATACCTACTAGGCAAGTGTGCTCATAACCTATTTCCAATCTTTTCCAGGAGATGAAAGAAATTTGAATTCGGATTCGGATTATACAAGCGGCTGGTCCGAGAGTGAATGAAAGTCAGATCAAAAATGAGAGTGAAGACTTAGGAGTCTTTATTTTCTGGATCGAGTCTATGTAATTTTCTGATTTATTGAGTCTAGCGAATTGTTAAGGGATGAATTAGTGATTGGCACCCCTCTCTGTCATCTCTCACTCTCTCCCTCTGTTCTCTCTCCTCTCTTTCCCTTCTCCCCAGGTAGAGGTGGACGAGGCGGGGACGCTGTGGAGACGACAAGGAGCGTGATGGCGCGAGGATTGAGGCGTGGCGGTGGCACGATCCCGTTCTGTGGATTCGAAGCCTAAGCGGGGTTCATGTGATGTTTTCGGCGTGGATTCGACATTTTCGACGCGTAAGATCATCGGTGGAGGTAGGGGGATGGATACTCTACCTTATTCTTGCATTCCCCCGCGATTTTGTGCCGAACGAGGCGAGTTTGAGTGCGTTTTCCCATGTTGGGGCAAAAAGCATGTTATGGGCTATGTGACGCAAATCTGTCATTCTAGCCAGTATTTCTTGGTTTAAATGTTATATTCCTACTCTACGGCTTGTCGGGATTCGATTCCCGTCCATTTGGAGGCATTTGGTCACGATTTGGGGCCACTGTGAGGCCGAACGTCCATGTGGGTCATTTTAGGGCATTTGGATGAAATCGCCCGTTTCTTTGCCGTTTTGTGGTTTTCTGGATCCGTTCCGGCTTGTGGAAGGTTTATATTGGGTTTGTGAATGTTTCCCTGACGTTTGGGAATGATTGGGGCATGGAATCATCAGGTTTGCGAGGTTTTACAGATCGAAAGCAAGACGCAGTCGACCCAAGAATCGCATTCTGCTCTCAGTTGTGAAAGTGGTTTGGATCGAATCGCGTTCTCTTTTGTTCACTATAGGCACTGTAAGTGAGGCGGTTGAACCCACGGTCGGCAATCAATCGCTACCTCCAGGTAGCGGTTGGGGTGGAACCGCATCTTGGGAAACCATCGTTTTCAGCCTACTTTTGTAGCTCCATTTAAAAGGCGGTCCACTGGGAACCGCTACTTGATGATAGCGGCTATCTATCAACTGCGTCCTGGAAGAAGCAGTCATTTGGCAACCGCGTTCTTCTTCCCCTACAAGAAGTTTGGATTTAGCCGCATCTTGGTTCTACTTGAAGGGAGCGGTTTGTTGACAACCACGTCCTACCTGTTTCATCCATTTTGGTCTAGGATCGACCCGGTTGTGATCCTTTGGTCAACCTTTGACCTTATGAATGTCTTGGATGCCTCGTGAGGGCCAAGACTGTGTTTTTGGATATTCAGATAAATCATTATTACTCGATTAACGTGCCCAAGTGATCTAGAGGGTCAGGCTAATCTTGTTCGCTTGGACTTTTCGTTATGCTAGATTAAGTCATCGTGTCTCTGCGTGGGTATGGAGGATTGCCCTCGCACAGCGCAAGGTTCGTCGAATAATGGATTGGACCAGGGACTAGGCTGATTTTTTGACTTGTTTCCACTTTGTGCGACGATCTTGACCTGAGTCTTGTGACTCAAGGATCATTGTGTTAGCAAGTCTAGTTGACTATCCTGAGTCTGGTGGCATTGTGATGCCTCATGTTCTGTGCTACTTGTGATAGGTGTGCATGTAGCCTGTCCGTACTTCGGTGTTTTCTTTTAGAGAGTCTCTGTGTCTAGTGAGCCTCCACTAGTCGTAGCCTAATGACACTTCGTGTCGGCCCACCTGGTAGTGGTGGCGGGGCAGTCCCGGTGGAGATAATTTTTAGGTTGGTTTCCGAGGGCCCCTTTGCCGTGCCGCTAGAGTCCGACGGGAGGAAAAAATTAGCTAGAGGCTTGGCTTAAGGTATTGAGCTTGTGTGTGCACATGTGGTCAATGATGTTGGACCCACGCTGATGAGCGTGACCCTGACTAGTCACTTGCTTACTGTTGGGTGCGAAGTGATGGATTCAGAAGGGGGGTTGAATGAATCCCCTTATAGAATTTTGCCCGATTAAAACCTTGACTTGGAGAGCTTATAAGTCACGGAGAGTTGAGGGTATTCGATATAAAACAATGAAAAAATGTGGGACTATACTCAGGGACTGGAATATAGTGCCTGTAATTTATAACTTGCCATCAGGTTACTGTTGAAACTTACGGAAAACAGTAATCAGGTAATTAGCGGCTTCATCTGGGTCACTAATTCAATATATGGCGCCTGCTCATGCTGTCGTTAATTCAATACGTTAACAGAATACGCCACTGCACAAAGGATTTTTTAGGTGGTTCGGTTGCAAACCCGCAACCTATGTCCACCCCTTACCAAACCGGTGAGGCTTCACTACACGATGCAAATGCATCACAGGGACAAGCCCCACAGGGATGAACCCCAACCACATAGACGAGGACGGAGTCCTCACAGGGACAGAGTCCTTACGCTGCAATCGTAGCACATGGGGACGATGCCCCAACCACACGAGGAGCAAGCTCCTCACGAGGACCAAGTCTTCAAGCTGCAACTGTAGCACACGGGGACAATTCCCCCCCCCAACACACACATGAAAAGAAACAAAACACTGCAAGTGTAGCAAAAAACACGGGAACAGACCCCAGCACACATGGCTACAAGACAACCAATCCACTTTTGGTCTCCACACTGAGCACCGAAACACATGCACTGTAAACTGATTCAGATAGAAGAAGAAAAAACAAAACGAAAAGAAGCAAGACAAATATAGCTTAAGAAGATGTTCATGAATCTTATTTCTGTAGGGCTGTTGACACACAAAATATGATGACCAGTGATCAAGCCGCAAAGGCAAATGACACGACTTACGGGAGCACGGGAGCTGAAGAAAGGCAGACCGTTGAAGCCTCTCAAGCTACAATAGCTTCGAGCCACCTGGAATGAATGCCGAGAGCCTCGCCTCAGGAGAACCAACATTACTCCACTACCAACCAGCAGTGCGACCAAGCTCGCCTAATGATCCAGTGTTGACTCTGTCACGCCGCTACCCCACGTCGCCGCCCGACCAAGGACGGTGATTTACCCGGTGGTTTCCCGCCCCAATGAAGAATCTCCGGAGGAAAAAGAGCGCCATCGGCCCTCCACAATGGGAAGCTGGAAGCCCTAGCTACAAAAGGACCCGAACACCCGACATGGGTTTGGCTTCTTGCAAAGGTGGGTCCGTTAGAGGCCAAATGGCCACCGGTCTAGGTGAAATATCATCCCGCATGGGAGATCTGAGCACGAGTCGAACCGAGCCAGAAGCACAAGCCACGGTGCCAAAGGTCGTGTCAGCAGAAGACTCGCGTACTTAAACCAAACACACACGGAGCACGGACCAAGGCCGTACGGTAAATCAAGAGCTTCGTTAACACCCCACCAAGGTCTTTTAGAAGCCGTGGCATAAAAAATCATGAACGGTGACTTCCGAAATCATTCCCGGACTCATCGACTGGCGTTCAGCGAGCGAATAAAGCGAAAACAACGCCATAATCCATCGACCGCCCTTGAAATGGTGCCACAACCCATTGGCCGCCCTTGAAATGGCCCCCTCTTTTTCGGCGCGCAAAGTCCAATAGGGGTGATTGTTCCCAGCACGGTCTCCCCGGCGCACCCTTTATGGCACCGAGGAACTGGCTTCTATAAAAGGTGGGGTTTTCGTTCATCAAAAAGGGGAGAGGAATATACAAAGAAAAGAGAAGAAATCAGAGAGAGAAGATAGAAAGAAAGGGAGAGGGTCCGTGGGTCTTTCTTGCTGGACAAGTTCTTCTTCCTGAGAGCATTCTCATTGTGGCTCGTCATCCCTCTACTACATATAGCTCCTCCGGCATTGGAGAAGAAGAAATTCTTGGAGTTTTTGTAGGTGGGTGGCCACTGTGACTCCGCCATTTTCTCCCCCTTTTCTTTTGTTCTCTGCTTATCAATGTAAATGAGAGAGAGGGTTCAGGAGGCGATGATACGAGCCACATTCCCCTCCCTCTCCTCGTCATCTTTACTCCCCACTTTCTTGGTTTGAGAATGTAACCAGCCATGTCTGTGCATCAATGCCGGCGTCAAAGTCTAAATCTATGTCTCTTTTCCCTTGGTTTGAGATGAATAAGATGCGCGCGGTCAATTGAATGAGTTAATGTCACGATTACATCATTGGCAAAATCGATGAACAAACCATCGACCCGGACCTTCCATCCCCGTCGATAAACAAACTCTTTTGCTTCGACATTTAACCTATGTCAGTGAACAAACCTACCATCAATTTTTGTCATCATCGGTGAAATCAATGAATGAACCATCGACCCAGACCTTTAGTCTCTACCGATAAACAAACTCCTTTGCTTTGGCATTTAACCCAAGTCGATGAACAAAACTTACCGTCGACTCTCGTCACGATCGACGAAATCGATGAATTAGCCTTTGACTCGGACCCTCCGTCCCTGTCAGGAAATGAACCTCCTATTTTCTTGCTTCAACGTCTAGCAAGTCAACAGCCATGCCAATCCAAATCTTGTCACCATTGACGAGATCTATGAACAAACCACTAATCAAGTCTTTTGGCCTTGCCAACAAATAAACCTACTTTATCCTTCGGCATGTAGCCGATGATATTTCTGACCTACGCTAATCGAATCTTGTACTCAGAAAAGCCTGCGCCACGGTGGAGCGAACCCCTCATACCTTCCCTGAAGGCGTGAGCACTGTCCTGCCCTACCAACTAATATACCCCGAGCTTGATGGATTAGCAACGCACCTCTATCCAAATTGGCCAAAAGAAAAAGAGAAAGAGAAAAAAAGAAAAGAGAAAAAGAGAAAAGTAGGAAAAGAAGATAGAGCTATAATTCAACAACAAATGTGCAAGGCAGAACTTGAAGAAATTTCATTGCACAAAAAGAAGAGTACATAGTACTGCGGGGCATCCCCCAGAATACATGAAGATTCACAAAAAAGGGGAAATAAAAGAACTACTACGGTGGACGACGAAAGATGTCCTCGAACTCCAACATCCCCAAAGATGGATAGCAGCTTAGCTCCTATAGGCGAGACTCTTCAGCTTGCAGCTTCATCAATTTCTCCTCAAGGGATGCGGCTTGCCCTTCTGCCAGCTCAGCCTCCTCAAGGTTTTGGATCCTTAGTTGGTCCGTCTACTCCAACTCTGCTTTGGCCCGGGCAAGCTCAGCCTATAACTCAGATATCTGGGTCTTCAGGGAAGTGCTACGTTGAGTAGTAGCATCAGCAACACCCCACATTTGTCGGGCAGTCCCCCTCAGCGACTCAAGGGCAGTCTGACACGCTGCCTGCTCAAATTGTAAGGCCGTTAGCTAGTCCGCCAGGCCATGGCCGATGAACTCCCTTCGGTTTACATACTTCAATAGCAGAATTACCCGCTGCGTCCAATCCTCCATCAGGTAGCCAAAAGCTAATAGTGTACAGGAGAGGTGTTCTACCAGTCCCCGTAGCTACACATAAGACAAGTCGTGGCAGGCCATCACAGTCTACTTTAGCGTCTCCAAATTTTGCCATACCAGTTCACTCGATGACTGTAGACCGAGTGATGATGTATCTGGGAGATGGAATTCCACTCGGCTGTCAACAGCGGCCCAAATATCATCGCTTGGCTCTGAAGACGATGATCGCAGGTCCAATATTGCACTCGCACTATGACCAGGCCTTGCGATTGGCATGGCTAAGGGAGTATCAACGATAGTGGTCTCTCTTCTGACCTCTGAGGAAGGCATCATAGCCTGAACTTTAGAAGCAGGAAGTGGTTGTTCGCTATCTTCGGCTTGGCCAACTTCTGCCAGTGCTGCTTCAATGGCTTGCGCCAAAATTATGGAAACACCGGAATCTTCTTCTCCAATGTCTCCCAATTCCAGTACTGGAATGTCTTCCTTGCCCTAAAGTGGCTCATCACCAATGCCAAGTTGCGGCTACTCTAGAACCATTGTTGGCTGGTCAGATCCTACGATCATCCCCGACACTTCAAAGCCCGCTATCGTAATATAATCCTTCAGATATCTCAAAGCTATGGGCCTCAAGATAGGTGGGAACACTGGTAGGTCTACGTCGAGAGGTGAAAGAGATATCTTTACAGTCACGGCCGGCAAGGTCACCTCGACTGGAGCGATGGGAGCATTTCAGAAGAATATGCATAAAAGTATCTCAAAAAGTCGATATAATAACTAATGAGAATGGGCACAAGCCTAGAAGGAGGACTCTTACCTCAGTTGGCACCAAGCTTAAATCTTCGGCAACAAAAGGCCCCGTAGGAAAATACATAAACAAAGATAAAGATAACCATGAGGATCACATCTCCAAGGGGACACGAGCTCGGAGACGCCTCGCGCCATAGGGAATGCCGGGAGATGTCCTCATCACTTTGACCAGGACACTCTCCCAGAAGAAGAAGATTTGCGTCAGCCCATCATCAAATTCAAGAGGGGATTGCTCCCCACTGACCGGGCTCAAAGGGTCCGACTGTTCTGCCAGGCAATGTCATATGAATTGATTGGTGATTCCCTATACCGATTCATCCACGAGAAGGACAAGTCTGTTCTCTTAAGATGCGTCTCCAGCAGAGGCTCAAGCCATTATGCGTGAGATTCATTCTCGGCTGTGCGACGTACATAGGGCCAGAGACAGAATGAAGCACAACATAAAGCTTAAAGGCTTATATTGGCCTACCATGTACACAGACTGCGTCCAGTACGCTCGCACATGCTATCAATGCCAAGCCTTCGGCCTAGTACCCAGAAGACCTCCTAACTTGCTGCGTCCTACAGCCCCTACCTGGCCATTCGCCGAGTGGGGTATGGACATCGCGGGGCCTTTCTCGCCATCTTCCAAAGGCCACAAGTACATTCTGGCCGCCACCAACTACTTCTCTCGTTGGGCGGAAGCCCTTCCTCTACGGGAAGTCACCGGTGAGGTGGTTGCCAAGTTTGTCCGGCATAGCATCATCTACCGATTCGGCACTCCCAATCGCATAGTCTCCAACAATGGGACGCTATTCAAGAACAAGGCTATATACCAGTTGACAGTCAAGTTTCACATCGACTGGAGAACCTCTTTGGTCTACAACCCATAGGCCAATGGCTTGGCCGAGGCCTTTAACAAAACCTTCTGTAAACTCCTGGCTAAGATTGTTAGCCACCGAAAATGTGACTGGGGTGAAAAGGTCTCCAAGACATTATGGGCCTACCGGACGGTCTACAAAACCCCCACGGGATGTTCGCCATTCTCCCTCATCTACGAAGCGAAAGCCGTCATCCCCATTGAAATCCAGTTAGTATCCTACCGCGTGGCAGTACACACCGGCTTGGCTGGCCCTAATGAAAGTGAATACCAAAGAAGACTGGAAGAGCTTGCTGATCTGGAAGGCAAGCGACTCGAAGCCTACAAACACCTGCAGATGTATCAGGCCTGCATGGCGCGAGCCTACGACAAGCTCGTCAAGCAACGAGCCTTCAAGTAAGGTGACCTCGTCATGATTAATGAAAGAGAAGTCATGGCAGGGCATTCCAGTGGCAAGCTTCAGCCAAATTGGCGAGGCCCATACATCATCTGCGATGCCTATGAGGTTGGGGCATACACGATCGTAGACCATAAGGGCCACAAACCCTTCCTGCCTCTCAATGGCAAGCATATGAAGCTATATCACGTGCCAAAACATGAGTTCACGTGCCACTTTAACTAAGGCGTATGCTCCCAGCCCCAGACAACCGAATCGGTCTTTGCCTCGCAGAAGAGCAAACCAGCCACCTCTCCGGGCTCTTCTCTCTGATCCAACGACAGGGCCAGTCGAGCCCTTCCAGGATCACCATCAGACGTTCTTCGGGGCTAGTCCCCCGCCTTCATCCTCGCAATGACAAGAGCGAGGGCACCGCTGCGCCAGCCACAGTTCAGCCACCAGGCTCTCAGGTAAGAAAAAAAATAACAACAACAAAATGGGGCTAAAAATAGAGATGTCCCGACAGACCCAGTCGTTTTCCCCCTTCACGAGGAGATGACTAGGGGCAAAAAGGCCAACAACCCGGCTGAGGTGAAATCCTGAAAGGGATGCCTCAGGCAAAATTGGGAAACCCCTCGACGTGCATGTTGAAAAAAGCTAAAGGGGGTTGACTCTGGTGAAAACCCGAAGAGCACTGGAGCCGATAATGAGAAAACTTCTCTTCCCCCACCAGTCAGGGTGGTCCTCACCTACTTCTCAATAGGTCGCGGGACACTCTCGTGCCTATCACCGATCAATTTACATCTCCAAACTAGTAGCCTAATACTTCCCAGTCCTCCCTCATATCACTTTCTGCAGCCCCCTATCGATGTCAACCTTCATGCGGCATTCTAGCAGCTATTCCAGTAAAACCAGTCTCAGTACATCCCGGACCTCCACATCAAAATGACTCAAATAAAATACTAAAGCTACATGACATGACTCATAGCAATGTAAGATCATGATGGCACTTGAAGACGATCCATCCGGGCTTCAAAAATGTGGAGGGGGTAAGTGATGTCCCCATCACTTAGACATTCCTAACTGAAAGTGGGAGAACATAGGAATGGATTTCGTTATGGGTTTGCATAAAACCAAGGGCAGACATGAAGGAATATGGGTGATTATAGATCGGTTGACCAAGTCTACACATTTTCTGCCCATCAAGAGTAAATGGTCCGTTGATGTGCTAGTAGCTTTGTGTATTAAAGAGATTGCCAGGCTACATGACGTTCCTGTTTCAATCTTGTTTGACCGAGACCCTCGCTTCATGTCATACTTCTAGAAGGGTCTACAACACTCTTTGGGGATGAGACTCAACTTTGGCATTGCATTTCATCCCCAAATCGATGGTCAGGCCGAAAGAACCAATCAGGTCGTGGAAGACATGCTCAGAGCTTGCATTATTGATTTTAGTGGGAGTTGGCATGATCATCTACCTTTAGTGGAATTTGCCTACAATAATAGTTATCGAGCAAGCATTCAAATGGCACCATTTGAGACCCTTTATGGAAGGAGTTGCCACTCACCCCTATGCTAGGATGATGTTGGAGAAAGGCAACTTCTAGGGCCAGAGATGGTAAGAGATACATTTGAGAAGGTTCAGATCATTAGAGAAGGACTCCAGACAACTCAGTCTAGACAAAAGACCTATGCTTGTTACCGTTCACAGAATTGGTGACCATGCATTCGATGCTATTTCTGTAATTGGTGGCAATCTTAGTGGATGCCAATTACCTAGTTTCATGCATGTGTTGATTTTCATATGTGATTTATCGCTATGTCATCCTTACTCAAGTTCTGTCCTTGAAATCTCTATTTCGTGAATCTACTTTATTATCCTATAATGGCTTCTTCCTTTGGAATTGTATTGGCTATACACTATAGTGGATGTCAAAATATTTACATGACTCAATGCTTGATGTTAATAGGGCTCGGTCTGGTCTTGGAAGAAGTGCCGAAAAGTACTTGTGCCCATGGGAGCTATATGGACCACAATGTGGCATTGCACCGAAGTGCATGAATAGCTTGATCAATGACATTCCACAAATCTCTATAATGCTTGACTTAACTTGACATGACATGATGTGACTTGCGTGGCACGGAGTGTGTATTTACTTGATTGAACTTGAAATAGCCAACTCTCATGACATGACTTAATGTTACATGCTTGATGACCTTGTTAGCTTTACGTGAATATCTTGAAATCTTGCTAGTTTATCTATGTTACTTCTTGTTATTCCCCTCTCGATATTGTCCTACATTCATGTATAGCTATACTTGCATTTCATGTAATATGTAATTTACTTAAAGCAAGCTTGATCTTGAGATATAATCCCTACTGAGCATTCGCTCACCTAGTGTTTCTCCCTATTTTTCAAGTAATTTTGATGGCGAGACTCATTCAGACGGGGATGATCAAGAGTGATGAGTGTAGAAGCCGTCCAAGTTATCTACATCGAGTCTTTTCACTTTCTTAAGTCAATTATTGTACTTTTCTCTTTATTGAGTTAGAGTGTCTTGAAGTACATTTCATTTTGGAAAAAAAATTATGTAATGAAGTTATTTGAGGTTATTAATGAATAAAGACTTTGGTTATCTCTTGTCTTTGCGCACTCTATCTATGTGTCAATTTTTCTCGTGATCTGATTGACATGATTGTTACAAACTAGTCACACATACTGAGTTCCTTTCGTGCTCGGGGCATGGTCATCCTTGGCGTACTCCCTTGAACTGGTTTGATGCCAGTGACAGACTTTTGACAGGACCTGACATGGTGCAGCAGTGTGTAGATGTGGTTTGTCTAATCAGGCAGATGTTGTTGACAGCTCAGAGTCGACAGAAAAGCTATGCAGATCAGCACAGACGTCCATTTCAATTTGAACCAGGAGATATGGTGTTTTTTAAAATATCTCTAATTAAAGGTGTTTCCAGGTTTGGGAAGCGTGAAAAGCTTAGTCCGTGGTACATTGGTCTGTTTCCTATTGTAGAAAGGGTGGGCCAAGTGGCTTATCGGCTGATGATGTCAATACAATATGGTTTACTTGGTAATAACATCAATTTTATATTGCAGGTGATTTGGGTTAGAGAAAACTCACCTTAAATCAAGAAGGATGGGTCAGAAGTGTAAACAAAGCATAGAGTGTCGAAGCAGGATATCCGCTGCCTTGATGCAGTCACGGCCACAGAGATGATTTCTAGAAGAGCTGCATCGACGGATCAAAGAAGTGCACCGACGCACCAAGAACAAAACTACCATCATGACGAACTACGTCGAAGCATCAGGGTGATGCACCGACGCATCAAGTCAGGCTCGGGTTCTAAAAGCAACTAAGTCGAAGCATCATGAAGCTGCATCGATGCACCAAGTTAGAAGTCAGTGCTTGAAGTAAGCTGGTCGAAGGATCTATCCTCATACTGCCTCGATGCATCAAAGGAGTGCATCGACGCACTAAGCTTGGAGTCAGAAATTGAAAGACTACTACGTCGAAGCATCAGAAGGACAATTATGTGCAGTCACCAGGACAAGTTAAAGCAGCAAGCTACTGATTCGACGTATCAGTCATCAGCAGATGAGCCACTATCTTCTACCTCAACATGACTAAGGTTATGCCTCGACACATATCATTCACTCTTCAGCACACTTAAGGAAGCACCATTCTATAATACGTGAAGAGTGATTAGAGGACTCTTAAGGATAAATTCTAATCACTTGAGTGTCAATGGAGGATACTTAAGGAGATTCGCACCGCAAATCTGAAGATCGTCCTGAGCTCGTGATGAACCCAGGCGAATCACGTGTCGGTACCTCCGTGGAAAGTTTGGCGGGAAATTTTTCGGCACACGTGGATGATCTCTGGAGAGCTCAGATAGTCATCAGAATATTCCGTTTCCACATGGACCAATAGTTGATTGGCTGATCGGAATCTCGAATGGAAAAAGAATGAAAGAACGATGCTCTGCTCTCTGCTATAAATATTAGCCGCTCCGTTCAAGAGAGGCTGCTGAAGCTGCTGCTGATGTAGAGAGTGAAATTCCAGAGAAAGTTCTTCCAGAAATAGGATAAAGAGAAACTCAGCGTGAGAGGAAGAGAAATCAGAGTGCAGCCAACCAATTTGATCAGGAAATCACTTCAATCCGAAGCTACATTGTTTCCGTTCTCTTTGATCGAAGTTCTATAATTCTTCTGTTTTTCTTTCTTCTTTCTGTTCTCTGTTGCGAACTTGTTTCATGGTTCCCTCTGAGTGAAATCAGAGAAAGGGAGAGTATTCTCCGGAGTCCCCTCTGTAGGTTCAGAGGAAGAGAGGTCGCCGACCTCTGGTTGCATGGGCTGCTGGGTATAGCTCACTGGGTTCCCTCTACGGTAGTAGAGGAAGGGAGGTTGGTCCTCCGGGTTCCTTCTATTTTTTCAGAAGAAGCGAGGAGGGTGTTCCTCGGACAGAAGCTGTATTCAGCCATTGTCGCAGACTGAGTCTACTTGTTGAATTGCTTTAAGCAAGGAAGCCTCACTCTGGGAGAGTGAGGGGTGGATGTAGATTGCGGATTGCAATCGAACCACCTAAAAATTTCATTGTCCTCTACGTGGTTTGATTTGCTCAGCAATTCAGTGTGTGCCACCTTGACTAGTCAGTATATCAAAACACGTAGTTGGAAGGATAGCTCAGGCCTATCTGGAATGCTGCCCCTTGCGTGAGGAGATCTTTGGATCAAACCTCTGCCTCGTACCGATGTCAGTCACTGTATGCATGCTAGGCTACTGAGTGTGTGCTCCATCTGTCAATCTCTTTGTTTGCTCACGCTATGTTCACATCACTACTTACCATACACATAATTGTTGTTGATTTGCCTGATCTGGTGCGTGGGTTCAATTTAGTGTTGTTACTATTGAGCTCCTTGATCTCTTAAGCTAAGTTCATAGAATTAATTTCTGCACAGTTGCTTGCTAATTGTTTGTCTGATCCGTGCTTGTGCTCACATCAGTGTTATTGTTAGCACATTTGTCTGCATTGCTATTGGAATTTTAATTTGTCGATTTTGGGGAATAGATATATTCATCCCCCCCTTCTATATCTGTTACTCTATTCTATCAATTGGTATCAGAGCAGGTTCCCCACAATGTGGTCCAACGACCAGGGAAGTCGTCATCATATATACAAGGAAAATTTTTACATGGCCACATTAAAGAAGAAAAAGAGAAAAGCCAATACATCAGGCCTCCGGCCCATCATGATGGCCGGCAGTCGAAAGATCCTCGGTACCAGGTGACCTGCCCCCAGCACCCTCAGTGACGGTCAGTCCAGGCACTGACCCCACTTGCGTGGGAACTGTCTCGACCGCGTGCCCTCCCGAGGCCGCCAGTGTTGGCGATCGCTCGGACGAAACGGAGGCATCCCGGCATCCCCCTTCACTCGATGTCGGGGAGGAAGAGTTGGTAGTATCCCTGTCTGAGTCATAACGCTGCCCGGAAGGGAACATGAGCTCCTCAAGCACCTGGCCTTGAGCCTCTAGGACAGCTCAATGGAAGCCTTGCGAGAAACCCTTTCGCAGACCCTGGCGGTAGCCCGACTCATAGTAAGAGAAGGCGGCCTTCTGGAGAGCCGCCAAGTAACCCTACCAGCACTTGAATTTCTCGAGCGCCTTCACCCCGGCTAGCTACGCCTTTCTCTCAAGCACGGCTGCCCTCTCAGACAGTCTCTCCTCGGCTCCGACCCGTGCACCCTCGGCCTCCACCCGCTGTCACTCAGCCTCTCGGACTCGGCCTTCAAGCTCTTCATGCTTGGCCTTCCACTACTCGCCGCGCTCGACCTGGACCTTGCGCTCCATCTCTAGGAGCCTATCTTTTAGTTCGACCATATAGCAAGCTTGGGCCAGTTGCTCGACTGATGCCCGAGCCTCTTTTTGGCTTGACTGCACCTGCGCTTGAAGCAAGGTCACCTCCCGCTGAAGGTCTTCAAGGTCGAGAGTTAATCGTTCGACCTTCCGATCGGACGTGCCACGGGCCCAAGAAAGAGATTCTCTCTCCAATTCCACCCGAGCGAACAAGTCCGTCATCTTAGCCCTCAACTGGGCAAGAATCAGCTGACCTTCCATAACTCGCTCGAGGAGCACGGAAGGGGGGCTACGCCCGAGGCCACCTCGAACTGCCCCCGATGCCACGGAGTGGCACCTCTAGTACAGGGGGGCTCGGATGGTGAAGGAGCCAGTCGTGGGAGGGACGACCCTCTCGGGAATAGCCGGGATTGCGGCACCCCCTCCGAGTGCCCCTACCTCGGGGGTCCCACCGGTTGGCTCGGATCGGGTCACCCCACCTAGCGTCTCCTCTGTCTCGGTCGGCTGGGATTGGGTCACCTCACCCTGTGACCCCTCGACCTCGACTGACTCAAACCGAATCCCTTCGCCTTACGCCCCCTCTGCCTCATCCGGTGCCCTAGCACCGGTCGCCTCTACCTGGGACCCAACCACCTCGGCCACAACTTCTTCGATGATGATAGCCCCCTCTGACTCAACGATTGGGAGGGCCAGCTGAGCACCCCCCACGACTGAATAGGCGGCATCCGCCCTCTTCGCCCGCTTTCGCTCGGCGGTCACTGCCCTCATCGAGGGCCATAGTAGTTGTTCCATGGAGTCCTTGCCCTTGGCCCCACGACGCTCTGAAGCACCCTCCCGGGTGATCTGCTTGCCCTTATCTCAGGCACGAGAAGAGCTCCCAGACGTTTGAGGTCCACCGGGAGCAGACTCCTCCTCCAAGACAACGAGTCTGGACAAAGCGGCGCCACCCCCTCATCAACCATTCACCTCGAGTCTGGACAAAGAAAAGCAGATCATAAGAAGGAAGCTTACTTATCTGACCCAAAAATGATGCAAAACCCTGAGGTCCTTACCCAGAGGCACCGCCGTCAGGGAGGGATACTCTTCAATGTTCACCATGGTCATCAACTCAGTAGTTGATCGATGATTCTTCTAAAGAAGGGCGGCCTTCTTCTCCACCTCCGGGAAATCACCACCTGCTTCGGAGGGATGTTCGGATGGAAGTTGGGCACCGTCGGGAAGGCCCAGGTCTCACCACCCATGTCCGAGCCCACCCAGAAGTACTGGGTCTTCCAGCCCTTGTGGGAAGAATCCCTGGCAGAGAGGGTCAGGCAACTCCTCCCCCTCTTCGCCTGAAGGTAGAAGAAGCCCTTGCCCACATGGGTATGCTCCTTCAACTCAAAAAAAGCATGGAAGAGGTCCAGCAAAACGTTAACCCCACACGAGTGACGTGCTTGCAGGAGAATTTCCATATCACCCAGATAAAGGGGGAGTAATGAGTCATATTAACAGACCCTTATCCAATCCCTCTCTGGGTGGAGCAAACATGACGATTAATTGTTTCATCATCAGGAAACTGATGGCAAGCTAAGCCTGATGCACACAATAGAACTGAAGCTCAGATGTTCCTCATTTAGTCTAACTTATGAGACCTAGTTATCTTTCAGGATTAACTGCCATGAGTATTGAAGTCAAACAAGTTAGAATAGTGAGAACTTTTCTGAACTGCACCTTTGATTTTCACATTGGCCGAGGTGACAGTCAAGATAAACATACCCCTTTTTACGTGAGGAATCACATGTGTTAGATGCAAATGCCCCAGTTACTCAGTGCAGTTATCTATCATGCCTCATTTTGACCAGAGATAGCTAGTCACTTCATGCCTGTCCCACTACTACTTCATTGGTGGAGGGTGACAGTTTCTCAGTGAGCATGAGCCATTGCTCTGTTAAGCTCTTCTAGCCTCCCCCCTTTTTTAATAATAAACTCTATTAGATCAGAGTTAGTCAAGACATTGTCTTTTGACACGAACCACCTCACGTCTCAAGTGGAGTGCATCCGGTTACTCAGCAAGTCTTGACCATTGCTCTGTAATGACTGCTTTGAATAAGTCTCACTAGATATGGTGGTTTGATCACAATACTCAATAGAGGTATATCAAACAAAATAATCACTGAAAATACATAAGCAAACCATGGAGCATTAGAATCTATAGCATGAGAAGGCATCAGCAATGGTAAGCCTATACAGTCTCTCCTCCAAGTTGCTTGTTTTTAGATCAGAAAGTTGTTGACATAAAGTCTTATTATATTAAAACAACTATGATAGTAGAAAATGTAGAGGATTACTACTTGAAAGGTCAGTTAACAAGAACAATCTTAGAAGGGAATCTCCCCTTGAAGCATTCCATCAGGAAGTGAAGAGTAACCCAACTCAGATGAACACAGGGGAGTGAGAGGTTGACTTGAGTTTGTCAGAAGGTCGAAGCAGGGTGGTTACACAGAAGGGTGAATGGTGATGAGCGCGAACGGGGAGGTCGACACGCATGAATTGAAGTGTCGACACTCTTGACTCACATAGTAGAAAGAAGGCTTAAGATGCAGTAAGCAAAGTGATGAACCTGTCTCAGAATGAAATGTCAACTCCCCCACAACCCATGGACACTAAAATGCAATGAAAATACCCTTGACACCTAGCGGAGGACTTGCCTCACGCATTGATGTGACACCACTTAAGAGAATGCAACAACTAGACCGAGGATCCTTGGACCTACCATGCAAACGCAATGCACAAGAGTGGAGAATCACGTAACTGGCTAAACCGCCGTTGCGCACACAATTCCCGGGGTGACTCGGCGATGTTGAGTGGAGGTGGTGGAACAAGACCCTTGCTGGTAGACGGCTAGCAGGGCTAGGGTTGCCCTCCCAAGGTACGGTGCCCACACTCAAGGGGCTGGCTAGGTGCCAAAGGGGCACTGGGTCGCTCTCTCTTACAATTCCATGGTGACCCACACACAAGCTGGATGCTCTGGGGTCAGGCACTCTCTCACCACCAGCAGAGTAATTCTACGGATATTGAATGAACAAGAACTAAAAAGAGAGCAAGGGGCTAGAGCATACCTGGTTGGTTTGAAGAAATTGATCCCGTTCGGAGACGTGGACGAGCGGGGAAGTGTCGGTTCCCCGCACACTACGTCGGTGAAGCTTCTCTCTGTTTAAATGTTACATGAACTACTCCTCACGTAGGAGGGATGGACTAGGAGTGGGGAAATAGAGGTTACATTCAAACACTACCTCCACGTAGGGAGGGGCGCTAAGCCGGCCAGGCGGGGAAGGGGAAAGCCTAAGTGAGATCGAATGGGTGGACGACGTTGGTTCTGTCCACTCTCTGGAACTGGGGACAGATAGTCGGAGTTGACGCTGCTGCGACTGCTCCCGAATTTTACCGATGATGATAGCAGTTGGAGGACCTTTGTAGTTGGATCAGGGTGATGTCAGAATTTTTTTGAATCCCTGGTCTCTGGTGTTGGTCAGGAACAAGCTGCAAACGAGGTCCCTGAGTGCTGGTTCTCTCAACAACACTTCCCAACCCTTACGGGGCCTCATCAGCCTCTTGGGTGGCGTCCCCAGGTCTTGGTATCAGTTTACTGGTATCCAGATCTCTGGGTCGTTACAGGGGAAGACTCGTGCAAAGGAGTCTTAAGCTACTTCTTTCTTCTCTCTTTTTCCCCCCTTTTTGCTTACAGTGGAGCCTTCTCCCCCTTCATAGTTCTTGATTTCTCATTACCTGCAGTTCATTCTAATCTTTGTTTGTTGCAGTTTGCAGATCAATGGCTGTCCCGAGTGGTTCTTCTGCTTCCGCCATGGCTGGTGCCGGACGTGTTTTTTCGTCCCCTGTGCTGGCTGTCACCTGGTTCAACATGGAGGACTTGGACCGGGACCATGCAGAAATAGCAGCGTTGGCCGACTCCTCGGGCTCGGACAATGAGAGTATGGACGTCCGAAGACTCGCGAGGGCTGAGAAAGGTTTCACATTTGATCGTGCCACAAGGGACTATAGAGTAGATTTCCCAAAGGACAAGCACTTGCTCCGTTTCCTTAAGCAGTCACGGACTCGGGAGAGGCAGGAGCCGTGGGTCGTGAAGGCAATAGAGCGTGCAGTTTTACAGGCTCGGGATAGCTTGTCCCATGTTGTCCCCAGGAGTATTCCAATGTACTTGGTGGGCGAGGCCCGTGAATGGGAGCCCGTGCTGGGGCTAGAGGCTGTGCTGCCAGCGGAGGATAAATTGGTGCGGACTCCGGGTTTCATTCCAGCCAAGTGGGATGCGACTGCAGGACGTGTCCAGGGTGAGAAGCAGCGCTCGGGCTTGTTCTTGGCTCCTCTGAAGTGGGGATACAGAGAAGAGCCATTTATTCTGGACTGCCTGGCGATCAGATTCAAGCACGGGCTATCACTAGGCTGGTTCGGGGAGCTGAAGCTTCAAACTGCACACAGTTTTCGGGAAGGAGTAGTTGAGTTTACTGAGTATGTGTTGTTCAACTATGCTCCCATACTTATCCGGGCCAGCGTATATCACAGTGTCTATGCCTCCCGTTATGACTATCCAATTTCCAAGGGACTCTGCTGCGGAATGATATAAGTATTCTGTGCGGAGACCAACACATTCTACACAGTAGAGGGCGAGACGTCCCTAGATCTATGGAGCCTTAGCCAACTCAGCGGCTTGCCCATTGATGGGGAGTCTTATGAAGAGGTATGCCTCCCGGACCTGATCAAAGATGAAACTGACGGAGATGGCTACTATTCTCTGAGATACTCATATCGGTACCTAATGAAGGTGTACCGAGAGTTGTATCAGTCAGCCCATGGTGAGAGGCAGCCTCGCCATGGGGACAGGAAGAGGGTCAGGATGGCCCTATGGCTGCAGTATTTTTATGATGGGCCGAAGCAGTATGAGGACTTCCCCTGTGTCAGCACCATTGCTGCCCACAAGAAACGTGCAAAGCCCAAGATGGATGCGAAGATCCCCTCCAAGAGGCGACATAGCGGGCCCAACCCGATGGTAGTCGACCCGCTGATGCACTGTGCGGCGTATTTGACTTACTGGCTATGTTCGTTTGCGATGCCGTACGGGGACAAGATGGTGATCCGGCCAGATGCAATTTACCCGGCGTGCCAGATGGCGTGGGGGATTAAGTTGTCTCTCTGTCCAGCTACCCTCTGCCTAATATACAAGGCTCTGGGGGATGTCAGTGCTCATCAGTTCTTATGGCAGGCCCGGTATGTGTGCCTGCTACATTTTTTCAATGTGTGGTTTTGTTCTCTGTTCCCGGAGTTCGTCCCGCATGCCATTCAAGACTGGGGGCTCGTGCCGCGGATGCTCGAATTTGCCAGTGCTGAGCTGGGGCCTACTTCTCTGTGATTGTACGATATCCGGGGCCAATTGACCACAGTCCCCCAAGATGCTGCCTGGACCTTTCATTTCTGGGCATTGGTTGCGCACTCCAGCCCTCTGGTGAACAGTAGGAGAGAGTGCAAAGATGACTAGGTGGAGAAGTACGTCCACCCGATTAGCTAGGCGAACATGGTTCACCCGCTGCTGGAACCTGAATTGAGGGACTGGGCGCTGTCCATCCGTCCCAGTGTGCTGGTATTCAGGAAAGGGGAGACGTTACTGTTGGAACCATATTAATCTCAGCATTGACCTTTAGCTCTAGCTCGTGGCGCATACGCCTTTGGGCTTGCTTGACGGGCTTGACTGTCAGAAGTATAGCCAGCTCGTGTTCAGCCACAGAAGGGTCGAGCCCAGACATTTCTTTATAAGTCCAAGCGAAACAATCCATGAACTCTTCTAAGAGCTGCTGATACAACTGCCTTTCTTTCTCACTAAGGAGGGCACTCACGAAGGTTGGCCGATAGTCTTCTTTGCTTCTGAGATTGATCTCGATCAACTCGTACACAGTTGCTTGGCCACCATCTTCAAGCTCTGGTGGAGCTAGTTGGAGGTCGACAAAGTCTCCCTCATCATCAGTATTTGCTTCATAGTTCCTCGAAGCTCTCTTACTCGTGGCTTGAAGTCGAAGGGCTTGCCCCGTCCTGTTGATGATTAACAGGCTGAGCTGTCCTTCCCTCGGGGAGGTGATCATTATTGACTTCCGATGAGGGTGATGGTGTCATTGACATCTCACCGGACTCCCTTACAGAGTCGTCAATCTTGGACTCAACTTCTACTTGCCCGTAAGGAGGAGGTAGCAGTCCTATGGTGTTGACTGCATAGTGGACCTCGAAGTCCCTCTCCTGGTCATAGTCGAGTCCCCGCGTGTCTTTGCGGGAGAAGGAAGGTTACCCACGGACTTGCGGAGGATTCCACAGCTGGTGAAAATATGCCGCTCGCGCGAGGTCCTGAGCCTACGGGATATGTTGCTTTTTGCACATTTCCATGATATGCTCTGACATATCGTCCATCTCCTGGACTAGCTCTGGTGCAGTGTTGGCGGGAATATTCTGGCTGAAATCATCCTCAGGAGGGCCTGGTGGGAGTAAATCACCTTTGTAAAAGATAATCGGCTTGTCTCCCTTGCCCTTGTTGCTCCTTCTTCTCCGCTGATAGGAGACTAAAGGTCTTTAGCTGCTCCACCTCGTGCTCTTCCCGTTAGAACGAGAGTTGAACCCATTTGGGCGGTAATGAGATGCCCCGATCAATGACCCGGCTTATGAGATTGGCTTCAAAGTCAATGCTTCGCCTCTTTGGCTAAGTCGGCTTGAAGGCGGCCTTGAGGCTTAACCTGTACAATCTTGCCAAGTCTTGGTTGACAGTGAAAAATTACCCCTCCTCAACTTCATGGTTCACTTTTTGCTTCCCTTTGTCCTTTACAGGTTCGGGGATTGCTAGAGTAGGTTCCCCAAAATATAAGGAAGCATCTGCTAGGTGACACTCATTAGGGTGGAATGGAGCCTGATCTGCGAAGACAGTATGTTGCTCCCCTCCCTTGGCATATTTAATGCATTGGTGCAGAGTTGACGAGACAACCCAGTTTTCGTGGAGCCAAGGCCTCCCAAGCAGCGCCTTATATGATGTGTCAGCGTTGATAATATAAAACGTTGCTTGGGTGACAAAATCGCTCAAGCCTAGCTTGACTTTAACCCGACCGAGCGCCTCCTCGGAATCTTGATTGAATCCTGAAATCTTGACCGCGTTCACCTTTCGCAAGTAAGGCGTCAAGTGTAGAGACTTGAAAGTCTTCAAAGGCATGATGTTAATGGCCGCTCCAGCGTCGACCAAACTTCGATTCACATCATGCCCGTTGATCGTCCCTCGCATATATAAGGGGCGATTGTGCCACGGAGAGGACAGTAACATGTCTTTGTCCATGAAGGAGATATTGACTGCAAATACCTCAAACACCTGAGTTTGCAACTCTGCAACATGAGCTTCATAGGCCTCTGGGTCTTGGAGTATCTTGACAAGAACCTCCCTGAGATCTTTGCTCCAAGAGATGGCTTCCCAAATAGTGACATTTGTTAGAAACCGCTTCATACGATGGATGATTTTGCGGTCCGCCCGAGAACAGATCTTGTCAAATGGCGGGATGATCTACGCCAGAGTCTTCGGGACCCCATGAGGCTTCTCCCGTTTAGAAGGACGTTCCTCCCCATTCTGATCCTCCGCATTTTCTTGAAACAACGGCGCTAGAGACTCCTCCGGAGGTGGCAATAGTTCATCATGATCGCCCTCATTAGAAGGGCCTGCTTGGCTCGCGGGCTCAACCCTACCGGAGGGGCTAGCCTGCTCCGACGCCTCATCGCACACTGGCGGCTTGGCTGGCTTTTCTTCTTCATTAGAAGATGCGATTATAAAAGGGACGCCACCTGATTTAGCTTCTGAGCTGGGGCATGAACCCCCTAAGGCGTTGAAGATAAAGGGGATCCCCCGAACTTGGGTTCCCGGGACAAGACCCGGTTCCTCCCCTCTGAATAATATGACCCGGTCGAGGGTCAGGGGACCTTCACGCCCTCGTCCTCGTCCCCAGCCAGGACCTCGGCTATTTTTCACCAGGCGACGTTGATATGTCGCCATTGAAGCCTTGCCCCCGGCGTTATCAACCATGGTGTCTCGTCCTGAAAGAGAGTTGATGTTGTTGGGCGGTGGGATCGCCGCCATATTGCAGGAGAGCTCTTGCAATATTAACTCGAGCATCTCCACAGTGAGCTCCTCATCCTTGTACAATAAGGAGAGCTCTTCTGGGATTGGAAACTCCTCACCCTCTTCAAAACGGTGACCCATCTTCTGGAGCCACTGGAGAAGGCAAGCTTTATGCCCAAACTTGTCCCAAGGAATATATTCGTCCAGTGTGACGACCCTGGTGGGACGAGAGGGAGTATATTCCTCCAACTCATCTATGAGTTTTTGTAGTCTTTGCAAAGGAGTTGGCTCCTTAGGAGCTTCTATAACTGCTGCCTGCTCAGCTTGCTTCTTCAACCGCCTCTTCAAATTCTTTCTGCGATTCTTCTCTTGCTTCTTTTGGCGTGCCACCTCTTGAGAAAAAAGTGGGCTTGATTTGGGAGGTGGGACTGATTTGCCCATGGAATCTTGCTTTCTGCTCCGAGGCAGCTCCTTAGGAGCCCTGGTTCCGCGGCTCCTTCGGGAAGTAACCCTAGTCCAGTTGGCCTACTCCGGTTGCACCTGCAAGGTGGCGTTGATCGCCTAAGCAATTATCTCAGGCGACAGCTCCTAGAACTCTGCCAGTCCATAGTAGGCCCTTGGGGGCTTTGCAATTCCACCGATTTTATTTTGACTGGCACATTTGTTTGTTCGAGCTGTTGAGGTCTTTCTACAATTGACGACCTTGTTGGCTCGACACGAGGCTTTGCCTCTGGCTCCCTCGCCTTAGCTTTGCCTTTATTGTCGGGCGGAGGGTTTCCCCCTATGACAATGCCAGGTTGACTCAGCCCGGAAATGGATTTGGACCCTCCTCCCGCAGCTTGACTTTTTAGGCTTTAGGCCTTAGACCCCTCGCACTTGGCCTTGCCTTTGGTGTTTGACTGAGAATTGCCACTGCCTGTAGACTTGCCCAACAGGACTTGCTAAGAGGTGGGCTTAGTCTCTCGTGGCTTGGTCTGCTCTTGTTAAGCTTGTCGGAGAATCTTCTCAGCGACCTCTTTAAGACGCCGTCTCGTCGTGGAGTTCCTCTGCACATTGATCTCCCCTATTTGGATGAGGACTTCAATGCAATCTTGGGCTTCTGGGCATTCCCTGGTGGGGTGAGACACCCTGGCATGATACTCGTAGTAGCAGGGATGACTCTTGGCTGTCTCATTGTAGTAGGACGGCGGATCATGCGTCAGTACCCGACCTTCTTCCAAGAGCTTGTCAAAAATCTTCTCAATGTCCTCCTTGGGGAAAGAGCACTGATGCGAAGGTCGCCATCCTAGATACCACAATGTGGACTGGGGCGGTTGGGAACCGATTCCCTCCTCCCTGGGCTCCGGGAGTTGGAAAGAGGCCAAGGCATGTATGACATTGATGGAGAAATTGAAACTCTCTCGTACATGTGGCTGCGACGGATCGACCAGGAATTCGCCCATATTGACCACCCCTCGCCTGATTAAGTCCTCGACGAGGTCCTTGAAAGGCTGAAAATTGTGGATAATGTGGTCTATCACCTCATAGTATGGGCAATAACCCTGATGAAATGCAGCACCTGGTGCTTGCTCACTAGGTGATGGGCTGATCAGTCCCGCTCACTGGCATGCAAAGAAGATGTTCGGAGTCTTCTCACAAGGGAAAGAATATAACTTCTCTGGCTGCTCGCCTTCAAGTGAATCCTTCTCGCCTTCAGACGGATCCTCCTTGCCTTCAGATGAATCCGAGGATTCCTCGGAGAGCCAACCCCTGAGCGGAGCCTGGGCAGTAGATGGCATCCCTGCCTCTCGTATGTGGGTTGGAGCTAACCCCCTAGCAAATTGGCCAAAGGGGAAAGTGGCCAACTGCTCATCAATGTTCTCCAAGAACTACAGCAGGCACCATTGTTCCAGTTGCAATTGTCGGATCTCCCCTCGGATCTTCCGAGTAGTCCTCCGCAATGCCAAGCATTCAGGGAGTGAAGGAGGAACGACTCTGCGACTGGCACTGGGCTATTGATTTGAAGGCCCGGCCTCGGAGGCGTTGGAGCTCGAAGTCGTTGCCACCATGTAGACCACATTAGCCGACCGGTTTGGTTGGCTCCAAGCATGAGGCTGTGGCAGGTCGACTGCATGACCCAACATATTTATCAACTCTTTTTGGATGAGCTCTTCTGCTATGTTCTTGAAAACATAGCAGACTCCAACGGTGTGTCCCAACCTTCAGTGATACACACAATAGGTAGGATCAACTGTTTTGTCCACCTCTGAGGGCTTCCGTGGATCCGGCAGGGGGATGAGCTTTTCTTTCATACACAGGTCAAAGAGCATCTTGGTATGACCTCCTCACTAGAAGAACAGCCAGCTGCATCCACTGACATCTTACACTACGCCACAAGTACCTCCCTACGGATGTCAGGAACAGCGGAGACTGAGGTACGCTCTAAACCAGAACAAGAACTACAGTAACGAGTGACTAGTCAGGGTCATGCCCATCGGCATTCGTCCAACTGCCCCTGACCATGTGTGCACACATTGGCTTTTGCCTAAAGCCAGGCCTCTAGCTAGTTTCCCCCCCCAGCGGGACGCTACCGTAAAGCAGGGCCCCACAAAAACTAGCTTAAAAATTATATCTTGGGAACTGCCACGCCACCACTCCCAGGTGGGTCTACCAGAGGAACGGGTTGCCAGGCTATGACTAGTGGAGGCTCACTAGACACAGAGACTCTAAAACACAAGTGCTGGAGTACAGACAAGCAAGGAAGCACTGTCGCACATACTACGAAGGACCAAAGCAGTACGACAACTGCCAACAGACTCAGGGCAAGACAACTAGGCATACTCATGCCACGATCCTTGAGTCTCACGACTCGGAGGCAAGATCATCGCGTAACGACGGAACAAGCCACCAATTGATCTAATCCTAAGCCAGAGGAAATGACACATCCACATAAAAGGACTCACGGAGACCTGAGGTATCACCAAGACCCTCAGCACACCTGGACACGTAGACTGAGGTAAGACAATACCTTTAGGCATCCAGAACCACTGTCTCGATCTATCCAGCATAGTCGAGACACACACAAGGTCACGTGTCAACCACTAGGTCACACCGGGTTGACCAGAACCTGACAACGAGTCACAGAATAGGACATGATGCATAAGCATTCCTGGCTACCTTATAACGTGGCCACAACCCTCATAGGACATTGGGAGACGTCCATGGGACAACGGGCAAACCACAAGGTCAAGCTAAAATATTCAGAAACCAAAACACCGGCAAGCAGCAATGGCGGTCGTAGACTGGGACATGAGGTGATTGTGGTAGTCAAGGACATGGCCGCACACCCAGTTGACCCTCGAACCAACCTACCCAATCAAACCACCAAGCGGTCTATAATAGACCCACTACACGGACACTAGCGTTCTGCACATGAGCCACTAGAAACACTAGAGACACCACCCTAGCCGACCTAAATGTTTGACCCAAGTCAAACGGGACCCATACACAGACAGACGGACAATGGTTGGACCACCAAGGCCAACCGACACAACTACGGACAAAACCCCACTGCGCGGTCTACCAAGGGCCGCTCAGGGGAACAGAACGGTCTACACGAGGCCGCTCAGAGGAACAGAATGGTCTAGAAGAGGCCGCTCAAATGAACCGACCTACTACAGTGGTTCGGTCAAAACGGTCAGAACGGTCAGGGAAGGACCGCTCAAAGAATGGAACGGTTACGGAGAAACCGCTCCACGAACTGCCTTAGACTACTAAACGGTCTATCGACCGACCGCTCAATAGGCCAGAGGAAGCAGAACGGTCAAGCAAGGGCCGTTCAACACAACAAGGGAAATAGCACGGCTAGACACCAGCCGTTCAGGGGGACTGGACGGTCCACACCTGGCCGTGCCAGACACAGGGTGGTCTATCGCACGACCGCGTAGACGCCCACTGACCTACACTGAACGGTCACACTCTAGACCGCGCCAATCCCTACATGGCTACTGTTAAACCGTGTAGGCGTCACGACGGGAGAATCGTAGGATCGGTCGGATCGAGGCCTTTCTACGCCCCGTTCATTCCAAAATGAAGGGGAATACAAGCACATCGACGATACCGACCTTCCACACTCCGGAAGGGATCAAAATGATGCTTAAATGGTGAGAAACGAGTGATTCTTCCGAATCGACCCAAATGGGATTTCCGAGCTTTCTGGCCTCCTATCGGTCCCGAATGACCACCAATCGCGACGAAATCATAGGGAACGGAATGCTAACATTCCAAGGAGTTGTTTGACACTAGCTGATCTAAAAACTATCGCCATTTTTCGACGAACCCTACGAACTCCCAAAAGCCACGATTTTGCCTAAACGAGCCCAAACTCACTAGTTCTAGCACCGTTCGATGTGAAACTGCGGGAAAATGAAGCAGAGGAGTAGAGCATCCGTCTCCCTACCACCCACGTGTGCCCCTCCTCTTGGCACCTCGTGTGCCCCTCCTTTTGGTACCTACGCATACCCCTCCCTTCTTGCTCCATGCAGCACCCTTTTCTATTGCGCCACGTGCAACTCATCACCGGATTAGCCAATTTCGGGACCGTCTATAGCATGTTTTGAAGGAAAGATTGAAGTTCTGTTTATGTTACTGATTTCGTGACTACCACGCAGTCGCCATTTCCTGATAAGCACCCAATTCCAGGGCGCCTTTCATCCATTTTACACCCTGTCGGTAATCTGTTTGCCATAAACTGTGCCCTATATAGAGGCGCCATTTTTTGATCAGTGCCTAACTCCAGGGCACCTTTCATCCTTTTTTACACTCTACGGGTACACAGCACTGTGATCTACGCCTCTACCAGGGGCGTGATTCACATTTATAGCGCCTTATCCACAGGCGCTGTTTCCACTAACACTGCCCAGGGGACACACTGTTCTCTGTTGGCTGCGCCCTGCATACAGGCGCTATTCATCATTAGCATGGCTGTCATACAGTCGTGATTTCTCATATAGCGACCTTGCCAAGGATGCTATTCCACTGTGTTTTAGCAGAATTGTCATCTTGTCTTAATTTGTTTGATTGATCATTATTACATCTCTATCATTGGTTATTGATTGTATTACCTTACATTTAAGCATACGGTCGAGAGGCCTCCTCTCTCTACACCCATAGGACCCTTACACTTTCTTGGGAAAGGAATGACCCTCCATTGAGCATTCCATCTCTTTGGATCGAGAATTCCTTAACCAAGGCCTCCGTAAGTTCTCACACCCATGGATTCCCTCACGGATGCTAGGCTGGTTGTACCTTTGAAGTACCCCAAAGTTTAGATAACCCTTGCACTGGTGAAGAGAGAGAAAGGACCTAGTTGACCTGAAGTATTCTCGAATTGAAACTAGGATCTCCATTGAATTGAGAATTGAACACACTGTTCAAATCCATTTCTCCTAAACACAAGGGAACACCAAAAACCTCCCTAATCATTACAACTTGTTTGATAGTTCATTTGATCATTTACTTGAAGTGTTCATTCTTCAATTATATTTTGTTTACTTCATTGATTTCTCATCGTAATCATGAGGCTCCGTTCAGGTAAAATTATTCAAATGGCCGATCAAGAGTATTCTTATGGTTATGAGGATGGTCAATATGACCAAGTTCAAGAGGTCCCTCTCAACGATTTTGCTCAGCATGAGACATTCCCTCAAGGCTTCATTCAATCCAAGGGGAACTACCCCACTTCTCATCCCCAAATCTACATAGTGGACACCACCACTCAGGGGACCAATCCCCCTTCCCAAACTCAGCCCCTTACTTCTGAGAACACTTCCCAGTCTCTTAATATCAATGATCTTATTAATGCTCTGTCCCAATTGGATGATTCTCAAAGTCAGGCGGTGCAAGCTGCCCTCAAAGGGAAGTCTGTCCCTTCGTCCTCCTCTAATCCCCCTCAGGCCGCAGGTGGCCTTTAGATCAATACCCCCAATGACCAGGTGGTCTCCCACAGGGTCCCATCTCGTCCACGAGCCCCTGTTATTATTATGCCAGCCCACTTGGCAAGTCATTTTGTGGCTAGGCTACAACAGACCCCACCTCCTCAGCTCTTTAAGCGGCCCATTCCAAATTCTTTTCCCAAACAATCGGCCCCAGTCGAGTCAAATACAAGCATGATGCTGCTCTAAAAGATTGCTAGTATGGAAGAACAAATCAGGAAGATGTCAGTTTCCAAAGATGCTCCAGAGGTGGCTGTACCTATCATGCCACCATTTCATCTACTGCCATCAGAAATGCCAAACTTCTGTCGATACAATGGAACGGGCAATCCGTTCATCCACTTGAAGGACTTTTTATATGAGACTTCCTTTTGACAAAATAACAAAGCATCGCTGGCCTATTTGTTTAGAAGGTCCTTGGATGGTCCAACTCTGGAGTGGTTTTATTCATTAGAACCTACTGAGGCCAGAGATTTCAATGTAGTAAGAAGAAAGTTTTTACAGAAGTACCGGGACCGTGTTGGCCCGTCTTTGTCTGTTATCGACCTTGTTGCCAAGAAAATGAAGTCTGATGAGGACTTCGTGTAACAGAAAACAGCAGGTAGTAAAGCAGGAAAACTAAACTACAAAGGTGCAAGGAAGAGGAAGCAGGAGTAGGGAACAGGCAAGGGAGAGGGAAGCTAAAAGAAAAGGGAAAAGACATACCGAACGAGTGTGGCTGCCAAACTAACCTCGACTCCTAAGCTACTCCGAATAGCAATAGAAGGATGAACTCTGAACTGGCAAAATCAGAAGTTGTCGATCCGCTGATGAGACACCAGGCAAGCGAAGGCCTACAAGGAAAAAGGGAAAAGACAAAAGCCTAGAAGAGATCTAGATAGACCCAACATGACTAAAACGTCATGTACACAATATAACACTAACCTCGGGCAAAGCCATGACAGGGCTAACCTGGAAAGGTCACGACACTTGAGAAACATAAGAGTCATGCGGAAGTCACGTGTCACGTGTTTGAAGTACCCCCCTCACTAGAAGAACAGCTAGCTGCGTCCACTGACGTCTTATGCTGCCCCTACAAGTGGCTCATCTACCTGTCGTCAAAAAGCACGATGGAGACCAAGACACTGCCAGAACTAGAATAGGATCAACAGTCGCAAGTGACTAGATAGGGTAACGCCCGTCGGCGTCAGTCCAAGCCCCTGACCACGTGTGCACACACCAGCTCGTGCCTAGAGCTAGGCCTCTAGCTAGTATTCCCCCCACCCCTGTAGGATGCTACGGTAAAGAGCCAGGGGCCCACGGAACTAGCTTAAGAACCTTAAACCGAGAAGTGCCCCACCGTAAAGGTCATCATGCCGAAACGTGCCGTAAGGCTACGACTAGTGGACGATCATGAGACACAGACTCTAAAATGTGAGTGCCGGAGTATAAACAGGCAAGAAGCACTATCGCACGTACTACAAAGGACTAATGGCAGCACAGGAAACTGCCAACAGACTCAGGACAAGGCAACTAGACCTGAAACTGCAACGATCCTTGAGTCTCACGACTCAGAGTCAAGATCATCGTACAAAGCAGAACAAGCCGCCAATCGGTATAATCCTAAGCCAGAGGAAACGACTCACGGAGACCTGAGGGAAACATCGAGAACCCTCAGCACACCTAGATACATAGAACGAGGTAAGGTGATACCTCACTACATCCAGAACCATGTCTCGAATTGGACAGAATCACCGAGACACACACAAGGTCGCCTGTCAACCATTGGATCTAACCGGGTTGACCAGAACCTTATGACGACTCTACAGTAGGATAGAGAATCCTACCTCAAGCAAGAAGACTCCTGGCTACCTCATAACGTAGGCTTTAGCTCTCATAGGACATCAAATGATATCCACAGGAATGGCAACCCACGAGGTCAAACCAAGATAAACGGAAATCGAAACGTCGGGAAATGACGCTCTGGGCATAAGCAATCCAAGAGTCGCTACGCACACAGAGACAATAATAATGGTAGTCCTAGATAAGTTGTTAGGGAAAACTGGAGCAGTCAAAGAGTAGACCGCACACAATCAACCCCGAACTGACTAATCTACAGAACCACCAACACACAGACACCACCCTAGGACATAAACCTAAGACAGACGGACGCAAAACAGGCCATCACGGCCAACAGACAACACACGAACCCAACTAGGGATGAACGGTCTATGATGGACTATTCAAGGGGGATGAACGGTCTAGAATGGACCATTCAAAGGGGATGAATGGTCTAGAATGGACCATTCAAAGGGGATGAACGGTCCAAATCTGACCACTCAAGATAAGCGATCCAAATCTGATCACTCAAGAGGGATGAGTGGTCTATCGAGCGACCACTCAACCTCAAACCGACACATGATAAGCGATCCAAAATCGGCTGCCCAAGGGGATGAGTGGTCTATCGAAGGACCACTCAACCTCAAACCGACATAGGATAAGTGGTCCGAAGACAGCCGCCTATACACATGAATAGTCTCTGGTGCGACCGTTCAAGCGTCACGGCGAGCAAACCCAGGGGTTCATCCGATCATGGCCTTTCCACGTCCTGTTCGTCCCGAAACGAAGGGGATACAGTCACAACCATCCTGGCAATCACATAGACTCCGACCGGAGTCAAAACGACGCACGAATCGCAAGAAACAGGCGATTCTAACGAAATCAGCCGGGTAACCCAGTATGACAAGGTCACCCTGCCTGAGCCAAAGAGGTCGGAAGATCTGAAAAGAAGAGACAGTCTGAGATTCTACCCCTATCACCAGATGCTGGGGCACCCAATTGAAGACTGCTATGTTTTCAAAGATATCATTGAAGGCATGGTGAAGAAAGACGAGATTGACCTAGGAGAGTACAAGGTCAATCCGCCAGAGCCTCATGAAGCTCCTCCGAGGAGGGCTACAGTCAATATGGTTTCTACATACCAGGCATTGCCTGAAGAGATCTCTGAAGCCAACACTCGGTGCACTTATGAAGCTTGCTTCCTAGCGGCCATAAAAGAAGAACAGGGATGGCAGCAAGCCCCTACAATGAACAAGAAAAAGAAGAATGCACCTCAGCCGAAAGTGGGGGCATGTGTTCGTGGCATCACACCATGACCTACTCTACCAATGACAGCACCAGTATGGGTCGACCCACCTACAGTCATCAGGGTACCCACCCACAATCGGAGGAGGCAGACTCCACTACCAGTGATCAAGGAAGTCAGCCTTGAAGCCCGGAAGTTACAGAACTATATAGATGGGATAGCTAAATATGTACAGCCCGAACTGAAGCCTCTGCTGATGCGGGACCATGTCCCATGGCAAGAACTAGAACAACTTTCACTCAAGAAAGAGGAAGAAGCTGACGAATCATCTGATAAGGATGGCAGCCTATTCTGGGGGCAAGCGTCAGCCGAAGAGAAGAAAAAGAAGAAACAGAAGAATGAAAGAAAGGTCGCCAAGGTCAACAAAGAACAGGTTGTATCCTATAATACCCTCTCGGCTCTCTTCAACCTGCCCATTGAGGAGGATGAGGAAGAAATATGCTTTACACCTGTTGCCGGGGGAAGCCAAGCTGAGGCGGCCACAGCCACCCATGCAACCCGGTCAGGCCAGAAATGGGGGCGCCAGCCACCCGCTAACCACAACATCATATTCAGGGGCGAGCAGCCCTACAAGATACCTTCCCCGAAAGTCAAGGGAGTTCAAATCCCTCCTCTGGCAGGCCTTTACAGCTAGAGTGGGGGCAACACTACTACTCCTTCCTTCTCAGAATTTGTGAAGATGTCTAAGGGCAAGCAGCCATATCAAGATGCCGACCCTGCAATCAGGGGTACTCACCCGTAGTCCCTGTAATCTTCCAAAGCTTCAGATGCAGGAGAAGCTCGCCCAGCAATGGCCAATGAAGGGCAGCAAGAACATGACACCAAGCAGAAGGGTGCAGAATCTAGACCCTACGAAGCAGGCCCGTCAGAGGTCACAATCCAGGACTCTTCCAAGCCTAGATGGGCAGGTGAGATGAAGTTGTCAAATGTCTGAGCTAGAAGCAGAATAATGAAGCTACTCAAGAAGCTCCCTGCAAGATTTACAATCTGGGAGATCCTTTCCTTGAGCGAAGAGACCCGGCAGGCGAACATCACTGCTTTATAGATGCCTGCTCGATATGAGACCTGCTTGGCTGAAGCACTACCAGAGGCCAGCATGACCTTCACTCAAGAGGACATGCTACTCCCTACTATCAGCCACAACAGGCCACTGTACATGAAAGGACATCTAAATGGATGGGAGCTGAATAGGATCCTGGTCGATCCCGGTGCAGCTGTCAACATCTTGCCATACAGAATATATCAGAGGCACTACTTCGACGTGCGTCTCGAAAAGGTCAAAGATATGCATATTGTCGGCTTCAACCAAAAGTGTGAAGTATCGCTGGGAGTAGCAAAATTCACACTCATCCTAGCAGACTTCACTACAAGGGTGCAGTTTCATGTCATTGACTCCTGCACCTCATATAAGGCACTGCTCGGTCGTCCATGGCTACATGAGAACATGGTGGTGCCCTCCTATGGATGCACTTTTTTAATCGGATCATTCGTTTGGTTTGTTTATCTATTTATTGGGTTCATTAAGTGCGTAGGCGTGCTAGTCATCAGAGGTGACAATTTATTAGGGCTCCGGAGGACCCATGGTGGGCTCGATCTGACTTCGTCAGATAATTGTGTGGTTCGGGTCGGGACCAAGACCCATCGTACCATAAAGGTCACGACGTCATTTACATCCCCCATACGAGGGAACACCCTTGATTAAATAATTTTTCCATGAATTTCAAAAATTTTTAGACCCCCATAAAATTGTTTGGCAGACACTACACCAACCAAAGACAGAAGGGTGAACTCTGAACTGGGAAAAGTCAGAAGCTTACCGAACTGTCGACATGATGCCAGGCTCCAAATGAAGACCTGCAAGGACAACTGACAAAGCCTAGACAAACAATGGCCAACACGACTAGAATGTTGTGAACACTGCCCTATGCACGACCAGAATGCCATGCATGTGACAGGACGCTGACCTCTAGTGTAGCCGCGAGAAGGCCGACCCAGAAGGTCACAACGCGCAGAAAATACGAAGAGTCATGTACCACGTGACAAAGAAACCCCTCACTAGAAGAAAGGCCAGACGCGTCTACTGAGCCAACACCTAGGAAGGCAAAATCTCAGGTACGCTCTGGAATGAACCAGGAACAGAACAATCATATCGAGAACTAGTCAGGGTCACGCCTGTCGATGTGAGTCCAAAGCCCCTAACCACATGTGAACACACTGGCCGTCGACCACTAAGCCAGGCCTCTAGCTAGTTTTCTCCCTC
The DNA here is from genome assembly GCA_024336825.1 of Amorphophallus titanum. Lineage (NCBI taxonomy): Eukaryota > Viridiplantae > Streptophyta > Magnoliopsida > Alismatales > Araceae > Amorphophallus > Amorphophallus titanum. The sequence continues at coordinate 15,539,664 of JANBPO010001371.1, read as the reverse complement.
CGTGGACGCTGCGGTCGAGGTCAAGAGTACAACCAAATCGGGAGCCCACGAAAACTAGCTTAAAAACCGCATATCGGGAAAGTGTCCCATTACAAGAGCCGTCACGCCGAAGCGTGCCGTAAGGCGACAACTAGTGAAGGCTTACGAAACACAGACTCTGAAACATGAGTGCTGAAGTACAGATAGGCTAATCATGCACTGTCACCCGTACTACAAAGCACCAATGGCAGTATAAGAATCTGTCGACAAACTCAGGACTAGGCAACTAGACCTACTAGCACAACGATCCTCAAGTCACCAAACTCTAGGCCAAGATCATTACTCACAGCGAAACAACCGCCAATCAATCTAATCCAAAGTTAGAGAAAATGACACTCCGATGAAACGACTCACGGAGACCTGAGGGAACACCAAGAACTCTCAGCACATAAGGACATGTAAATCAAGGTAAGACGATACCTCGAGGCATCCAGAAACACGGTCTCGAATTGGATAAAGCCATCGAGATGCTCACAAGGTTGCCTGTCAACCCCTGGTCTCACCAAGTTGACCGGAACCAGACATGACACATACACACATATACACACACTGCATGCACAAGCACTCCTGGCCATCCCATCATGGTCACTGCCCTCATAGGATGTTAACAGACACCCACGAGTCACAGGCAAACCACGAGATCAAGCCAAGACAAGTAGAAACCGAAGCGGTGGACGACAATAGCACTCTGGGCAAAGCGAACCATCACTCAACCGCTAGGTGAACTCGACAGTCAAGAGGCAGCCGCTACGTAACCAGAGGCAACGACACTGGTAGTTCTAGATTGAGTCGTTAGGGTACTATCGTAGTCAAGGAAAGGACCACACCCAGTCACCTAAACTGACCGATCCAGAAGCCACCGACACACAGACATCGCCCTTGAACACAACCTAAGACTGACCAACACACAGAACAGAATGACAACCATCACAGCCAACAACAGGACCATAACGCACCAGCATAGGGGCGTTACCTGCTCTAACACACCACATTAGGGCTGCCAGGGCAAACAGACCTGAAATTTAATACAAACCATGTAACGCACCAGAACAGACATGCCACATCTGCATAACGCATCAGGACAGGGGCGTTATGGCCAACGGACCAGAACTCAGATAAAGGGCATGTAACTGACCTACATAGGCACATTACACAAGCCTAATGCACAAGGACAGGTGCGCCAGGGACAACAGACCCAACACTAACATGGACAAAAGGCATGTAACGGACCAGGCTGAGTCCGCCACAGCCACAGGGCGCATGGGGCTTAGTGCGTCACACCAACCGCCATAGATAGTCAAACGTCAGTCAAATCCAACGTAGCAGACCCACACAGGTGCATTACCTAACCATAACGCACAGGGAGCGATCCGTTATAGCGAACCGACTGACACGATCTTCGACGTAACACGATCGTCGAGGGGTCTGACAACAGCAGGCCTCGAAACATGACCCGAGCGTAACGCACCTAGACAGGGGCGTTATACTCAGGTAACGGACCAGGTCTGGTCCGTCACACCAACGCAGATGTGCTCTGACCTTGCTACGGTATATGCTCTGACTTAGACTGAGCCTAAGACTCTACATGCAAGGACTGCTATAGTGTATGCTCTGAATTGGATTGAGCCTACAACTGTATATGCATGGACTTGCTACAGTGGTTGTTCGGACCATGCACTGACTCATCCTAGAAGGTGTGCAACATTCTCGGACTTGCATCGAGCATATGCACAGACTCCATGTGTATGCTAAGACATGCACAGACTTGTCTGGCGACACATAGACCCAAACGTGCACTGACTTGAAGATATGCAGACCTCTTATATGCACTGATAGACCTCCTATAAACAATGACTATGCATAGACTTGCAGTAATAAATGCAACAGGCAGGACAGTGTACCAAGCATGCCAAGCACAGCACTAATCATGCATAACAGTCTCGTAATGGTGACTCAAGAAGTTGCTATCATCAAAACAACACTCCATCATCAAAGCCCAGGGGGCACAACAGTTACGTCTTCTTCATGGACACGTTAAGGCGCGAGGGCTCTTAATCGTCATTATCCCCACGACCTCCCATCACTTAAAGGGCATGCAATGGTCGCATGGATAAGCTTCCGTTAGTTAGTCCGAGCATGTGGCGCTGACTTCGTGGGGTTTCCCTGAGCGATAGTCACAATGCTCGGGCGGGATGCATAGGGCCTCAAAGGGGGCCTCCCGATTGACCTGATGCTCAGACTTCCGAACCCGAAGGTCGCCTAGGAAGCGCTTAATCCGAGTGAGTTATTGGGCTTAGTGGGCCCTTGGAGGGCTGTCACTTGTAGGAGTTGGGCCTCGTTTGGTCTGTTGGGACCTTATTTGGTCGCTCTATTTGGGCAGTAGAAATCCCCCTCTCCAGCCCCATTACCTGAAAGCCTTCTTAATATATTTAATGCCCTAATGGCCGCCAACTTGCTCGTCCTGCCAAAAGAAAGAACGGCCTGGCCCTCGAATGTGGATACCTCTCAGTGCTGTGTCTTCCATCGACAGCCAGGGCATGATATAGATCATTATTTTCAGCTTAAGGATTACATATATGATTTGAATGATCAGGGAGGCATTGACTGGGATGAGATGAGGAAGTTTATCACTGCCATGAAGGCAAGAAGGCCGCCGCGTCAGCAAGTGCCGCAACAGAGTTAGCAGCCGGTCCAGGCAGTTTAGCCGCAACAAGTCCAAGCACCACAGCCGGAGATGAGAATTGTCCAAAACCCTCTACCGAAGCACCAAAACCAGCAGGTAAACCCCGTCACCACTTTCCAAGAGGTGGAGAGAGGACAGGGGTGGCACATAGAAAGAACCTCCATCGCCTCAATTAACCAAAATCCTAATCAGTTTCCCCATCTTCTAAGAACCATCCAACCTCCTCCAGTTCCTCAACCTTCCCGACCATTGATATGCATAGTTAACCAAGCCCACTCCAACACCAATTCTTCACCACCAAGGCCTTTTATTATTCGTCCTTCCCCTTCTTCACCTGCACCACAGGCTTCACCTACTCCCACTACACCTTTTCCATCTAGGCCACTCCTTCTCTGCCCTCCACCCTCGCCACCATCCACTCAAAACACTATGCCTCCCAGGCCTTTGTTGCTCCAATCCTCACCAAATCTTCACACACCTCCTACCACCTACCTTGCACCTCTAGTGCCCCATTCTATTCACCCTTCACCTGCTCATTTTGTCACCATTCCTTCCAACCCATCTCCCACTCCACTAACAGTTCCAGTTCTTGCCAATCCCCAACCGGAAAGGCCCCTTATCCGGGTTCCCCAACCAACTGTTCCTGCTCAGTTTGTCAATCTCGACACACCATCGTCCTCTACTAACCCTCCAACCACCACCAACCTGACGGAGGCACAGGGATCTCAGACTATGGTGCTCTGTAGTGGGCGGATATTCCATCGTGTCTTCCCATAGCAACGACATCAAGAGCCCGTGCAGGGGCAAGAAGAGTAGTTGTAGGAGCCGAAGTCCATATCGGGGACTCAATATGATCTGTTAAAACATTTAGATATAACCCCGACCAGGATCTCCATTTTGGAGTTGATAAAGAGATCGACCACTCACCAAGAAGCTCTTAAGCAATACTTGCAAAAGGTGCAGATATAATAACAGAAATAAATAACTAACTACAACAGAGTCCAGTCTAATAGAAAGTACAGTCTAAAGTAGTAAAATGTACCACATGCCAAGTGAACACTCGGCCCGGCAAGCTAGCAACTAAGAACCTCCACACAATGTCCTCGAACCTTGAGGAAGAACTGCCACACCTGAAAATCAGGGGTGAGCCTCCTATCACTGGCTCAGTAAAGATCTCGTGGAACCCCAACCGAGAAAACAATGGCGGACGGAAAGGAAAGCTATGCTAGCTATGAAAGCAGGAAAGTAACTACGATGGCCGGTAAAACCTCGGCACTACAGCTACCCCTACTGTACCGAAAAATACGACTCAGTCTCCCGTCGGGGGACAGCCAAGTAATACACCTAACATCCCGATCTCAAGGTCGGGGACCACCAGACACGAACCACCCTAGCCACACTACTAGGAAAATGCCATGACGTCCCAGTCGCAGAAACCTACCCTCACATTAGGGCCTGAGCCAAAACCACACGGTCCGGAAACACAGTCACGACCTCGCTGTTATGAACTCTACGCCGTCTAGGAAAAGCCCTCGGTGACGCTCACCGGAAATCCTAGACCTCGGCTCTGGGAACACTCCCGAAAATAACACCTGAAACCCCGTCTCGCAGATGAGAACGAAAATCGAGACAAGACAACACACGTCATGTGACAAGAGCACCGCCCACTAGAAGAATGACCGGATGCGTCCCCTGACGTCTTACACCGTGTCACAAGTGTCTAGCTACAATGCTCCAGGCGCGAGACTCAGACACACCAAGTAACCAAGAGTACCACAAAATAAAGACTAGCTGAGGTCGCACTCGTCAGCCCGGGTCCGAACCCTCAGCCTCGTGTGCACACTAAGACCATACATCCTAGGTCTGTCCTCTAGCTGGTAATTATCCCACCAGCCCAGACTCGGCGGTACGCGGGGGCCCTATAGTAACCAGCCTACTCACCGTCTAACTCGGGTACGCCACACCAGTGCTCCCGGTGGGCCGACACATGCGTGTCGTGGAAGCTACGACTAGTGGATGGGTCACTGACGTGAACACAGAAAACCACACACGCACCCATCGGGAGTAACGCGAAGTAACTGGTGGCTCGAGGCCACCAAAATCTGGACAGCTCACTAGACCTATTAACCCAACGATCCTTGAGTCATGAGACTCGGAGTCAAGACCGTTGAACACGACGGCACAATATCGTCAATATAATCTAGTCCCTAGGTCTGAAACCACGGTATCACGGAACCCACAGACACCTCAAAACACAGACACGAAACCTCCGGGGTGTCCGGGACACTCACGAGACCGAAAGTCGACAACTGGGTCACAACCGGGTCGACCGGAGTCTAACACGACACTCAAACGATCACGGGACAACCCACTAAAGCAACCCGATAATGCACGGGGAACCCTCACCGCACGCACGCCAACACAGAGTGGCACAAGTCGAGAGCACCAACACCTGGGACTCGAATCAGTCAAGAAGGAAATGCCAGCTCAACCAGCCCCTTGAACGGTCCACACTGGGCCGCGCAGGGACGTGCGGCTGGACAGGGGCCGCACCAAGAGATGGGTGGCCATGCACGGACCGCACAACCCCCGAATCAAACGGTGAGACATGCGGCTATCACCAGGCCGCACAAACGTCGAACGGCTAACACTTAGCCGCACGGTGAGATGAGCGGTCCAGCTCGGCCGTTCATCACCCCAATGATGAAACACAAGAATGGCTGGTCCCTAGCCGCACCTTGGGAAGGGCGGCTAGAGCTTCGCCGCACAAGGCATGTGCGGACCCACCGGGGCCACACGTCCTCCATCGGCACCAAGAGATGTGTGGCCAACCCCTGGCCGCACAACAGGACATGCGGCTAGCCCATAGCCGCACACCTCAGCGCACAGAGAAATCGATCGAAACCGGAGGGGATGGACGGCTGGAGCTTGGCCGCACCTAGGTTATGCAGTCGCACGATAGACCACATAACCCCCACTACGCGCCAAGCCGAGCACAGCGCGCCAAGCCGATGAACGGTCGGGACAGGGCCGCCCATGGGGATGGACGGGCCTTGGTTCGATCGCCCAACTGTCAAGGTTTCCGATCTGCCGCCCCAGCCAGCCAGGCCGCGCTTCCCCGCCCCCCCCCCACCTACAGATAAGAAGCCCCATTCCCCCCAACCCCTTGACAAGTAAAGCAGTTGAGTGCTGTGGGAGAGACAGGGTGGAGGAAGGGGGCAGCACCCACCGTCATCAAACCCCTACAACCCCCTTCCCAAAGAAGCATCGAGAGAGAGAGAGAAGTATCAGTAGAGTGATACAGGGAAAGAGAAGGTGGGGGGGTGGATGGAGAAGTGTAGTAGAAGTTTGGTTTCTACTTTCCACCATCTTTAAAGCAGGCCAGGACTCTCGTTGCCCGACACTGTTCCAAGACGCCTGTCGATCTTTGTTGGATACGGCAATGGGTTTGCGCAGCTCCCGAGCGTAGAGGGGGCGGTGGTGGGAGTGGGGAAGGGGGTGCTGGTGGGAGTGGACTGGGTCCGGTGTTGTGGGGAGGGAGATGGAGTTCGACCTGGAGGACCCCCTCGCGGGGGCGGCCGCCGGGGGATGGGGCGGGGACGAGGACCAGGAAGGGGCGGTGGGCCGGTGCCGGGCCGATTCGGCCGCGGCGCTCTTCGCCGCCGAGGCCGACCACGTGTGCTCCCCCGGGAAGCTCGGCGCGGACGCCGCCCTCCGCCGCGACGCCGTCGCCGTCCTCCTGCAGGTAGAATAACCGCCCAATGCGCATGGGTTCCTCTGTTGTCTCTCCCCCCTCTCCCGTTCGTTCTTCCTTCTCCGTGGTTCCTGATGGGAAAGGCGGGGTTTTTATTCGGTGCCCAGGTGCAGGGGGCCTGCTGCGTGGATCCCTTCGTCGTCTACCTTGCCACCAACTACGTCGATCGGTTCCTCTCGCGCGAGGCGATCCCGGTAGTTCGGTGTTTGTTTGGCTGTGCATTGTTCGATTGCTGTGTTGGGGAACCAGGATCTGACGTCCGATCGCTCTCTTTCTCTGTTCATCGTGCTCTTTCGTTTCGCAGAGGGATAAGCCCTGGATTGCGCGGCTCCTCGCCATCTCCTGCCTCTCCCTCGCATGCAAGATGAAGAAGGCGGACTTTTCCGTCGCCGATTTCCAGGTAAATCACAGCAATCTGCAGGGGCGTCAATCACTTTTGATCAATCGGCGAATCCTTCGTTTTCGCATGTCCTGTAATATGAATAACTGATCGAATTTGTGATGGGGGGGGGGTATCGTACCAGGCCGAGGAGGGGATCATCCACGACAGCCAGACGATCCGGCGGATGGAGCTGCTCGTGCTGAGGGCCCTCCACTGGCGGATGCGGTCCATCACCCCATTCTCTTTCCTCCGCTTCTTCCTGGCCCTCTTCCGCCCCGCTGAGCCGCCGCTACTCGCCGCCCTCAAGGCCCGCGCCTCCGAGATCGTCTTCAGAGCCCAGCACGGTAAACAGATCAGCACAATTCCAGCTCCTCCTGCTTCGCTACTCACGATTTGTATCAGTGATTGATGCCTCCCGATGTTCCCGATCGCAGAGATGAAGCTGCTGGGCTGCAAGCCGTCGGCGGTGGCGGCGTCGGCGCTGCTCACCGCCTCCCACGAGCTCTTCCCAGTCCAGTTCCCCACCTTCCGCGACGCCATCTCCTCGTGCTCTTATCTAAACAAAGTACGAATCTTTTCTAGCTATAATAAATAAATAAAGCAACAAGAACTACAGTAGTCGCCTCTTGCCCTCGACCCTCCATACCAATGGAGGGCGGAGGTGTTCTTGTCCCTGCCACGTTCTGCTTCTTACGTTTCTGTGTTCTAACGACTTGTCGCTGTTGGGGGCAGGAGGTGTGGGAGTGCTGCGTAGCAATGGGCGAGCTGGCGGCCATGGACGGCTGCGACGCAGCAGTGGCGGCCTCGAGCTGCTGCGACACCCCCGTGACGGTGCTCCGTCGCCATCACCATCGCCATTGCTCGAGCTCCGAGAGCGAGAGCACCGCCCCGGGGTGCGGCGCCGACCGTGACCTCAAGAAGCGCCGCGTGGGGGGGCTCACCGGCGAGTACTGCAGCGTTTTCCTCAGGCCCCCCGCCGAGAAGTGATGATGGCAAATGTGCAATTGTTTAGTCGTATTAATTTCCTTTTTTGCCCTTTTTTTCTTTTGCCTTTTTTCTTTCAGCTAAATAGAGCTCCGGACACACACTAAAATATTGATTCAAAATAGCAAAATGAAAGCTCCGGACTAGGTAGGAAGAAAGCAACAGTGGCTTCTGATCAATGTGATGAAGCATTGCAAGGCTTGGGGCTGGCTGCAAAGATGGGCTGCACTCCCATCAACTTCTTCTTCCTTTTTCACCACTGGTTTAGCTCGAACTAGGACAGGACTGCTTTCTCTCCTTCTTTTCTCTCTTCTCAGATATTCTTCTTTGAATGCTCAATGGCGTGGCTCCCTCACTGGGCAACAACAGCTTCAGCTCTCTCTACTTGACAGCTACTTCTTCTTCATGCATGGGGTCCTTTCTTATAGACGCAAGCAGTCTTTCCAGTAGGAGGATTCAGGCTGAACGTGATTGGCTTCACATAAACAACTATTTGTCTTCAAGAAGCTTTTATCTTAGCAGCCTCTGATTGGCCAGGGAGGCAACAAAATAATTTCTAGCTAACTTGATACCTGGGTTGACTAGAGAGTATGTGAGTGGAAGCTTCCCAAGTAGATTTATAGCATCTATTTCTTCTACTGGTAGGATAGTCAAGGACATCCTTTTGTCCTCTGCAATCTTAGTGACAAAGCATCTGATTGGCTGAAGGCAAAAGGCTGGGTACTAGGAAAGGTGACTACTCCCAGATATGGTAACCTATTTTTCCATTGACCAAAAGGACTGATTTAGCAAGCCATGATGACAAGGATGGTTGACTGACCAAGGACATCTTCCAGACCTCAAAAGATGTGTTTTTTGACATTTGCAGTGCCTATTTTCGGTCTCTGGATCCAATTCTGAGGTACCTACAGGCTTGCTACAAATGGCCTTGGGAGCCGCTCACTGAGGCATTTCATCAAACAGGTTCTCCTTCTTCATTGAGGTCGATGCATATGAGGTCACTGAGGCATTTCATCAAATAGTATGCGTGTGTATCAACCTTGGTCTCTACATGTGCACAGACCCTAAGTATGCACAGAACTTGTTAGTTGGCTTCCACATGTGCATAGACCTTGGTTCCTTCATGTGCACAGACTTGGACATGTGCGTAGGCCTTGAATTCTAAATGTGCGTAGACCCAAAAACATGCATAGACCTATATGAGTTGAAGACAAACATGGACAGACCTTTTATGACTAAGATGCATATGTGCACCAACCTTTAATAGCATAAGTGCAAATGTGGACTGACCTGCATGTGCTGTCTAACGAAATGTACGCCGACCTTGTATGCTGGACTTCTACATGTGCATCAACCTGGTATGCCACAATGCAGATGTTCATCAACCTTACTAGTCCAAAATGTAAATGTGCATCGACCTTATATGCCAGACTTCTACATGTGCATCGACCTTGCTATGCAATAGGACAAATGTGCATCGACCTGGATGTGTTAGATGCAAATGTGCACAAACTTGGTTATGTGAAATGCAAATGTGCACAGGCTTGGTTATGCAACCATTCTGCACATGCATCGACCTTAGTATGCAACAAGAGGAATGTGCATCGACCTGATAATGCTATAACCCAAATGTGCACCGACTTGATATGTGCCATAAAGAAAATGTGCACCGACCTGGTATGTGTTAAATGCAAGTGTGCACAGACTTTGATAGGCTAGAGTGCAGATGTGCATCGACCTAACTTCTTCATGAATAGGAATGTGCATCGACCTCATAAGCCAGAGAATGAATGTGCATCGACCTTACCTGGCAAGTATAAGATATATGCACCGACCTTGATAGTTACATATGCACAGACCTAACAATGTGCGTCGACCTTTGTTTTGAGCTAGTAAGATGTGCACCAACCTTGGCTTGTGCTAGGCAGACGGTGCATCGACCTTACTTCTCCAAAGCCTGAATGTGCATCGACCTTAGTCCTTCAGCTTTGGCATGTGCATCGACCTTACTTCTCCAAAGCCTGAATGTATGTCGACCTTTGTGCTTCAACTTGGGCATGTGCATCGACCTGATCAACATGAAGTTTTTAGCTTGATTTCTGTGTTGCCAACTGCCTTGATTTCTGTGCTACCAATTGTCTCATTTTCTGTGCCCCTATCAATAACATCACCTACTTTGATTTTTGTGTAGCCAATTGCCCAAATCTCCCACAAAGTGGAAACCATTACAATGATGGCAGCATACCCAATCGGGGTTTGTACATCTGCGAGGTGAATGATATCCTAGCACTTAATTGTTATGGATTCTGTGGCTCTACACCGAGAGTCAAAGAGTGGCTTGAAAAAATTCCACAGCGGCCAAGCAATATGACTGCTCAGAAAGAGGTGATTGATACTTTCCTCCTGATTATTATCATAGCAGCAAACACACTTAGAGGGAATGCAAACCCCACAATTTTTGATAAAACAGTCCACCGGCACAACAAGATGTAGGACACACCAACAGAAAAGGGACGCACGCGGAGAGATGTGTCTGCCCCAAATATTCCTTAGCTTACTGTGCTAATTCCCTTGAGCTCTGATGAAGTTAATATGCAGATTTGAGAGAAAATTTACCGTCATAATTAGCCGCCCAAACACACCGATCAGGCCTGTGCTGAAACTGATGGAGCTAACGAAGGGAACAAGATGACCATGAATGTTAGACCAAATAGGATGATCAGTATTGGAAATGGCCTCTTTAAGAGTAACCCTTTGACTATTATTTTGAGAGCCAAGAGCAGAGCCACACCAGTTATCTTTCAAAAAGTCAATAGACTCCCCATCCATAGGAATCCATCGAGTGTTAGACAGAACAATCCTTCTTGCCTCATTAAAGATATCCCTGCGCACACCAGTAGGAAATGGTTTGTCAATGGTCCTCAGATGACTCTTAATATATTTGGAGGTCGCATATTTGGACCACAGCGAAAATCCATGGAGAATCCCCCAAATTTGTTTAGCCACCATGACAACCTGACGATATTGCAGACTCCTTGTACCGAGTCCTCCCTCTTCAATGGACTTGGTTATATGCGACCAATAAACCCAATGACACTTGAAACCATCCTTACCACCCCAGAAAAAATTGGCACACATCTTGTTGACGGTGTTAATAAGAGTGGAAGGCAGACATGATGCACTGGCTGTGTATATAGGAATGGATTGCAGAACAAAGATAATTAAACATCTTCGACCTGTCTGAGAGAGATATTTGGATTGCCAGCTCCCAATTCTGTTGTAAATTTTATCCAATAAATACTTATAGTGGGAAACCCTTTTCCTACCTTCAAAGAGTGGGACGCTAAGATATGCATTGAGACTGGTTTTATGCTAGAAACCAGTTAGGTACTTAGTTCTTCTAATAGTAGCAGTAGAAGCCTTTTGTGAAATGATGAAGCTACTCTTGTTGGCATTCACCTTTTGTCCAGAAGAATCCTCATATAGTTTGATGAATGATAGCAGATTTTTGATATTCTTAGCCATGCCGTTCATGAAAATCAAAGTGTCATCTATATAAAGAAGGTGAGATATTTGCTGGCAGCCTCGAGGGATATGATAATGTTGGACCTTGCCACTGTTAAATAAATGGGAAATGCCACGGCTAAGAGCCTCCTCAGTAATGATGAACAAAGCTGGAGCAAGTGGATTGATGTGACACCACCTTGGGGATGGCAGCCACTTGACCGATGACCTTGGACCTACAACCTGCAAGCATGCAACTTCGACGACGGACTCACTCGGGCAAGCTCACTCGCGTAGCACACACTAGTGCCCGTGGGCAACTCGGCGATGGTGGAGAGGGTCCAGGGTGGGACCTTACTGTTTCGGGGCTCGGATAGCTTGGGGTTGAACCTCTAAGGGTCGGGATGCCCAATTTGATGGGCGGCCATCACGCCGAGGGCATGGGATGAAGGGTCTCTCTCACAACTCATGCCGCGGTGGTCACTCGATTGATTGGCCTTTTGGACCGGGCACTCCCTCACCACCGACGGAGCTAGGAAGCAATACTAATTAAGCAAGGAATGCCAACAAAGAGGAGTGACCAGAGGCTCACCTGATCGGCGTGAAGACGCTGATCCCGGTCGGAGATGAGGGCGAGTGAGGAGGCGAGGGGACGCACCCGCTCGCCACGTCGGTGAAGCTTTGACCTGAAAATTTAGAATAGTACACCACTACGCCTCTCGCAGGAGGGGGATCTCGGGGTAGGGGTTAACTTTAATTACACTCAAAACTACCTCCATGCAGGGAGGGACTTTAAGCGGGCCAGGCGGGGTGGGGAAAGCTAAGTTGGAAAGGCCGGACGAAGAAGATGTCGGTTCTGCCAGCCCTCAAGAACAGGGGACAGACTGTCACTATCGACAACGCTGAGGACTCTCCCAAACTCCGTTGTTGACGAAACCAGTGGCAAAACCTCCTGGGTTGGCCCAGGAGGACGCTCAATTTTTGGAGGAATTTTTGGTTGGCTGCGATGGTCGGGGTAGAGTCGTGAACATGGCCTCTGCTTTCTAGTTCTGATAGCTTCTGCACCACAGCAGTAGGAAGAAGAGGCTACCACGGACGCTCCCGAGCTCAGATTCAGGCAGGGCCAGAGTCATTGTATTCGTGGATGAACCCTCTTTGAACGGAGGCCTGTGGGGGTGCCGGAGGTGGTCAGAGTATGTGACGAGGGCCAGAATAGTGATTGGGTGTCAAGTCAGTTCCAGAGGGAAGAGACCTGCGCACCTAGGGGAGAAAAATGGCAACTCCTAGCTCTGGACGCCGAACGGAGTGTCGCTTCTTGGTACTGGAAGCAGACGTGTAGTTGAAGCTCTTCAGACAAGCCCTGCCTCCAGATCTTCAAGATAATGGCAGTGGGAGCCTCTGCAAGTCGCCTCAGGTTGACTGTCAGGAAGCAGATGCACAGTCTGGCGATGATCACTCCTCTGGGCAGACACGAACTCAGACCAGGATGAGACCACCACCGTTGGGTAGGGGATTTGGAGTCGCTTCCAACGGTACCTCTTGTGTATCCAGGGGCTTGAAGATGACGCCGTGGCAACCTCTGCAAGTTGTTGGCACTCTACTACTTGTGAACTGGGAAGTGCAGGTTGAAGATGAGAGGTGGGAAATGAGATAAATGAGAGGGGAAAGGGGGTGGATTGGTGTGGAGACAGCCCTTGGCTATTAGGGGGTCTGGGAGGGGGCAAACCAAGGTGAGGGAGGGGGAGAATGGGAGCTGAAAGGTGGTCTAGCAGGTGGAGGGAGGGGGAGCTACGAATTTGGGCTGGGAGGGAGAGAGGAGAGGGGGAATCTCTCCCTAGTTTGAAAGGGGTTGATGGTGGGGTTAATTTCTAGTCTTGGGGAGGGGAAGAGGTGTGTGGGGAAGGGAAGGGGGGCTTGGGGAGATGGGATTCTCCCTTGGGAGATGAGAGGGGTGCTTGGGGAAGGGGAGTGGGTGGTTGGTGGTTGGAGGGTGGCTTGGAGAGTGGTGGATTCCACCTTGGGACTTGGGGAAGTAATGGGGGTTGGGGGTAGTTGGGAGGATGAATAATGAGGGGGAGAGAGAGGGTTGATGATGTGGAGGAGAGAGAGGGAGGGGAGGAGAGAGAGAGGGGGGCGCCCTCTTCTTGGATGGAGAGAGATAACCACGGCGATTGAAAAGCACCATGCAACGCCCACCCGCCCGGATCATTGATAAAAGCAGCATGCAGCACGCCGCCCGAATCACTCCGTATCGACATCCCGCTGTAATCATACAAGGCGGCCTCCGTGATACTGCCGTACAAGCTATCAGGAGTCTCGAAGGTCACAGGCGGCCCCAGCTGTTTAGCGCCAAGCTGGCCAATTGTACCGGTATAGTGAAGCCCCTCATAGTAATAAACGTTCTCCTGATACCATACCCGTGAACCCGAAGGCAGCCGCCACGCACTCGACTCGCCGGTGACAAGAACCGTACGATGAGCACCAACCAGGTACCGAAAAGCAAAACCGTCATCGAAGATGCGGCATTCGAGCACAAAGCGCCCGCGCGGCCCAAAAACAGGGATCAGTACTCGGCGATAATGGTCAGTCGCCACAGCATGCACCCCGCTCCAGGGATACGAAGAATGGTGTACAGAGAACTCCGCCGTACCAAGCGAGACATCCTCAGCCGGATCCGTCCTGGAAATCCCGGCACCCTGCGAGCGATCCGTCCTCGAAATCCCGGCTCCCTGCGAGCGATCCGTCCTCGAAATCCCGGCGCCCTGCGAGCGATCCGTCCCCGAAAGCTCGATACCCAATGCCGAAGGTAACACCAGCGGCTTCCCATCGAGTGAAAGCGACCAGCTCAAATGCCGCGCAGCGTCGACGAAAACCGAAGCCTGAAGCTTACCATTAGGACTGGTGAAATGCAAAACGGGCTGCGCAGCAGCCAAAAAACCGGCAGCCAGCGCCAAAAGAAACAACGCAAAACGCATGAAAAACTATTTTTTATGAATGGCAAGCTGGGAATCCACGGTGATCCTTTTGAACGGGCTCACATCAGACCCTGCCCGTTTGTTAAGCAGATCCAGCAGCACTTCGGTCGCTTTCTGGGCTTGCAGATGAGGGAACTGTTCGATGGTGGCTATAGGCGGAAAAGCGGTGTGATTGATCATAGGCTGGTTGGCAAAGCTCACGAAACTGATGTCTTTATTGATCCTGAGCTTCATCTTCCGGGCATATTGCATGGCGTCGAGACAAACATTGTCGTTGAAACACAACACCGCCGTTGGCTTTCGTTTGAGTTCCAGGAGCTCGGCCATGGCCTTTTCCGTACCTTCTTTGGTGAGATCGGTGGAGACTACCAGGTTGGGGTCGAATTTCAACGGGTGGCTCGCCAGCCCCTTCATATAGCCTGCCACCCGTTGCCTGCAGCTATAGAGGCCATCCGGCCCATTGAGCACCCCAATAACGCGATGCCCATTCCGTTACTGCATTGAATGCATGCTCTAATTACCTTCATTACTGTATGCTTGCGTGTTTAGTGCGTGGTAGGGATCCGCATGACCCTTACTAAGTCTGGCTGTGACTCGGCCTTCCTTTCTGCAGGTGAGCCATCCCAGCCGTCCCCCAGTCCATCGCGTGTTTTTGGAGACCATGTCTAGAGTGCCACCTGTGGTCTGTCAGTCCTGGTGTACTTTTGACCAGGTTATGTCCCGTGTAGTTGTACAGTGGGACTATTTTATTGTTGTCAGACTTGTACATTTGTAAATTCTGGACTATTATTTATAACTATCACTCTTATATATTTTAATTACTTCCACACTTTAGTCAAATTACTGCTCTAATTAATATTGCGCGTGGTGTAATTCTAATTACTTATACACTCCCTCGACAAACCCCTCCAACCCTTCAGGGGCCTCATCAGCCTCTTGGGTGACTTCCCTAGTTCCTGGTAGTGGTAATTCGATATTATATCAGGTTATCGGTACCCGGAGCTCTGGGTCGTTACAGTTGGTATCAGAGCAGTGTTGGGAAATCGTATAAGGAATTGAAATTGCATGTGATTGTCCAGAACAAGTCCATTCGAGTTGTCTGTTGCTGACTTAGGATGTTTTCCGTGATTATTAATGTGTTTTTCGTTGTCATATGTTTTAGATGCCACCCCGTAAAAGAAGAGCCCATGTTCCCCCAGAAGAGAGTGGTAGCGTTCCACCTCCTGTCGTGCCTGCTCCTCCTCCGATTGTGCCAGTTCCTGCTCCTGCCGTGCCTGTTCCAGCTCTACAAGATGACTTACCCGGTGGCCGTGGTAGAGCACTCAAGAAATTTCTGCTATTCCACCCGCTGACTTATGAAGGTCAGTCAGATCTAGATGCTACCAGGATTTAGATTGAGGCGACTGAGCGCGTGTTTCGATCGATGGAATGCGCGAAGGGTGAGAAGGTCATGCTTGCTACTTTTCAACTTCAGGGTGCAGCATTGATGTGGTGGAGTTTGGAGTGGGAAGTTACTTTCCGTTCCCGACCACTTCGTCAGATCACTTGGGCAGAGTTCGTGACTACCTTTGAGCGCACTTACAGTCCGGCCTGTCTTCGTATGAATAAGATGCACCAATTCTTAGATTTGGTTCAAGGTGAGATGACAGTGCTGTAGTATCGGAACAAGTTCATCGAGTTGGGTCGGTATGTGCCGCATATTGTTGCTGATAAAGCCTTAAAGACTGAGCAATTCCTCCGTGGTTTGAGAGTCGAATTGAGAGTGCCGCTGCTTGCTACCCATGTGACTGTCATGGAGGATGCATATCAGGTAGCAGTTGTGATTGAGCTCGATTTGGCAAGGTCTGCGGGGTTCTCTCAGTCCAGTGTTGCTCAGTCGGTTGTGCCGTTTTAGCAGTCTTTTCAGTCATCAGTGCCTGGAGTCCCGTCGGTTGTGCCTACTTCCAGTGGTCGTTCGAGGTGGATATTTAGAGAGTCTAAGAAGCGATTTAACTGTCAAGCATCTTCGGGTTTTGTGCAGCAGCATTCGGCATCTTCTAATTCTGTCCAGTAGTCTGTTTCTCCTTTTCAGCAGTGCCGAGAGTTTCCCGTGAGTCAGCTGAGATCATGTCCGAAGTGTGGTGGCAGCCATCCTGGTGTACCATGTTCCTTACCGGTGGTCTGCTGTCGCTGTGATCAGTCGGGCACATTGTTTGAGATTGCCTGACGAAGTCTATTCCAGCACAGTTCTCGCAGGTTACCCAGCCGCAACAGTCTCAATTTCATCTTCATGCACCACCTCTGCCTCAGTCGTCATATTTGCAAGTTCCAGCTTCTTCCCAGCAATCTTCTGCAACCTCTAGCCAGAAGCCAAGGAGCCGGATTACTCACATCACTCGTGTAGAAGCTATTGTGTCTAATCTCGTAGAAGGTACAGTTTTGATTTTTGATCGTTCAGCTCGTATTCTATTCGATTCAAGTGCCACTAATTCATTCGTTTTCGAGGATTTCCTTGCTCGTCTCGAGGAGCTGGTAACCTAGTCGCCCTGCGAGCTACTCGTTGAGTTACCATCCGGAGATTTCATGTCCACTCCATTTTGCCTGGAAGATTCTCCTGTTATCGTTAGTGACCGCTGAAGAACTTCAGTAGATATGATTCATCAATCGCCAGATCGCTCATCAGATTATAATGTAGTAGGCTATATGCTCTTTGGCGAACCTTGTCCGTTGGACTTGTCAAACTTCAGTGGTTTATTGACGCCGGTAGGCAATCTTTTGGCAGCATGATGAACAGGGTAAGGTACCCTGTACACATCAAAAGCGGCATAATCATTGCTACCTCTATCGACCAGCTTTTTCTCGATCATTTATTCTATCATCTGTTTATTCATCATTGCCGGATCGACTGGGCTTGGGTAGAGTTGAGCTTACTGCATTTGCAGTCGCCGCCATTGCTGCTTAAGGTATGGTAGCAGGCCCTTGGGGCTGAGGAGCAAGTTGCGGGCTCATGCCCCTAGTGTAATCGAATGCCGACTGAGAGGCCATCATCTGAGGTGAGGCATCTAATTCATCGGCGCCTCACTGCGAAGCTTCGGGAAGGACCTCAATCTGTTTTAAATTTGAAGCGTGCATGCTCAGCTCACTGAGTTGCCTCTTTAGCGATTCGACTTCTTGCTAGTATTTTTGCAGCAACATCATCATTATGGCTGGATAGGGCGCAGAAGAGCTGGGAGATTGACCTCCCCCTTCCACCAGAGCATCCAGAGAAGGTGCTACTCTCTCGCCATCCTCTTTGGTAGTGATCACGTTCGCAGTCATCGTGACCAGATCTGCACTTATTTCTTCAGCGCGGGCTTGTGCCGCCTCATCATGATCCGTGGGCGAAGCCCCATAGCAGTCGGTCACCCCAGCCATATTGCAAGTGAGTATCTGAAGCTGTCAACTTCTTTGGATGACTCTCCTGGCCGATTGACCAAGGTAGGTCCATCTATCGGGCACTAAGATTATCGGTGTAGTATATTCGCATAGGGGCGGCTTGTAACAGCCTGATCCTGCGTACTTCATTTTCTCCGAGTTGGCTTGCTACTTCCACCCTTTATCTATAGCATTTACAGCTTGTTGGGGTTGCTGCATCCCCAAGAAGGTATTTCTGAAGCTATGGGAATGCCCTCGGACAGCCCGAATAATGTCATTTCGCCCGCCTATGGGGCAGATCGTAATCGGTGGCACGTTGGCTCATGCCGAAGATTTATAGGCGAGGTGGCTTTGTCTGGTCGTCCCACCTTGCTTTTCATCATGTGGACAAATGTTACCTCGGCGAATGCGGGGCCGGAGTGCTGGTTTCTGATATGCCTGGGCCAGCACTTCGATCTCCTCTTCTGGTTTCTCTACTCTTCTTGGCGCCGGGGCCCGTGCCTACTTGGGCACCCAAATCTGTTTAAATATGATTGGCTTAGGGGCCAACCCTCCCTTTGATTCAGACTCGAAGCGGTCCCTTCTTCGTTGGGCCAGCGCCTGAAAGGAGTTACGCACTGGCACCGTGAAAATCACCCTATCAGGCGTGATCTTGGCATGTCGGCCATTTAGAAAAACTCGAACGCCTCCAATGAGTATAGATTTGCCTGAAGTGGAGAGCCGGCTCTGCAGTGCACCGGTGCTCCTCTTGGCCGCCCTCCTAGCAGCCAATGTGGGCTTCTTGCCATTTGAAGCGCAAAAGTCATCATGGTGGACGTAACAAGCCACTACTTCAGTCTTCATTGGTGTCATCATTGCAGCGGTGACGGGCTTTATCTCTTAGACGTCCAGGAGGTCCACGAAGGCCACCCCCAAGAAGTTGGAAAAGCTGACAACTGGCGGGAAATCGCCAAACTTGATCGCACAACAAGGTAGCCATGATCGGCATGGCTGGCAATGACAAGCGGTCCGAAGGAAACAACCATTGCGATCTTCAAGATGTAACTCCCTCCTGTAATTTCAAATTAAGGAAGTTAGAATTTTAGGAAAAGGCCGTCGGGCCCCTAATCCTGTCGAGAAGATGAAAGGAGGTTCTAGTCCCATTGGGCGTGCCAGACTTGTAGACTCACTCTTATCATTTTTAAAAATTATTGTATCTTTGTATCGTTTATCTTTTATATCGATTTATCAGTGTGTGGGCGTGCTAGTCACATAGTGACAATATGTTCAGGCTCCGAGACTGGAGTGGTCCAGAGCCAGTGGTGCATGCCGTCTGACTATTCAGACAAAAGTGGGTATTGTCCAATGGAGGGCTCATAAGTCACGGAGAGTTGAGTGTATAATCGATAAAACTCCGAGAAAAGTGGGACTATACTCGCGGAATGGAATATAATTCCGTCGACAAATAACCCATATTAAACAGAATCACAGGTAAATAGCGCCTCTTCTCAGGTCGCCAGTTACTGAATTGGCGCCTGCGACAGGGTCGCTAATCATTAAATTGACGCCTTTCAATACTATCGTCAATTTCATATTTCATCTGTTTCTGAATATTCAAATATTTCAATTAATAATTGGCGCCCTAGTAAGGGTCGCTGTTCAATAAAATGACGACAGTGTTGTTGTCGCAGATTCACATTTTTCAGAAGACTATAATTAAAATAATCATTTTCCAGAATTTGACGCCTCTAGCAAGGGCGTTAATTTAAAATATGACGTCTCTGTCAAGGGCGTTAAATAGGAATGAAATGCCTCTGTCAAAGGCGTTAATTCAGTAAGGCACAGATATGATCATGAACAGTTTAATTCTATTAAAACAGGAATCAATCAGGAATGCAGGAATAGGGTCATGTACAGAAAGATATCAAGGTGCTAGAAATAATTTTATGTAATTTATTAGACATCAATGATCAAAGTTATTAAATTTTGAAGATTCGTTCAATTATTAAATATAGTTCAAAATAGCGTCTAACAGAAGGGCGTCAGTTAAAAGACGTCGATCTGACAGGCATTACAATACAAAATGTCTAAACAAAATAGCGACATAAACACATGCGTCTGTTAATTAACGCCTTTAACAAGGTCACGATTAAAGTAACTAACGCCTTTGTCAAGGCCGTTATTCAATTTTAAAACAGAAACGGGAAAACAGAAATATATGTATGCATGCTTTATCTGTGATTTACTCCAGTATTTGAAAGTTTAAGAATCCCTACCTTGTTGGGTGTGATGAACTGGGTATTGTGGAGAAGAAAGTAAAAAAGTCTCTGCTCCTGAACAAGAACAGCAGCAGCACACAACAACAGCAACGGCAGGAAGAACAGATGAAGAAGAAGCAGGAAGGCTCCTACAACAGCAAGAGCAAAAGGACTTGCTTTCCGTGATTTCTAGTTGAAGAGATTGCCAAAGTTCTCCTCCGGGGTTCCTGTACGTTACAGAAACAGAAGAAGGAGTAAGAGAAGAGGAGAACGCACTGGGAGAAGAAGAACTAAGGAAGAAACTTACCGTGGCTTGAGTAAACTGACGAACAGAGGGTTACAGTGGAGGAGAAAGGATATTTATAGGACTTTTTAGAGTCCTTAATGGGTTAGTGTTTGGGTAGGAAAAGTATTTCCCGTGTTAATCCTTTCCCTAGTTGATCATTACCCCCATTAAGCTCCCAGTTCGATTTACGATTCTTTGATGAATAGCGCCTTGTTAAGGGGCGCTATTTAAATTGGCGACTGTTAGAGGGGCGTTATTAAAGAAATTGACGCCTGGAAGGAAACGCTCCGTTTCAGTAATTGGCGTCACTGACAGGGGCGCGATTTAATTATTTATTACAAATAGGATTCTTTCCGTCTTATCCGGATAAATTGACGCCACTCTTGAGGTCCGTCAATTGTTGAATTGACGACTTTGTGAGGGACGTTTTTTTATTAATTAGCACCTTTCAGAAAGTCGCTACTTATAGTTTATTTAAAAATTTTACTATTTATAATTCAGGGTTGCTACACCCTCCCCTACTTAAAAGAATTTGGTCCCCAAATTCAATTGTATGGGACGTGGAGAGTGTAGGGAATGTACCTCTTAGAATAGATCGGGGAAACGCTTTCTCATTGATTCCTCGGTCTCCCATGTTGCTTCCTGTTCTGAGTGCTTGTTTCATTGCACCTTTATCATGGGAATAGTTTTGTTCCTTAATGTGCGCACCTCTTGGTCGAGAATCTTCATTGGTCTTTGTTTATAAGTGAGATTCTTCTGGATTACCAAGTCTCCATGATCAATAATATGCGATGGATCGTGCACATACTTCTTTAACATGGAAATGTGGAATACATTATGTACCTCGGACCATTGAGGCGGTAGAGCGATGCGGTAAGCAACCTCACCAACTCTTTCCAATACTTCAAATGGTCCGATAAATCTTGGCGTGAGCTTTCTAGGGCAGTTTCTTCATTCTTTTGCATGGTTGCATAGAGCTCAGCCACTGTGACCAACCTTTTGGTGACGTGGAACCGCTCCCGAAATTTTCTTTGCAAATTCGGCCAGTCGTTAACAGACCCCGTCGGCAAGTTCGAGTACCATTAGAAGGTGAGCCTCGTGAGTGAGGACCCGAAGAACTTCAGCAGGTATGATTCATCGGTCGCCAGATTGCCCATCACATTGATGTAATAGGCCATGTGTTCCTTTGGCGATCCCTGGCCATTAAATTTGTTGAAATTTGGCATCTTGGTAACGCCGGGAGGCAATCTCTTTGCCGCATGATGGACAGGGTAAGGTACCTTGTACACATCATACGAGGCATATTCTTCACTACCCCGATCGGCCAGTTTCATTTCGACTATCTGCTCGATCATGAGCTTGCTAGCCATCACCGGGTCCACTGCTTCAGGGTAGAAATGAGCCGGCTACATCTGTGGTGTTGCCAACACCGTCGCCTGCGGTACAGTGGCAGTTCCTTGGTGTTGAGGAGCCAGAGGGGTTATTGGGGCCATGCCCCCAGCATCATTGGGGATTAGCTGAGAAGCCGTCATCTTAGGTGAACCCTCAAATTCTCTGGCGCCTTGCCTAGATGTTTCTGGAGGAGGTTTGACCTGCTTTGAGGCAGAAGCATGCATGGTCAGTTCACCCACTTGTCGCTTCAGAGCTTCGATCTCTTGCTGGTAGGCTTGGAGCAGCATCAGTATCGTCAGGTCAGGGGTGGATGGGCTAGGAGCTTGGCCTCCCCCTTCTGTCAGAGTATCTAGAGAAGGTGCTAGCCTTTCTCCTTTGTCTCCAGTGGTAATTACGTTCGCCGCATGGCGACCGCATCTGAACTCATTTCACTGACGAGGGCCTGTATTACTTCGGCTGTGGCTCTTCCTCTTCTGGTGACGGGACACAGCCTCTCAGCAAGCATGGCCACTTCTTCTCGGTCTTCGGGGAGGGCCCCATATTGGCTGGCCACTCCGGCCATATTGCAGGTATAAACCCGCATCTTCTTGTTTCTTCGGGTCACTTTCCTGGTTGACTGTCTAGGGAAAGTTAGCATGTCAAACACCGAGATCCTCGACTGGGCTTCTTCACGGAGGGATGGCCCATAGCATTTTGACTCTGTGTCTTCGATGTCTTCTGGGTTGACTTGTTGCCCCCGGTCTCTCTCGACATCATTCACGGCTTCTAGAAGCCACTGAGTTCCTAGCAGGGTGTTTCCAAGGCCGCGGAGATATCCCCGTACAGCCTGAGTGATATCGTCTCGTCCCTAGGTGGGGCAGACGGTCGATGGTGATGCTTGCACTGGCAGCTTGTAGGCGAGGCGCCTCCGCTCGTACATCCTGCTACATCTTCCTTCATTTGGATAGGCACTCGCCTGTCAGCCATGGGCACGAAAGGCCAGTTTTCGAGATGCTTGAGCTGACGCCTTGCTCTCCTCTTCTTCATCTTCCTTCTTTTTTTTCTCAAGTCGGTCAGCCCTGACGGGCTCTAGTTGGGTTGGGGCTGGGACTCGCCTCTTGGGCACCCATGCTTGCTTGAATTTAGTCAACTTCTGGGCCGACTCTTGCTTTAACATGGGCCTGGTGTGGCCCTCTCACTCCCGAGCTAGTGCTTGGAACCGATTACGCACCGGCACCATCGGGATCACCCTGTCGGGCAAGACCGTGGCCTAGTGGCCATTCAGGTACACTCGGACTCCTTCGATCATCACAGATTTGCCCGAGAGGGAAAGCCGGCCTTGCGGCGTGCTAGCAGTCCTCCTTGCCACCCTCCTGGCAACCGAAGTGCGCTTCTTCTTCGCTTCAATGTGGTAGACATAGCAGCCCACCATCTTCATGGCTTTAGGTGTCGCCTCCACGGGGGTGACGGGCTCGGCCTCCTTGACGTCCAGGAGGTCAACGAACATAATCCCGAGGAAGTTGGGGAAGCCAACGACTGGGGGAAAGTCACCGAACTGCATCGGCACTGCTAAGTAGCCATGCTCCGCATGGCTCTCCACAGCCAATGGACCGAAAGTGACAGCCATTGGTTCTTCAGAAATGAATCCCTCCTGTAATTTCAAAAAATGCGGAAGTTAAGATTTCGGGCTGGCCTTCGTAGATATGCTGAAAGTGGAACCCTCGGAGCCCGTCGAGGGAGCTGTGAAGAAGGTGGAGCCTCTAAAGGCTCGATGCTACCATGACTCACTTAAGAGTCCAATTCAGGTCGCCAGCTGTCTGGTGCACCATGCCGTCCTCGGGGCTCGCCCCGATACTATCAACAAGAACTCTGGAGGTCGCCAGCGCAAAGAACTTCGAAGGAGTACTGCTGTGGTTACTGGATCCCTTTCTCACTCTGGCAAATCCATGATGGTTGGCGGCGTCTGTGTCTTCCTTGACAGACGTGATGCCTGAATAGTCCCAGACTGGGTCATCCCTAATGTCCCAGTCCGTAATTCATACCAAGCCCTCGTTGGAAGGAGGGTGGAAAGAGAAGAAGCCGGCCGCTATGGCCAGGAGAGGCTAGCCCTGAGGCCAAGGAGGTTCAAACAGGTGTGGGTCCCTAAGAGGGTCCAGCCTGTCCAACAAGCTACACCAGTATGCCACCGTCCTGCTCGTGACGAAGCGCAAGAGAAGAAGGAGAGGGGTCTGGCCCCGAAACTGGAGAAAGCGATTGCGGACCCTCCACGCCGTGGAAGCTTCCGAGCCTGCGCCCGACAAGCCAATGTCACTGTTGTGGGATGAAGATTTCAGTAGCCTGTTGACCGGGTTCAACTTGCTTATATCCCTCCTGTGGGAGGCCGACAATTGTCCCCCATCCTACATCAGGGACAAGGGCAAGAAGAGATGACCACCATGGTCAAGAACTATTTCCGAGGGCTAGGCAACCTCTCACTTGGGCAGCAGCGACTGATGCAGGCAATCGCGGCTAATGAAGGCTACTGCCTACCAATGGTAGTTGAAGAAGAAGAAAAGGAAAGAAGGATGGCATCGTCGATTGACGACAACTGTTATGAAGATGGCTTTGAGATCGAAGCCGATGAAACCACCCCGCCGTGGGAAGAGAAAGAAAGAATTTCTGTGTTCGAGAGGCTGACCTTTCTAGATCAAGCCAGAAGGAAGGTCCATCGGCGGAGAAGAAGGATGCAGGTTTTCACCTACAATATGGCTGGCACATTCAGCCAATATGGAGGGCTGCCTGAAGACCCTCATGAGTTGGCTCGATTGGCCGCAAGGCCGAGGGCGAACACTCGGAGAATCGAGGCTGCAAGACGCCTGCTGGTGATAGCTAAGGGCAAGCAACCTCTGACCTACCACCAGCAGGATGATGAAGCTACCCTTCTATTTGCCAATGTGGTGACGGCGAAAGAAGATGACAATGTTCTCCTCGACATCCTGCCCAAAGGTACGCCCGGGGAAGCAACAGAGGCCATCCCCAGCACTGCAACCATAGACCGGTCGGTCCTAATGCTACTCCAAAGGTACCGGCAAGAGATAGACTTGCTGAAGAAGCAGCTGATGGAGAAAACTGAACAATCATCAGCTTCCAAGCCTCCCAAAGTTCAGTGTGAATCGTCTAGGGGAACCGTCCATCAGGCTAACCCTCCACCACTCTATACTTTGCCTCAGCCATCAGAGCCAAGCTTGGCAACAAATCAACAGTGGTCACCACAGCCGCTGATGCCGCCAGTGCTCCCTCAGGTGCACCAGACGCCTCCGCTGCTACGTCCTCCATAGGCGACCACCTTGGTCACCCCTTACCTGTAGCCGACGCACTTCACCCCGAGCCATTCTATCCCATGGTCATGAACCGAATGATGGTGGAGAGAATGATAGAGCTGAAGCTAGCAGAAAGAAGTAAAGGCGACTATGTCACGTTTGATGCCTATCGGGTACCATACCGGTCGCATCATGCTACCAAGCGGCTCCCTCCTGGGATCAGCAAGCCACTGAAGTGCGACAAGTTCAACGGGAAGGGATCCCCAAAAGAGCACGTCGCCTATTATATGGCCGTCATGGGTGATCTGGCCACCGACGAGTCATATTTGCTGAAGTTTTTCAGGTCCTCGCTGACGGGGCTCACATTTGATTGGTACTCCCACCTCCCAGCTGGGTCGATCAGCGACTGGTCGGACATGTAGAGGAAGTTCAAAGAAAGATTCCATGTTACAGAGAGGGAGGTCACAGTGGCCAAACTCTACTCAACAAAGCAGAGGGCAGATGAGCCGGCTACACAACTTCACGCCTTGATGGAGCCTCGCCCATTCGCCCGGTGGGGGGTGGACATACTAGGCCCCTTTCCCGAAGCGCAAGGGAGGAAGAAATTCCTCATAGTCGCCATCGACTATTTCACCAAATGGATAGAGGCTAAGCCAGTAGGGAAGATTACGAGCGAAGCAACATGGAAGTTCATGTTGCGAAGCATCATCTGCCGATTTGGGATCCCAAGAGTCCTCACAACCGACAATGGCAAGTAGTTCGAGAGAACCGCCTTCCAGGAAAAGTGCTCGTGCCCAGCCGTCGCATCGACCAATTGGTCAATCCATGGCATGGGGAAGCTATCCTTGGGGGTGGCTTTATTAAGGTCGGTGTAGTCTACACACATTCACCATTTTCCATTGTTCTTGGGGACTAGGACCACTTTGGCCACCCAGTCTGAATACTGAGTAGGCCTGAGTAGCCTTGAGCGCAACTTCTCATTCACTTGTTCCCTAATCATAGCCTGTCGCTCAGGGTTGCATCACCTTCGGTGCTACTGTACCGGGCGGTAGGTAGGGTCCAACCTAAGTTGGTGTGTGATGACCTCCGACGGGATGCCGGGGAGCTCATCTTCAGACCACACAAACACATCTTGGTTGGACGCGAGGAAGCTCGCATAGGCTTGCTTGTCGTGCTTGGACAGGGTAGCACCGATCCTCAACGTTTTGCTTGGGTCATCCCCTACTTGGATGAGATGCAGGTCTTCGGCCAGTGCACTCTCGCTTGGACCTGGGTCCTTGCTTCTTGCTTTCTTCTCTGGCAACACCTCCTCAGGCTGTCGGTCGCGTGTCAAAATGAGGTAGCACCTCTTAGACTCCCTTTAATCTCCTCGGACCTCCCCCACCCCCCAGGGTAATTTAAGATTTTGGTGATAGGAGGAGGGGATGTCACGTAGTGTGTCGAGGATTACTCGCCCAATGATAGCATTATACCCTGTCATTGCACGGACTATGATAAAGTCAGTGAGGAAGGTTACCTCTTTTGGCACGATCCTGAATGTGATCGGGAGCGAGATGCATCCTTCTGGATGGACAGTAGTGCCAGAGAATCTATATAATGGTGTATGCAGAGGCGCGAGCCGATACAAGTCCACACCCATAAGTACAAGACATTAGTACGTAATAACATCTGGACCACTTCCATTATCCACTAATATGCGACACACGGTACATTGGTTAATGGTGGCTGAGACCACCAGAGCGTTAGAGTGGGGGGTGGTCACACCATCCAGATCATTCTCGGAGAAGACAATGGGATCTCCTAGGTGACCTGGGGGGGTGGCCTCCTATCGGGTGTTCTCGCCTCACTCCGAGAAGCCCGTGGCTGATGCATACCGCCGTCGCCTGCTCGCGCTATCTCCTCCCGCAGCTGGGCCCCCAGACATCATCAAGATCACCTTACCATTGGGCCAGTTGTCGATTAGCGGGGGCACCCTCTGTCACTTCTCGGCAGCTTTGGCGAGGAACTTATTGAGGAGTCCTCTGCGGATGAGATCCTCGATGGCATTCCTCAAGTTGATGCAGTCGGTCATGTCGTGGCCGTGGTTGCGATGGTAATGATAGTACTTCTTCTTACTCCTTGAGTTTGGATCTGACTTCATCTGGGGAGGCCATTTGAGGAATGGCTCCTCGCGGATTTCCATCAGGATCTGATCAGGCGGAGCCATCAAGGGCGTGTAATGGCGGTAGTTATCCCTCTCTCTTTCAGGGCGATCGCGGCAGTCTCTGTCACGTCGCTCTCACTTGTTTCGCCCTTCTTGTGGTGACTCGGTAGATATCTTCTGGTCGAATCGGTCAGTTCCGGCCACGTGACCTAGGGCCATAGTGTTCTCCTCGCAGCGAGCATGCTTCTGTGCTAAGGCGAGGAGATCAAGGAGGGTCGTCGGGGCTTCGACTCCATGGGCACGCCGAAGGATGTGGTCCCGTGTCCCCTGGGTAAGTGTCGTAGTTGCAATGCCGACGTCGAGGTGTGGGATCTGGAGTGCCTCTGCACGAAAGTGGGAGACAAAATCCCACAGCGTTTCCTCCTTTCCGTTCCTGAGGATGAGCAGGGCCACCGCTGATCTGGCCACCCTTCGACAGCCAACGAGTCCTTCTCGATCAAGAAGATGTCCTAGTAGGCGAGACCAGGACAGACTCTTCTAGCCCTTCTCGTCCTCCCCCTATTCTACCTCTATCTTCGACACTCGAGGATAGGAAGGGGAAGCAAAAGTTGAGCGAGACCTCAGCTCCGCTGAACTAGGTTCTCCCTACAGCTCGCAGGTCAGGTCCACCATCACAAAGGCCATCCGACGTGCGAGATCAAGACAGATACCAAGGGTAACAAGGCCCCCAGACGTCATTAGGTGTCATCCGACCCTATTCGCAGCCAGACCACAGGGGTCCGATCGTGAAGCAAGATGTTGGTCATGCTCCTCAGGTCCCTCCTCAGCAGAAATCCCAGCCACTACGGCTAAGGCATCAAACCGCGCACATGTCTTCGGACACCAGCCCCAGTACACCAGTTCAACTGAGAAAGCCTTCCCAGCCATCGCGGCTAAGGCATCAAATCGTGCACATGTCTTTGAACACCAGCCCCAGTACACCAGTTCAACAGGGAAAACCTTTCCCGCCACCGCGGCTAAGGCATCAAACCGTGCATACGTCCTCGGACGCCAGCACGAGTCAACCGGTTCCTAGTAAACTCCCACACCAACTGCGACAAAGGCAACAAGCCATGTCTACATCTTCGGACGCCAGTCCCAGCATCCCTACTTACCAGGAACTACCACTCGAAGTCATCGAGTAGGCTATCAATGCTACCTTCCAACTATAACAATCGAAAGGTGCCTGGATTGAGCTCTGGACAAAGAGGAGTCACCGACCTCGCCTGGCCAGCTCATCGGCTCGATGGTATCCCCGTGCGGACCTGTCAGCTCCGGTTCCAGTGCCTCCTCCTCCTACTCCCCTGGAGACTGCCATCACCAAGAAACAGGAAAGGAATAGAACGAAGAATCTCAAAAGGCGGCTCAAGAAGCAAGCTGAACAAGTGGCTGCCTTGCAGTCCCCAGCAGCGCTGACGCTTCTCCAGAGGTTATAGCGGCTCATCGACAACTTGGAGGAATACATTCCTCTTCGCCCTACCAGGCCCATCCCACTCGATAGCTACATCCCATGGGAAGACATGTAGAAATGAGCTCGCCTCCGGGACTGGGTCCAAGGAATGATCCAGAAGGTCAAGGAAGGCAAAAATCTCCGCGTTCCGGAAGGGCTCACCTTGTTCTATAAGGACAAGGAGATCACCATGGAACAGCTGGAACAGATGCTTCGTGACTGCACCTGTAACATGGTGACCATCCCACCCCCAGACAATATCAACGCCTCCCGGCGAGGTGAGCCAGTAGCGTCCAGAACCAGACAAAGGGCTGCGGCTCCACACAGATCACAACCAGCCCCAGAGCACACCGGCCATGGCCGAGGTCGTGGTCGTGGACCTAGCAGAGGTCGCGGCAAAGCCCCTGAGCTGTCTCTTCGCCCCTCTCCCTTCAATCCCGAATGGGTTATCCTCCTCCGAGGAGAACAACCTGCCCCGATCCCACCAATAGAGATCCGGGGGCAACCCAGCATCTTCGACCCGGCTGGCGTCGAGGGGACTGTCGCTAGCATTCCAGTCCCAGCACCAGCTCTGACCTACCCTGCAGAACAAGTAGGACAATCCGGCAAGGATGGACCAGCCCCTCAGCCTTCTTTGGAAGAGCCGTCATTGGCCTCCCTCTTCCAAGAGTCTGTGGCTGGTCACAGTCAGCCTGATCCTAGTAACAAGGGCAAGGTGGTGCAACTCCCTGACGAGGATCGGCGCGACAGCTCACAGCAGATCCAGCCTGACATATTACCGTCATTGGAGGATGCTCGAGCTCGAGCTAACCGGAAGGTCCTCCACCAGATGAAGCGTTTCCCTGCCAGCATCACAATCCGGGAAGCCATCGCTTAGAGTAAAGATCTGAGGGAAACCCTTATCAAGATACTTCAAGAGCTGGAAGTCTATAAAGCGCATGCGGCAGAAATAAAAGCTGCCACGTATGAAGCTTTCACAGCCACTATCACCTTTACGGAGAAAGACTTTTTGCTCTCTCCTTCGTGCCATAATCGACCCCTCTACATGAAGGACAAAATTAATGGGCATGAAGTAAATCGGATTCTGGTGGATGCCAGTGCAGCTGTCAACATCCATTATTTTTATTGTGGTAGACATGGTCACATTCTGCATGATTGTTTTATCTTGAGGAATGATGAGCTAAGAGCAGGGAATCATGTGAAAGGGCAAGGGAAGGAATAGGTCAATGTTGGCAGAAGACGTGCTCAGCACAACTCTGCTCAAAATCCCATGGGTAGTCAGATGCGTCGACGCACACAGAAAGGCAGATCGACGCACTCAACAGTAGACAGAAAAAAAAGAAGTCTGCCTCCTCGCTGCTTCCTCTGTGGTAAAATTGGCCACAGTCCAAGACTACTGGCATCTAAGGGGAAGGTATCAATTTCATTCCAAGAATGCTAACTATCTTGCTCACCCACAAAAGTCTAATGCACACCCACATGCACATAAGAAGGATGCTCAATCTTTTGTGCGTTGTTTCTACTATGGGAAAAATGGGCATGAAATGTATGATTGTCATACAATGAAGGAGGATGATTTGATTGCCCTGAATGGGATAAGTCATGCTGCTAGACATGGAACTAACCTGCAAAGACTCAAGCAAGCTTGGGTACCTAAACCTTTCAAATGAGACTTTTGTTGGAACCTTGGTTTTGATGATGTCACACTATGAATCATATTGATGCATGAGTACATGAAAATCTTGTGTTTGATGTGCCGAAAACTATGGTTGATGAGAAGTGTACTGATGCCTTCCTTATTGCTTATAAATTAGTCCATATATACAGCAAAGTCGATGTATGTGTGGTCATCAGAGTCATCATGCATATAAGGTCAATACACTGTCATACATTGTTGCACTGCTTCACATGTCAGGTCAATGCACATATTCATGAAGAATCTATCGAGTCAATGCATGATAGAACAGGCCGATGCGTATAAGGAAATAAGTCAAAGCATATTCATACATTCATTTCATTAAACAGGTTGCGCGCAGACTCACTCTGTAATATAGGTCAGTGCATAAGAGTGCACAAGTTCATACAAGTCTGTGCAAATACAGTATGAAGGTCTGACCACCTTCATGTAAGTTAGTACTCATAAATGCCCTCAAGTCTGAGCACCTTTACATAAGGTCGGTGCACATACGCATTTTCATAGCATGAAGGTCTGAGCACCTTCAAACAAGTCAGTGCACATGCACTACTTTGCTCTGACAAGTCGGTGCATCTACTGTTGTCTTACTAAGACAAGTCGAAGCACCGTACTACAGTCAGTGCATTTGCATGCATCAGGTCAGAGCACACTAGGCATGGTCGGAACACATGGCTTATACAAGTCTGAGCACATGCATTCCAAGTCAGAGCACATGCATATAGAGTCAGTGCACACACACATGATTACAGGTATAAGGTCAGAGCACCTTCTCTAGTCAGAACACATGCACATGCAAGGTCTGAGCATATCAGTGGAAGGTCGATGCAAATTTGTTTCGGTCTGCAGCCAAGTCTACACACATTCCTACATTTACACTTCAAGGTCAGAGCACATGCCATTATTGTATGCAAAAGTCGATGCACTTTACTTAACATGCTTTACAAGGTCCATGCACATACAACATTTAGAGTCTGAGCACATTTTTGGTCTGTGCATGTGCAGAGCATAGGTTTGTGCACATGTATAAAGTAAGTCTGTGCACATGCATTGTCTTGTGTTTCAAGGTCTGTGCATCCTAAGTTTAATCTTTTATTTTTGTCATGATTCAAGTCTCATAGGTCAATGCATATTGAATATCCACCTATGATACCAAGGTGTTTGATGAAATGCTTTCTATCCTATTGGCAAGAGCTTAAGTGTGAAGAGCCCCAAAGCTACAGAAAGAATCAGGATCAAACACCTGTGTGGCATAAAAGTGAACTTCATCCCCTACTCGTGCAAGTTAAGTAAGACACGTGATCCAAGATTTCAGTTAGGGGCATGTGAACCCATGAAGCTTATGATTGGGCACGTGATCCAAGGCAATCATTTGATCAGAATTATTCTACCACGTGGACAGCGCGCCTTCATCTCCTGACACGTGGACTTCAGCGGAGCACTTCGTTTCACTTTTTCCTGAGCGGGAATGTGTATCCCATGCGCGCCTTTCATGAGCCTATAAGTAAGAAGCCAGGTCGCTCAAATTAAGAGAGGAATAGTTGATATAACATTAACACATGAAAATCACTATTATTTTTAGTATTTTTTATGATTTTACGATTATTTTCTTCTCTATTAAGGCTTACACCTCATTGTGCCTTACGGCTTACACCTTATGAGGCTTACAGAAAGCACCTCACAACCGCCTCAAGACCTTTTAAACTATGATAAAGACCATGTGAGCGGCCGTATGTCTGTCTTGTTGCTTCCCTACTATTTTGATGATGTCATAGACTATTTGTCAACATCTTGTTTGATCTGTCATTTAATCACTTTTAATTGCTGTGCTTAACTTCAGACTCATTTGCCTTAAGATTCAATGCATTGTTTATCAGTATGCATATCATCCTTGTGCATCTTTTGTTTTATGCACTCTTTGTGTCCATGCATACACTAACTCTATGCATATTAAGTCAGTGCATGTATTTTCTTCAAAGCCCATGCACATTGTCCAAGTCCGTGCACGTTTGGGTCTATGCGTCGCCTGACAAGTCCATGCAAGTCTTAGTATACACTTAGAGTCAATGCATATACTCGATGCAAGTTTGAGCATGTTGCACGCCTTCTAGGCTAAGTCGGTGCATGGTCCGTGCATCTCCTGTAGCAAGTCCTTGCATATAGAATCTTAGGCTCAATCCAAGTCAGAGCAACTCCTATAGCAAGTCCTTACATATAGAGTTTTAGGCTCAGTCCAAGTCAGAGCATACACTGTAGCAAGGTCAGAGCACATCTGCCTTAGCCATGGAGAGTCCGAGCTACACTTCAGCAAGTCCGTGCATGGTCTGTGCACACACATAAAGTTCATGCACATTCCACCGGCTTACACATTCTAAGTCCGTGCACATACCACCGACCCGCATGATTAAAGTCTGTGCACACTCTTCCAAGTCCGTGGATGTATTAAACAGGTCCGTGCACGTTGTTCTTCCAAGTCTGTGGATGTCTTAAACAGGTCCGTGCACGTTGCTCTTCCAAGTCCGTGCACACTCTTGTTAAGTCCGTGCACGTTCAAACAAGTCCGTGCATGTACAGTCTTTGCATAGTAAGTCCGTGCACATTGCATCCACTGCATGGCAAGTCCGTGCATGCCTTATCCAAGTCCGTGGATGAACAGTCCAATGCATAGCAAGTCCATGCAAATGAGTCCATGCATGTTCTGGCCTTGGTCAAGAACACAAGTCCGTGCATGCCTTGTCCAAGTCCAGCCCCTTTTTTTGAATAGTGGTAGAGCCTTTTTCGGTGGAGTCCCTCGAAGCATCGAGGGGAGCTGAAGGGGCGACTTTGTTGTCGGAGCTTGATGCACCTACAAGCCTCCAAGTGTAGATTTGACTATAGAGGTAGGTTCTTCATGAAGTTCTCCTTCAGAGGTGACGGAGCCATCTCCTTCTTTAACAAAAGAGATTGGTCTCCTTTCAAGGGGTGTTGAATTTGCTTTCGAGCAAGCTCGGAGTTTGTCGTTTTAACTTCTCCCGAGGATGAGACTTCTACAGGATCAGGTTCCCTTTTCTTTGTTTTATACAATGTTGCTTTCAACTACTTGTGTTATAACGCCCTTTTTCCTTAGGTGCCATCAGCATAGAAACAGATCCCGCCGAGCCTTCTTTACCATTGGCTTTCAAGCTTCTTGCAACTATTAGCTCCCTATGGTGTCCGTGGGTATCTTTACCTTTACAGCTGCAAATATTTGCTTCATTCACACTTTCTGATTGATGCATTCGTTGATCTTTTGCTTTGGTCAACAGTAGATTTATCTATGGCAAAGCCCCTTGATGCCTCGGCAAGGGTTAGCGAGGGGCCTTTGATGGTGGAGCATGATGCGCCTGTGAGTTCACAGGACGTGGAGGCTGAAGTAGTTGCATAGCCATTGACGACCTCTCTGTTGATTACATTGAGGTTGCAGGGGCACGTGATTCCCCGCCCTCACCTGGGGAGAGAGTTCATGGCCTTTGTAGAAGTGTTATCCTTCCTCTGCTTTTTTTTTGGAACACTCATGGTGTCGGTGGGACAAAAAAGATTTGGGATTTAACGAGGATAACCTGATTGGCATTCATAGTTTGAACTTTGGGTTGACGGATCTTCATGGCTTGTGCTCAAAGGTTTGGAATTTAAGTTAACTGACTAATTTCCTTTATTTAACCCCCCTCTCTCTCCTCTCACTCACGCCATCTCACTCTCTCTCTCTCCCGTTCTCTCTCGTTCTCTCGTTTCCTCGGCTCCGACTGTAGACGGAGGCGACCGCGGTCAAGCTGACGATGCCGGGGAGCTGCTGAGACGCGTGATGGAGGCGTGGCGTTGGCGCGATCCCGTTCGTGGATTCAAAGCCGACGTGGGCGGTTCGCATTGTGATTTTTGACGCAGTTTAGTCACTTCGACGCTCGATTTCTTCGGTGGAGGTAGGGAGACGGATCACCACTTCCTCCTGCACATTTTCCCTGCTTTTGTGCGTGGTTAGGTGCTCGATTAGGTGAGATCGGGCCAGTTTAGGTAAAACTGCTATTTTCAAGGTTTGTAGGGTTCACTGGAAAATGGTGACGGTTTGCAGTATAATTACTGTCAAAATGACCATCGGGATGTCAGGATCTCATACCCGCCAGTTTCGTGTCGATTGGTCGTCATTCGGGGCCGGTAGGAGTCCGGGAATCTCGGTGACCCAATTTGGGTCGATTCGTCAGAATCTCCCCGATCTCATGTTTTGATGTGTGCATGTGGCATTTTTAGCTCCTAGACGTCTTCTGTTGTCGTGAGGCTTTGTTTCCCCTGCGCTTCAGCGTGAATGGGGCATGGAACGGGCCGATTAGGCTTTTCCACTGTTTTGCTCACTAGACCAGTGTGGCGGTCGTACCGGAGATCGTCACAGTCTCTGATGGTTCCACGATAGACAGTCACATGCCTTTGAGCATGTAGGTCAGCTGTGGCTGTGGACGTGTGACGGTCCAGTATTGGAGCATCACAGTCCCCTGATGCCTCGTTGTTGGTGCATCACAGCCCTCTCATCCTCGATGTTCATGTCAGTCGGTTCACTTTGACGGTCTTGCCTTAGACCGCCAGAGTACTGTGGCCTGTCTTCTTTGGACCGTCACAATGTGTTTGACGAGTTTAACTGGCTACGTTGGTTGGCTTTAACGGCCCAACCCCCATGCGCCAGGGTTCTATAACGTGTCCACATTGGACTGCCACATGCCATTCATCCGAGTTATGTTTTAGGCCTGTTCGCCTTGACGGCCCAATCTGGGTGCGTCAGAGTGTGTAACGCACCTATAGTAGGCCGTTACAGTCCTGTTGGCCGTGATGGCCGGTTCTATTTTGTGTTCATCCATGTGTCGGTCTGTCTTAAGTTCTGTAGTAGGGCGGTGTCCGTGATGACTCATTCCTCGACCATCACATCCGTGTGGCATGCCTTTATTAAACTACCGCAGTCCTATCTCCTCTAGAGTGTAACGGCTCATCCTTAGACCATCACCTCTGTGTAGCGGTCTAAAGGTGGAGCGTTACAACCCTAGAGTCCTGCTTTTCACTGTCTTGGTTTCTGATTGTCTTGGCTTGTCCTTGTGGTCTACTCACTTTTCCGTGGATGTCTCTTGACATCCTATGAAGGTCAAGACTACGTTATAAGGCAGCCAGGAGTCTTCTTGCTTATGGTAGGATTCTCTTTCCTGCTGTAGAGTTGTTATTGTCTGGTTCCGGTCAACCCGGGGTCACCGAGTGGTTGACACGTAACCTTGTGTGTCTCGACGGTTCTGTCCAGTTCGAGACGTGATTCTGACTGTAGTAAGGCATCGACTTACCTTGTTCTACACATCCAGGTGTGTTGAGGGTTCTCGGTGTTCCCTCAGGTCTTCGCGTGTCATTTCCCCCGACATCGTCATATTCTCTGGCTTAGGATTAAACCGATTGGCGACTTGTTCTGCTATTAGTGACGATCTTGCCTCTGAGTCATCTGACTCAAGGATCGTTACGTGAGTAGGTCTAGTTGCCTTGTCATGAGTTGTCAATAGTGGCTGTGCAGCCATTGGTGCTTCGAAGTACGTGTGACAGTGCTCTCGTGCCTATCTATACTTTCACACATGTGTTTTGAGTCTCCATGTCTTGTGAGCCTTCACTAGTCATAGCCTTACATCACGTTACGGCGTGACGGCTCTTGTAGCAGGGCACTTTCCTGATGTACGGTTCTTAAGCTAGTTCCGTGGGCCCCCGGTCCAACCGTAGCATCCTTCGGAGGGGGAATACTAGCTAGAGGCCGTTTTCATGTAAAATTTATTTTGCTTTAGTTTAAACTCACTCCACAATCCAAAATTCAAAACTTACAAATGTAAGAATTTTCCAACTAAGTAAAAAGTAAAATTACTTCCTCCTCGTGGGATCGACCCGTATTTACCACTATACTTGTATAAAATCATTTAAGTGAGTGAGTGCGGTTATATAAATTTTGAAATTTGTGTGGCACGGCTTTTTACCAACGACAGGTTGTGACGCATCAGCCTACTTGTACTTACCTGGATTGGAGAGAGGGACAGAGGAGTACCCTGATCAAGTGCCCATCGCGAGGTGATGGATGGCTCCCCGGGAGACAGGCTCCCTACGACGCCAGGTGCGAACGATCCAGGATGACCTCGATGCACTACCCTATGCATTGGCAAGACCTAACCTTGAACTTTATAAATGCAACTATATGCTTGGATGCTTAATGCTTCGAGATGCCTACTGCCTCGTAGGTGCGATGGACAGCGTACCAGGACAAGGGACACAAGGGCCAGCCGTGGGTGGTAACAGTGCTGGGCTATGTGGGGCGCGACATCTGGCTTCACTGCATGAATGTGATCGAGCCGTTGCACTACTGGCTGATCATGAGGATCGTGGGCGTCCACCAGCCAGAGGTAGAGTTCCTGACGTGGGAGAGGCCGGAGGAGCACTTGGGATGACACGCACGTGGGCTTGTAGCAGAGATTGACTGGGTCACTCGGGCAGCAGACTAAATCCAGGACTGGACCGGGCGAGGGCGAGTGGTACGAGCCTGAGTAGCCAGTGATGAGGCTTACTTGACCTCCTATGCCCGACACTACAAGGGCCAGGTCTTTCGTGGTGCACAATGACTGGTACGACTCTCAAACTCATGCTTTCTAATATGCTTATGACTATGATGCACTAATGATCGACTTTGTGCATGCAGCTTGATCCCCAGGGACGGATTGCACATCTCCAAGGGTTGCTCCACTCTACGGTTCAGCAGCGGGATGAGCTCCAACGATCCTTGGACCTCCTGGTAAGCTTCACTCGACCTTAGACCTAAAATGCCATGCTATGCTTATGAAACTAACGGGCCCTTGTATATAGCATGCCGAGGGAGCCCAGCGCCAGGGACCTGATGCACCATCCTCTTCCTCCCAGCCACCAGCAAACTAGGCTGAGCGGGATGCAGATTTTGCGTTGGCAGTAGCAAGAGCAGAGGAGGCTGAGAGGGCACTCGCCAAGAGGGTAAGCAACTCAAGGCTTCTACCTCAAAGCATATCCTTAATGAACAATAAATGACCTATGTAGATGTGTATGCAGACTTGAGAGCTAAAGGCGACATTGTTGGAGACCACCCAGAAGAGGGAGGCAGTGGAGCGCTCGCAGGCGAAGGCAAAGCAAGCCCGGCGAGAGGTCCATGACCTCAGGATTGAGTTACGGACCCTGGATCGGGTAATTCAGATGATGGGCTAAGCTCCCAAGCGGAGCACTTCCCAGAGCGGTGCACGCAACAACGCCTATAGGGACTACTTCACCGTCTCCTCTGGCCATTGGAGGAAGAGGACGAGGAGCGACGCCGATGACAGCGTGAGGAGGGGAGCACAGCCATGGAGCCAGCGGGGGTCCCGGTGAGGGGCAGACTTGATGTATATGCATGTACATGATTTTGATGCTATGCAGTGGCATGACTTTTTTCCTTCTTAAAATGATGAAGGCATGTGGACCGACACTGACTAATTGACTTTATGACTCCTATGACTGACAACATGAGAGTACGAAGGAGAGAGAGAAGGAAGGAGAGAAACTTAAGTGGGGCGGGACTTGAGAAAGCCACGACACCAAGGATAGCAGAAAAATGCAGTCACAACATGGTCGCTAAAGTGGTTTGGCGGTTGGTCGATAGGCCGCTAAGGACTGAGTGAACCATGGCCGAATGAGTGAAATTGACGGTGCATTAAAGATAGCAAAGTTCTAGAAAATGGTCTCACCATGATCGTTTACAAAGAAAAATGGCCCATCCAAGACGGTTAACCACAAAAGGGAGTATGGATCCTAGAGGCACAAAGAAATGGTTCTGGAATGACCGCTAATTAACTTAGCGGTCGTTCGATAGGCCACCTAGGCGGAGCACTGTTAACTCTGGTTGGGACTCTCTCAAAGAGTCCTAATCCATGGATAAACTCACCCAATCCGCACTGAGGCCTATCCTAACCTCTATTGAGCCTATCCTACCTCAATCCTATGGGAAAAGGTCTGGGAATTAAGGCTCTATAAGAAGGGAGGCATTCAAAATTTGAAATTCATGCAAATCTCAAATTTCAAGCCTTAAAAACCTTAGCACAATCGTTCCAACCATCATGAAGAGGGCCCTTGAAGTCAACACTATGGGTGAGGGCTCGTACGACGGGCTAAAGCCGGCCAGAAAGGAGTATGGGGTGCTGCAACGGCTGACTTCTATTCCCAATCACTTGAGCACAAGCCCCTTAAGAGAGGTAAGTCTAATGCAATTGCTTTCAAATTTGTTAACTTCCATTCAAATCTTCTTTAATCATTCTCCCTCCCCTTCTTCTTCTTTTATTTCTTTTTCTTGTCTTATCTTAGCTTCTCCCCGGCCCAAGGCGCTATTCCAACCTGAAATGTGTGGCTCCCATGATTCATGAACTCCCATTAGACGTGATCTCCATTCTAAAAGCCTGGCACCTCCATCCATTGCTTATTTTGGCCAAAAACTACCATAAACTCTCACTTGACTGGCATAGCATTTCGGCTCTAGTAGAGATATGGCATTCTCAAACCCATACATTTGTCTTTCCCATATTTGAAGCCACTATCCTTCTGGAGGAGGTCGAGACATTGTTGGCTTTCCCTAAGACTAAGGTGGGGGACGAGGACCTAGTGTGTCATACAATTCCCCTCTCTTATCCTAGGAGAATTCCTACCCAACTCAAAGGACATTAGGACCATGATTAGTTCCCAACATATCCACTTGCTCCCCATGTCCCAGTGGGTTATTGCCCACTGCAAAAATAAATGTGGGTGGTATGAGGGCATAGCGAAGGCCACTTCTATTTGCTTGTGCGAGGCCATTCTTTTCCCTACCACTGACCATCTCTTAGACATGCCAAAACTGAGCATCATTAGTGGGTTGTGGCGAGGGTTGTCCATTTCACAGGCCATCCTTTCTTACCTATATGAGGGCCTTAGTTCGGCTTCTCTTGGTGGGCCTTTGTTTGGATCCATGATCTTACTTGAGTGTTGGATGGGGGTTAGATTAAAGTTCACACTTAGGGAGGACATCTCTTCTCTCAGCCGAATTTTTGGGAGCCACCCACTCTTCTTCATTGGCGGTGCCTTCAGGTTTCCTCAACAGGTTGAGTGCAGGACTACAGACAAGAAGACTAGGGATGAATGGGGGATCTACCTCAATACTCTGCCCCTTTACTGGTTCGTGATGTGCCTAGCTTTCCTTGTTGGCATTACCCTCAGGCTTCCTAGGAGGCTTGGGTTGGACTTGAGGCTCGTGGGGAACACCACCTTACTGATGTATAGCCCCCACAGGTGCTTTCTACAGGTCAGACTCCGACGTACTATGGTTCCAACACTACCCATCTACCTACACTATAGGTGAGGAGACTTGGGACAGAGGAGGACGAGCAAGCCGTGAGGAGCGCGCTGATCATGTGGGAGATCAGCAGGACCCGCATCTTGCCAGCAAGGGTGACAGAGACTCAGGAGGAGTACCAGGCCTAGTTGAGAGAGCTATGCAAGGTTCATCCTCGCGGGGATGCCCGATTGAGGATTGAGTGATTTTTCATGATGTATAGAGTTCCATTGCTTGAATTTGATGTATTTGAGATTGAATAAATGAATGGGAGACTTTGATTAGTTTAGCTACAGATTTGATTTTCCTTTCCGTACATTTGTGTGGATTGAGATAGCTCTCGGGAGTAGAAACGGTCCGCAAAAAGACTGCTAAATGAGTAAGATAGTCAGAATCTGACCGTTATAATAAGGAAAACGGCCTCCAATAGGCCGTAATAGAGAATGATATCAGGAGAGCCCGAGGCCTTTATAGTTAAGTGTTCTTGGGTAAAAAGTGGACTATCGAGGTACCGCTTGAGCAAAAAGACAGTCAGAGTGTGGCCGCATGTGAGGGAAACAGTCACAGGTAGACCGCAAGCAAATAGGCACTAGGAAGGGCTAAGGGCTTGTGACCAACGATCTTCGGGAGAAATCAGCGATCTATCGGAGAACCTCCATCACAACAAGATGGTCAGAACTTGACCGCTGACAATTATAGAAACGGTCCATCTTTAGACCGCAAAGGTATGGAAATCAGAAGGGTGGTGCATTAGGGCTCAAGATAAATGGCAGCCTATCCAATGACCGCTGAAAAATGAGACGGTCAGGAAGTGACTGCTAAGTGAACATAAGCGGTCCTAAGAAGACCGTAAATAAGTAGATATGAGAGGAGTCCATGGGCTTTGTGGTTCGGGCCTTGCAGTCCTGTCTCTGCACATACTAAAGAAAATAGGTTAGATTTGTTCTAGGCTTAACCCCTTGCCTGATGTGAGACCCATCCTTGAAGTTTGGTCAAGGGGTGAAGCCTTATCAAATTGGTGAAAAATAAGGGAAAAACGCAATGCATGCAATGAAAATGTA
Organism: Amorphophallus titanum; assembly: GCA_024336825.1. Taxonomy (NCBI): domain Eukaryota; kingdom Viridiplantae; phylum Streptophyta; class Magnoliopsida; order Alismatales; family Araceae; genus Amorphophallus; species Amorphophallus titanum. The sequence continues at coordinate 15,499,001 of JANBPO010001371.1, read as the reverse complement.
GCATGTGATGATGGTTTTTTGGGGGGTTTATGAAATTATTTGATTTTTTGGGACTTTGAAAATATTTGAACTTTTTGGGGATTTTTTTGGAATATTTGGGGTTTTTTTGGACTTTGGGAATGTGACGGGGGTGTGAAGCAAACCGAAGCTCTACCTCTCGACACTACTCCCAAGTCATGCCGGAGGAAGCAAACTCCTAGTAGAAACAATATGGGCCGTTGTAGATGTGTGTCACCCAAGCATTCAGGGTCACCCTCGGCGTCCGGGCTGCTTTCTCTTTGCCCGCAAGGGCTAAGTCACTCCAGGTCTTCATCAGATACCAGAAGCAATAAGGAAGGAGATATCGACCAGCTCCATCCGAAGAGCTAAGGTGCAGATCGTCTTGGGACAACTCCTCATATGGCTGACCGCAAACAGGAAGGCCAGAAATCTTGTGGAAGACCCACAGGTCCAGAGAAGTCTCTCCTTCAGCAGTCATAAATGTGTTCCAGCGCCGATTGAACCTTTCGGCTAAGGCCTGGATCAACCCTGTATGGCAAGGGTAAGAATATAAAGATGAAGTCACTACGTGGCAAATACCCGCCCTATCAAGTGCTGCTCTGCAAATTGTCAGGACGCCCCATAACCATTCTGTGGCACCGCGACAGTAGCAGTGGGAAGGAATGACGGCCCACTTCCCATACCAGCTGAGAGCCTTCTATGCTAAAATCCTTTCCAGTAAGCAGTCGTGATCATAGTCATCATGTGTAAAAGCTGCACCAGAGGGAGTCAGAAACATCCCATCAACAATAACATCTGTAGCCCAGTGGTGCCCAGATAGATGTAGATAGTCGGTGAGGACGACCCTACTCGGACCGTGAAGCTGTCAAAATCCCTGAAGAAGCCCAGACTCCTCTGATCAGGGTACTATCGATGCCGTACAAAGCCCTCCAGGAAGCTCGGATAGGAGAAAGTGCAAGTCCCCTGGATGTTGTCCCTTCCGAGCAATATAGCCCACTCAAGATGACGCCTCTCTCCCGGCAGGCGGGAATCATCAGCCTACACACCAAGAGGCACAAAACTCTAAACAAAAGGCAGGAGATGTCAATCCAGTGGGAAGTGCAATGGATAGCCGCCCGAGCGATCATAGACATAGCCTCCCTGCCTCCTCATAATACGGGAGACATCAACAGTACCCTCTGCGGTAGCAGTCTCCCCTGTCGGGCCCTCAGCGACCCAAGTGAATCCGCGGTCCACTGTATCAAAATCCTCGGAGATAATGCTGTGAGGAGGGAATGGTGGCATAGGCCTATCCGTCGTCCGCACATAACGGTCATCAAAATCTCCAACCTTGGGCCTCCGGGAGGTCTCTCTACTCCGGCTGGGACGAGCCATGCCTGCTAGAGCTGCAAAGCCAAGACCAGAGAGATAAAGATGAGTAACAAAGCTCAGTCGTAAATTAAATCAGTATATGGACAGCAATAAGACTATTGAGCAGTCCTACAAAGCCCCAGTATGTCTACGAGCTCGGAGATTAGACAACATCATGGAAGACACGGGCCACCCGCCCCCTGCCTCCGACGTTGACGGATGTCCCGTGGGGGGGATTTGTTGCACCCATTATTCATCTCAAAGAAAATTAGGATATTACCCTCACATCGGTCAAGGTCCATATTCGGCGTATCGCCACTTTATGGGATATCTCCACACACAGGTTCAATATGCGGCGTATCGCCATGCCATGGAGTATTTCCACACTTGGGACTTCATAGCCCACATATTACTGCAATTATAGACCCCTCGCAGCAAACAAGGCTGTTGAGAACCGGATTAAACCCACCCCGATTGTTAGGATCGCGTGGTTCCGGGAAAAATCCCTACGGGATAGAGCCTCCCTCCTTTGGACGTGCAACTACGGACAAAGAAAGCTTCAATAAGAAGAAAAGAGATACAAAGGGAGATCTACACACCAAGAACGAAGCCCCGTACGCGTGTACCACGCTACTCGAGCAAGCACGGATCTCCCCCTTGCAACTCGCGGCACGAGGAAGATGACAAACGAACAAGACAACGTGTTCTCCTCTCCCTCCACGTGGCGCAGCGAGCAAACGAGTCTCCAAAAGCCCAAGGGACCCCTTTTATTAAAACCGGACGAAGGGAAGACCCGTCCGGGGTCGAGGGGACCTGTACGGGGTCGCCCGCCCCTGGGCGGGTCCGCGCGAGCGCGGCAAGGCCGCGGGGACCCGGGCGGGACCTGCCCGGAATCCCCATTCTCTGACTGCATCCTGAAGGTAGAGATTTCTCCCAGAATCTCTATTCTGACCTTCAAGTCTTATGACAGCAAGGGCGACCCGGGCAACCACTTCAACAGCTTTGACAGTCTGATGACCCTCCACAGGGCGTCCGATGCCATCAAGTGCAGAACCTTCGTGACCACCCTGGTCCAAGGCACCCAAGCATGGTTCTGGGCCCTCACCCCCAGATCCATTCGAGACTTCAAGCAATTCGGGCGAGTGTTCAAGGAGAGTTTCACCGGCAGCGGCCCCCCAAAGTCAGTAGCAGGGCTGTTGGCTCTCAAACAGGCACCAGGGGAGAGCCTTCGGGCTTATATCAACCGATTTAAGTCGGAAGCCCTGCGGGTCCCCCGCCTGGATGTTGCCTCAGCCACAACTGCACTGACTGGAGGCACCCGAGACTAGAACCTTCATCGTGAACTTGTCCTTCACCCTCCCTCGACCCTTACTGAGCTAGTGAATCTGGCTTTATGCCATGCTGAGTGCGAAGAGGTTCTCAGTGCTTACTGAGGCGCAATAGGCTTGGGCCGGGAGGGTGATAAGAAAAGGGCGTCTAAGCCAAGCTTGGGCCCAGGGAAGAGGTGAAACCGAGACAGGCAGCGCACCTATTCCTCCGCCCAAGAGGTGGCCTGGCCATAGCCATGCTTGAATCCCCTGCGGATACCTCGGCGAAGCGATGACTCATAGTAGGGGAGGGCCGCCTCATTAAGGTTAACCCGGTAGGCCTCCGAGCATTTATATTGCTCGAGTGCCTCCGCCCCGACCGATCCCACCCTACTAGCGAGCTCGACATTTTCCCGTTCCGCCACAGCCAACCTCCGATCTGCCTCGGCCAACCTCCGATCTGCCTTGGCCATCAACTTCTCCGCCTCGGCCTGATCAACCTCGGCCTCCAATCGAAGGCGAATGACTTCCTCTGCTTGGTCTAGTAGCTCGGCCTCCCACTGGCCATCTCGCTCGGCACGAGCCATACGCTCCTCCTCCAGAAGCTTGCCCTTCCTCTCGAGCGACTCACATGCCCGAGCCAGTTACTCGGTCAGGTCCCAGGCCTCCACCTGACTCACCCTCACTATCTCTTTAAACGAGGAGAGCTCCCACAACAGCCTATCATGCTCCTCAGTGAGCCGAGATATCTTCCCTTCAGACGTAGCGAGAGTGCAGGCAAGGTTCGCCTGGTCTGACTCTGACCGAGCGTAAGCTTCATCCAGGGTGGCCCCCATCAAGGCCAAGATCAGGCCACCCTCCATGACCATTTCGAGGGCCACAGACGGGGAGCGTTGCCTCTCTCCTCCTCGCACCACCTTATTGGCTATGCTGCAACATTTCTGGTATAGAGGGCCCCAGATGCCCAGCCTCTCCAGAGCAGCTAGAATAGGGGCTCCCCCTCCGAGCGGCACTCCCTCGGGAACCCCACCGACTGGCTCGGATTGAGCTGCTGCTTCTTCCACCCCTCTTGCCTCAGTCGGTTGGGGATGCGTCACCTCTTCTCGCAACCCCCCGGCCTCCATCGGCTAGGCCCTGACATCTCCACCCTGAACGTCGCCTGCCTCACTCGGCCCTCCAATCTCGGCCACAGTCCTAGAGCCGCCTGCTTCGGCCCTAGCCTCCTCGGCCCCCTCTTGGCTAGCAGACGGAAGGGCCAACAGAATAGGCTTGGCCCCTTCTAGCTTGGTAGAGGGGAGAGCTGAACTAGAGCAGTCATCGACAATGGGGATGGCCCCGGCCTTCTTGGCCCACTTTTTGGTGTTCACGACGTCCCGTAGCATCTTCTCCATGGGATCCTTGCGCTTGGACCCCCGCTGCATGGAAGACCCTTCCCGGGCCACCCCCTTGCCCTTGTCTTAGGCTCGGGTGGAATCATCGGGAACTCGCGACTCAACGGCGGCCTCAGTTGTCGCCTGGTGTTTGCATAAAGGAAGACAGGGTCAGGGATGTTGCGATCTAGAGGGGGGTGAATGGATCTCAATCTCAAACGAAATTTACGAAATTAAAACTTTTGTGCGCCTAAAAAGTTTTACTCTTAATAAACTACCCAAGCGGTGATGAGAAATGCAATGCAAATGGTGATCTCTCAAGCACTCTGTCAACAGCTTTTGAGGGATTAAAAGATTATCTCTCAAGTCCTCCTGTCCTAAGGCCGCTAGTTCCAGGCAAACCACTTATTCTTTATGTATCCATCCTGGATGACTAAGTAGGTGTTGTCTTGGCATAAGTCAATGAAGAAGGCAAGGAAAGGGCAGCCTACTACTTGTCAAAACTTCTCAACCCCTGTGAATAGAAGTACACAACTATGGAGAAGAGCTGTGCAGCTTTAGTCTGGGTAGTTCAAAAATCAAAACATTACTTCCTAGCTCACGAGGTTCATCTTATCGCCCGTATGAATCCCATTAAATTCCTTCTTGAAAAATCTGTCCTTACCGACTTATTAGCACGATGGCAAAGCTTTCTTTCTCAATTTGATATCACTTATATTCAAAAAAAAGTAATTAAAGGCCATGCCATTACCGAGCACCTCGCTCATCACCCTCTACCCCGATTTGATCCCGTCCGCTCAGAGTTTCTAGATGAGGAACTAATGTCCGTCAATCAACCTTCAGATCAGATGTGGACATTACATTTTGATGGAGCTTTGAATTCTCATGGAAGGGGTATCGGCATGGTTCTTCTAACACCGAAGGGTATCACCATTCCATTTGCTGCTCAAATTGCTTTCCATGTCATAAATAATATAGCTGAATATGAGGCTCTGCTGGCCAGACTGCAAATCGCTCATCAATTTGGTGTCACCCAGTTACGAATCATCGGTGATAGTTAGCTCATTCTGCGCCAGGTGCTTGTTAAATGTCGCACGCTCGATCCCAAACTCAAACCCTACCAGGAACTTGCATCTGCCTATGCCAAGCTCTTCACTAAACTAATCTTCGTCCATGTTCCTCGCAATCAGAACATCTTGGCTGACGCTCTTGCTTCGCTCACCTCATCTTTGATTTTTCTCCCCGAGCGGGACTTCCATTCTGCTCTCATTCATAAGCGCCACACTCCCACCACCAAGGACCCCGCATTTCTTAGTGTCAAGGAGAAAGTGCTTAAAAAGCTTAAGGAGGGAGAAATCGTTGAAAATAAAGAAATCATGCTTATTGATCTAGAACAAGAGCTGGATGACGAAGAAAAGGCATGGTATTATGAGATTGCTAAATATTGTCATGATCAATCATATCCAGAGGAAGCTATTGCAAAAGAGAAGAAGGCCATTCGAAGAGTTGCTCAAAGATACACTTTGATTGGAGGTGTGCTGTATAGAAAGGGTCTCACCGGTGTTTTGTTAAGGTGCCTCGATGAGGATGAATCTTGGAAGGTAGTGGAAGAGGTACATTCAGGAGTGTGTGGTGGCCACATCAATAGCCAGATGCTAGCTAAGAAAATCCTTAGATTAGGCTTCTACTGGCCCACCCTAGAAGGGGATTGTTCAATCTATGTCCGAAGGTGTGTTAAGTGCCAACTGCACGCCGATAAAATTCATTCTCCTGCTTCTTCACTCCATCCTATCTCCTCCCCATGGCCTTTCTCCATGTGGGCTTTCGATATTATTCGACCTCTTGGCGATCCGAACCTCCTTACAAAATCAAAATCCTTCATACTAATGGCCACGGAGTACTTCACCAAGTGGGCAGAAGCAGAAGCTTACGTGGAAATCAAAGCGTCCACAGTGTGCAAATTCATCATGAAGAACATCATCACAAGATTTAGCATCTCGAGTACCATCATCACCGACAATGGACCGCAATTCATCTCTCAAGAGCTCCAAGACCTCTGCAACAAGTATAACATTGCATTGCATCATTCCTCTCCTTATTATCCACAGGGCAATGGCCAAGCAGAGGCAACTAATAAAACCTTCATTAAAATCATCAAGGAAACATGTGAAGCCAATAAATTTGCGGATTGGCCGAAAAAGCTCGTAGAAGCTCTATGGGCCTACTGAACTTCCATTAGGACCCCTACTGGGCAAACCCCATTTGTTCTTACTTATGGAATGGAAGTAGTAGTTCCCTATGGGATTCTCATCCCTTCTCTTAGAGTGCAATTGGACAAGGAGCTCCCCATTGATGAACGACAGGAGTCCCCCCTTGCACAATTGAAACTCTTAGATGAAAAGCGGCTGGCCGCCGCCGAACATGCAAGAGTGTATCAAAATAGACTTTCACAATTCGACACTTTTAACCCTGTGGTCTGTTCTGTTCATTAAACAGAACATTCGTGAAAAAAATTCGACCCATGGGGTCGACACTTTTTCACTAGTTTTCGAATTTGTTCAGTTTTGGCAGAACAAGTGATCGCGAAGGTCGACCTTTGTAGGTCGACACTTTTACTGAACCTTCCGGATCGGGTTGCCGATTTGGTTTTGAACTCTGGGTTTCAAGGTCCGATTGGGGTGGTATTTTATCCTAATGCCCTTAGGGTTATACCCCTCTATAAGGAGTGCATTTGAGAGGGTATAAGCTTGGGCTTTATGGTCTTTTCTTGTTGTTTCTTCTTGGGTATATAGCAGCTGCGAATTTCTATCGGTAGAAATTAATCCCTTGTGCTAACCTTTCCCTATCTACTGCAGGAGGAGAAGAAGAATGTGAAGGAGGGTCACAATACTACCTAGAGGAGGAAGAAGAAGCTGGAGAGATCATGTACCATGAGCCTTAGCCTCGATCTGGAAGTAGCTACTACTGCCTTCTCTGGTGTGGGTGCTTGGGCGTTCCAATCTCGAAGCCGACTGCCTCCACTCTACGTCTCATCATTTCTAGTGCACTCTACCTTCTTTTGAGAGGATAAATGGGATATTAAAAAGGGAGATTTCATACATTCTCTATCCGCTTATCTATGATGTCCCTATTAACAAATACAATCTTTTGAGCATATTGATTTAACTGTTCTTGGTGTTTGCAGGTTGGTCGGAGCTTGGGCTTGAAGGAACTTCATTGAAACTACAAGAAAGAAGATGGTCTACTCTGGGTTCCTATGGATTCGACTCTCTCCAAACTAGGCTTCAAGAAAGTTCTACTTACGGTCATTAGAGAATTAAGGCGATATTTCTACATCCTATCTTTGTTTATTCCCTTGTGCGCTTCATAGGTTATTATCATTCACATTCTACTGTGGGCATATATTGTATATCTTCTTGTTTTGTTAAACTCAGAATATCATCGTGTGTGTGGACAGAGTTGCATCTCTGTGTGGTCTAAGTGTCTGGAGCGTGTTCCCCGATGTGCGTGTGTGTCTGTTGTAGTGACAGCATGTTGGGGCTTGTCCCCGTGTGTGTATTGCTGCAGAAGCAGTGTGTGTGTGGTTGGGGTTCATCCCCATGTTGCTATATTTCATAGCGTGGAGTGAAGCCTCACCTGGTTGGGTGAGGGATGGACGTAGGGAGACCGTCGTCATCCCGAACCACCTAAAAACTCTTGTGGCTTGTGTGATTGCCTGTGTGATTGTCAGTGTCTTCTATCTCTATTCACAGGTTCACTATATAGATTTTTAATTCACTACACTATCACACACAGCTACCTCTACTATCCGTGTTTGGTTTGAACTGAATCGTTATTAGCATTGTCAATCCGTGTGGGATCGAAAAGATTGAGAGAACCTTTAGATCTCACGTTTGCTTAGGCTAATCAATATTATTTATTTTAATTCCACTGTGGTTTGTAAAGAAAGTTTTTTAAAATTCACCATCTCGGCAAGGGGACAATGCAACCCCCCTTTTTGTCCGCCATCTTTCTGGGCCAATAGGGGTGAATAGATCTTAAATACAAAGGTTTGCCAATTTAAAATAGTTAAGTCTTTATAACTTTCCAGTAGATGAATTACCAATATGTGAAAGCATAGTAAAGCACCAAACAAGTGCAAGGCAGATTTCTGAGAATAGGGAATAGCACAGGGATGACCTTGAATTCTTTAAAGGCTGATCTGTGAGCTAGTGGGGAGTAATACTGAAACAACACGCATAGAAAACGTCCACTCCACAGAATTGATGAATTAGGCAAGTAATGAATCGAACAGATGGCACACACCCAACCTCACAAGAGCTCCTATGATGGAGGTAGAAGACAAGCACAAACACACGATGCAAACCATGGGACAGTAGAGTTTTAGGTGGTTCAGCCAGACCTACAGTCTGCCTACATCCACCCCTCACTCAAACCGAGTGAGGATTCCACTAGCACAAGCTACACTTCAAAGCAGACTCAGTCTGTAACAAATGTTGCCTTACAGCTTGACCCAGAGGACCACTCTCCTCTCGTCCTCCAATCTGGAGGGAAACCACTAGTGACGCCCAGTCCCTCTTTTGTGATTTCCCCAACTTCGCCACCCTGGCCAAAGCAATATGCCACCTCTTCTAGACCTTAATAAACACCCCCCCTGATATCCTTATTCACCCCCTCGAAAGAGACACCCATCTTGTCCACCAACTCCTCATGTATGATTCTGTCATCTTCTCCACCACCCCTATCAACTCCCTCCTCTCCTCCTTTCCCAGCCTCCCGCTCTCCTCTGCCTGCTCTTCTTCGAACTAACCCTCCTCTGACACAGGTGTACCCGGGACCATTTCCTCATCCACTGTTGTCATAAGCCATTTGATCTACAACACGTTGAAGACATGTTCGGGTATAACCCTGTCAATGCAAACTCCATCACTTCATCTCGCCTCCAACAAGAGTGGCTTCGACAGCAGTTTGAAGAGGTTGGACCAGTGAGTTGCAGCCCCTTGTGGGCAATGGAGAGGTCCAAGAGCTTTTTGAGCTCCTGAGAAAGACTGTCACTTCTCCAGTTGCAGCCAGAGACCAATGGAAGATCGACGACCGGTCATCTTCGCCAAGGATTGCGCAGGAAGCTGGGCCGGCTCCGCAACCGTAAGAGAAGGTCAGCCGGGACTGAGCAGGCCCCCACGGCGAAGACCAGTGGACGACCGTTGTCGTCGGGCGTCACGCCGGGGAGGACTAGCCAACCGCAAGCCCTGGACAGCGCCCATTGTCGGTTCCAGTTGGCGAGACGAACCTCCCACCTTGCCTACTGCCGCCGCAGATATCACCCAAGAAAAGAACTCTATTCGTCCCCCGACTGACACCTCAGGGTGCCCCTTGCGGGAGAGCCCACCCTTTGCGGTTGACTGGGCTGTCATCATTGGGTGCAGGTCGAACACCAATCACCGAAGTTGTTTCCCCTTGCGCCGGAGGGGCGGCGCACAGGAACGGACCCGCAAGAATCGATATCGCCCATTCTGGCAGATCTAGGTAAGTAGCAGGCCGAATCCGAGCTCCGGGTCCTCTCGACGGGTTTGGGCGCTACTGCAGTAACTGAGCCCATTGGCCCACTAGAGGCCCGATCTACTACGCCAAAGATGTCTTGACCCACCAGCCCACTCGACCTGCCCATCCAGTGAAACGCCCGCCCCAATTCAAATTTGAAATCGGGGCCCTTCAGGGGGGTCATCTTTCTACTCATGATGCCTTGTTGGATGCCCCAAGATATCCGGCAGCCTCCACCTCCCTACTTTCTCATCGAACAGAACCATCACCCGAATGGCGAAATCCCTGTGCCCGACGGCGAAGGACACCACCAGGGGAATGGACTAGGGGCTTGCGAACCAAAGGTTGGCCTCCACTGTGTTGACATCACCAGCTAGGAAGAGTCGTAGGCTGCTAGCCTCCAGCCTGCCAAAGCGTCCAATGATCCTGCCTGACCCCTCCTCCTCGCACAAGAAGATCGGCAGACCAAGGAATTTGACTATCAACTTGAGGGGTCTTGGGTTGGGGTAGGTCCCCTTCCTACAAACCCAACTTGTGCACCCGTAAGATTCTCCCTCCTGCCACAAGGACACCCTCCTCCGCTGCCGCCTTCGCTACCTCCGAGCACCGTCTGATGGCCAAGACGCCTTTCCTGAGCACAGGGCAGACCTCCCATTCTTCATAGCCAGACCCTCGCGCTTCTAGCATGGCCTTGACCCCTTCCCCGTCCATCTCGCCTTCGATCAGTGAAACCCACAGACATCTGCAGAGCCATTCCAGTTAGCCTTTGATCAGATTCCCCAGTAGGTTGCCCACCTCTAAGCAGTCACCCAGCGCCAGCATGGGAGGGCATCCTCCCATGAACAACCTCCGTGAATGTGGCTCTGCGAAGGAAGCCCCGTGTAGCCCCTCTCCCACACGCAAAATAGACCCCGTCAAACTGTCTCCGAGAGGGAGGGAATTGACGCTGGCTCCCGCCACCACTCCCCACGTGGGGAAGGTTGGCCCCCGGAGTGAACTTTGGCCACCGCATCGGACACAGAAACCCAGACCTTCTCTCTCTAGAAGGCGCTAGAGAAAGAAGACCTTCCAGTGTTTTTTTCCAGAACAGTAAATTATGTAGATCCTTAAACATCATCAGGCTATTGCATCATTAGAAATTCTGGAGTGGGCTTTCAGTCGGCTCCTCTGCCCCTCGAGATGCCCTAGCTCCGCTTCGAGGGAGGCCGCCTCAGCCCTGGCAACGGCTAGCGCTTCACCCGTCCTCTCCACGGTCGCCTCAGCTTTGGCTAGCGTAGACTTAGCGGTGGCGAGGTGGCCCTCTAGCTCTTCAACCCTACCCTTGAGGGCATGGACATCCTGACGACCACCCACCAAGACCTTCTCGAGCTGCTCTTCGGTGGTCCGACGCTCCTCCAAGGCTTGCAAATATTCGCCCTCCTGGGCCCTGATGGCGGCAAGCTCGTTGGGCGCCCGAGTCTCGAGGAACTCACGACGGTTTACATACTTTAGCAGTAACAATACACGTTGTGACCACTCCTCCAGAGGGCAGCCGAGCACTTGCAACGCACCAGTCAGCTGCGTCACTATTGCATGTGCCCCTCGGTACGTGAGGGAGGGGTCAGCGAATATCATTGAACGCAGCGCTACTAGCATAGGTCGGACCGGTGCGTTCGAGGCAGTGTGACCAAGGGAAGGCACCTCCGGCGGGCTGAACTCTACCATGCCATCCACGGTGGCCCACATCTCCGCGTCCACCACCGCCGATGAGGAAGGAAGCGCCACGGACAGGTCGTTCGGGCCTCCCACCTCAATATGTAGTCCCCAGTCGGCTACTGCCAAGGGAGCTGTCGGAGCTACGGCTGCGCCACTCGACTCCACGATCGCAAGGGGTTGCTCCTCCTTACTCTCGGTCGAGGGAAGGGTAGGGAGTGGAGCAGACTCTGCTACCGTCGCTGAAGTCTGGGCCACTTCATCTACCGATGTCCCCTCTTCACCACGGACCGTGAGCTCGGCCAGCGTCCTCCCCAGGAGCCGACTCTCCTCCGACGTCGCAAGTGGCCAAGGAGGGGGAAGGGGAACCATGAGCTTCAATCTACTCCCTGACCACAAGAAGGACACAATCTACTCCACCTCCACTACTGAGAGTAGCTTCGGCTCATCCGTCTCCGCCGGGGCTGCCATCCCTCTCCGCTTGGTGACAGCTCTGCGGGCTTTCACAGAGCGTGCCTCAGGGAGACCCTCCTCTTCCTGGAACACAAAGAAGTAGGGGGATTAGCCTTGCATCGAGTGAAGCAGGCTGCCCGAGTTTCGAAAAGCATGGAAAAAGTCCCAGGGGTATCACTGTACCTCGATCATGGAGATGACCCAGCTTTCCGGTGCTATCTCCCCTTCCTCCAGGGCCTCCCCGGCAGCGGATGCAGTCTCGGTAGCTGCCTCCTGCTGCAGGACCTCGAAGAGAGCCGCCAGTTTCCCCAGACCGGTGCCACCACCCTCGGGTTGCTCGACCGATGCATCGGGGAGGGGTGCCTCTGTGGCCTCCGGTCGAGCCTCCTCCTGCAGATAAACCAGAAGATAAGGGACGGAGGACCGAGAACTACCTGCAAAAAGGAAGGCCCCACGCGAACGGGCCCACACTTACAACATCTGCCTCGGGAGACGCCTCGTCAGAAGAGTAGTTGTAGTCTACCTTCTCATTGGAGGAAAACTCGGCCGAGGCAGGTTCCTCCCTGGTCGGAGAAGGAACGCCCGCTTGAACGCCTTCGGCCTCCCCCTCACTTGGGCTGGCGGACGGCGAGGCCCCGGACCTCAGCCTCCTCCTAGTATATATCAGCTTCGGCTCAGGGATCGCCCGGGCCTCTATATGTGCGGGAAGGGGTGTGAGGGGAGCTATCAAATGAAGAAACACTCGGGTCAAGCAAAGGCTCACGAGCTCCCAACATAAAGCAAAATACGTCAGCCCTGTCGGTGGAAAGGGTTACCCTGTTCAGTCACCGCGGACAGGAACGGGCCAGGAACTGTCCCCTCTACGGAAGGGGCGACCCCGAGAGCACAGGGTCCTTCCGCGTCCGAAGCAGAAGCGGGCGTCGGCTCTTTCGCACCAACTAAAAAGGAAGGGGGCCAATATTAGTAAGAAATAAGCATGTATAAAAAGAGGCCTGGCCCCGTAAGGCGAGAAGGCGTTAGGTGGGGTCATCAGTGAAAATTTCTAACCAATGGGCTGACCGGACTCGGCCTGAATAGCTGCTATCGCGGCCATGAGCTCCCTGGCTGCAGCCTTCTTCTGCTCCACCTAACCCTTCAGGGGCCTCATCAGCCTCTTGGGTGACTTCCCCAGTTCCTGGTAGCGGTAATCTGATGTTATATCGGGTAATCGGTACCCGAAGCTCTGGGTCATTACAGATGGACAGCTAGATCCAGATGCAGCGAGGGCATGGATAGATGCTATAGAGAAGGTGTTATGTGCTATGGACTGTGAAGAACAAGATAAGGTGAGGTTGGCCACATATCAGCTTCAGGGTTCAGCTCAGGCTTGGTGGAAGACCGAGTGGGAGTCAGCACTTCTTTCTCGCCCTATCAGACAGATTCAGTGGCAAGAGTTCCTCGAAGCCTTTGAGCAGGTCTTCAACCCAGAGCATGTTAAGGTGGAGAAGATGTACGTGTTTATGGAGTTGACCCAGGGCAACATGTCAGTGATGCAGTACAGGTCCAGATTTGTAGAGCTGGGTTGATACGCTCCTCACGTCATGGCGGATGAGAGGTTGAAGGCTTGGCAGTTTACGAGAGATTTGAGGCCCGAGCTTAGACGTGCTATGATTACAAGCCGTGGTGTAGACTTGGAGTCAGCATATCAGGTGGCAGCGGATTTGGAGAAGGATCTACGGAGGACTCAGGAGCATACCGGGGCTGGTCAGTCCGATCATGGGTAGCAGAGGTCAGTGCAACAGGAGAGTACCTTTAGCATCATTCAGGTAGATTCAGACCGGTGCCTTTCGCGTCAGCGGCATCGGGTTTATCATCTTTCAGTTCGAGGCTCAAGAGGATGTTCAGGAGAGGTTTTGGTAGGAGACGTCAGGACTAGCAGGAGCAGAGACAGTCATCAGTGGGTAGTGTGCAGCAGCCCCCTCCGTTCCAGTCGCAGGGTGCAGTAGGTGGTCAGCAGGGGCAGCGTCCTAAATGCGGTGACTTCCATCCCCGCAGGCAGTGCTCAATACCTATGACGTGCTGCAGGTGCGGTCAAATGGGACACATGGCTGGGGAGTGCCCTCTGAGGCCACGCCAGTCTTTCCACTTTCAGCCACAGTAGCAGCAGCAGGTTTCGGTTCCACCACTTTTGAGGTCTGCAAGTATGGGACGGAGGAGAGCTACAGGGTGTGTGACGTACATTACGAGAGCCGAGGTGGAGGCATCTCAGCTGGTGGAAGGTACTATTCTGATCCTTGGTCGTGTTGCTCGGGCTTTGTTCAATTCTGGTGCTTCTCACTCATTTATATCCAAGGATTTTGCCGCTTGTGTTAAGGAGCCCGCTATGGAGATGTCATGCAATCTGGCAGTGGAGTTCCCCACCGGTGATTTCTTGCTCACCCCTTATTGTCTTGAGAAGGTATCGGTATGGATAGGAGGGCAGAATCTGCCAGCTAGACTGTATGCCTTGCAGTTGAAGGATTTTGACATGATTTTGGGGATGGATTGGCTCGAGGCCAACAGTGCAATGGTGGATTGTACCTCGAAGAGGGTCTATTTCCAGCATCCCCAGCGATCTGCGTCTTACTTCCAAGGTATTTGGTCTCCCTCTTCCCGTTTCCTTATTTCGGCCATTAAGGCCCGTAGATTGCTTAACGCGGGATGTTAGGGGTTTCTTGCTTCGGTGGTAGTGGTTGATCAGCAGCAGCAGGGAGTGGAGAACATTGCAGTAGTGTGTGAGTTTCTCGATGTTTTTCCCGATGATTTGCCAGGATTACCCCCGCAGCGAGAGATTGATTTCATTATTGAGCTTGTCCCTGGCATGACGCCTATGTCCAAGGCGCCTTATCGTATGGCACCGACGGAGTTGAGGAGCTAAGGGCTCAGTTGTCAGAGCTACTTGCTAAGGGCTATATCCGCCCTAGCTTTTCTCTTTGGGGTGCACCTGTGTTGTCCGTGAAGAAGAAGGATGGTAGTCTTGATAAACACGATGAGTACGGTGAGCTAGAAGGGGAGGGGTAGAATAGATCACCTCTTAAAAAATTTTAGCGTAATAGCTTATATCACTTAAGGATAAAAAATGAAGGAGTTGCAACGAAGATGATCTAAGAGGCACTCGATCAAGCAGACGTTCTGCACTGAAAGTAGAATCGAAAGATAAACAGCAAACCACAATGGAGACAGTCGATTTTAAGGTGGTTCGATTGCAAACCCGCAATCTACGTCCACCCAGTGGAGTACGGCTGGTGACGATTTATTGAAAAAATTTCCTGAGGTTGACGGAGTTCCACGTCCTGGGTATCTCTTCTCCCCTAGCGTCACTAGCCTATACGCTCATTTGCCGAGTGCTTCTGCTACCTTGTACGGGCCTTCCCAGTTTGGTGCGAGCTTTCTGGCGGCCCCCCTTGGGTCGGCCACACTTGCTCGCCGTATTACCAAGTCTCCGGGGAAGAAGTGTCGCTCTTTGACTCGAGCGTTGTAATATTGGGCCAGCTTTTGTTGGAATGCTACGAATTTTACTTGGGCGTTGGCTCTCTCTTCCTCGAGCAGGTCCAAGTTTTCTCGCATGACCTGGTTGTTCCTGGCCTCGTCGAGTGTCCCACCCTCAATGAGGGGTTGGAGATCTCTACTGGTACTACTACTTCAGCGCCATAGGCGAGGTGAAAGGGTGTTTCTCCGGTGGCGGCTCTAGCGGTGGTCCGGTGGGCCCACATGATGCTCAGGATCGAGTCTACCCACGAGTCTCCTGCTTTGTCCAGCTGGGTCTTGATGCCGTGAAGCAACGTCCGGTTAGCATTTTCCACCAACCCATTCGCTTAGGGTTGTCCCACCGAAGCGTAGTGGTTTCAGATCCTAAGCTCCGAGCACTTCGCTTGAAAAGAGGTGCTCACGAACTGCCTGCCGTTGTCAGTCGTCAGGACCCTTGGGATCCCGAAGCGGCAGATGATGTTTCGTAGTACGAACTTCTTGGTCGCCTCACTCGTGATCTTCCCCAGTGGTTCAGCATCGACCCATTTGGTGAAATAGTCAATGGCGACTATGAGGAACTTCTTACTTCCTTATGCCTCTGGGAAGGGACCCAGTATGTCCACCCCCCACCGAGTAAATGGGCGGGGAACCATCAAAGCATGTAATTGCGTAGCTGGCCGATGGTGCAGATGGGAGAACTTCTGGCATTGAGGGCACCTTCGGACATAGTTGAGGTAGTCTTGCTGCAAGATGGCCCACCAGTACCCTTGCCGGATTAGCGTCCTCCCGAGTGATCGCCCCCCAATATGGCTTCTGTAGAGCCCTTCGTGAATCTCCCAGATGGCCTGGCTGACTTCCGTAGGGAACAAACACTTCAATAGCAGGGCTGAGAGGGAGCGACGACATGTGGACGTGTAAAATTTCATGCCCATATGTCCCGTCCAGCCTCGCATCAACAACAAACCTCAAGTGAAGAAGCCCCGGAGAGGACGGGCCATCCAGACTCTCCGAATATACACACATTGTCGTGAAGCCGTCTCCGGAGTCACGACAGCGAAGAGAAGCCAACCCTCGGGGAGCTCACAATCTGTGGGCCCCAAAGAAAATCAAGTGGACCGTGACCTGGGCTCGTAACGGGCTTAAACGCGCCTCAGCGGCACGCCCCTGTGCCCTCTTCAGCGGCACATCTTGGGGTGGCCTCTTAAACGGCACACCTGGACTAGCCATTGGCCGGTACACCCCCCCTAGCGGCACACTCGTGCCCGCGCTTACCCGGCACACCCGCCAGTGCCTTGAACGGCACACTCCCTGGGCCACTCGCTCAGCGGTATACTCGTGCCAACGCCCCACGACACACAGGCCCATGACTTCTCCACCGGCACGCTCCCAGGTGGGCTTCTCCGACGACACACTTTCTGTGCCTTCCAGTGGCACACTGGTTTAGTCTTTCAGCGGCACGCCCTGGTGGCCTCTCAGCGGCACGCCTGCTGTGCCTCCCAGTGGCACATCGTTTCTTCTCCTCAACGGCACGCTGTGACTTGTCTCCAACAGTGCGTCCGACAGGCCAAATCTCACGCCATCCCCTACGGATTCTTGGTGCGCAATGGGCTAGCTAAGGTGTCAACTGGAGATGAAGGCACGTTGCCTACCTCTTGCCACCAAGGACACCCAAGTCAAATCCCATTCAATGCCTCACGTTCCCGCGTCCGCCGTTCGTGTTCGAAGGCCCCCGCCACTGGGAGTATAAAAAGCTCTCTTCCTCCCCGGCGAAGAGATATACGGAGAATACAGAGATAGACACACGCACAGAGACACAGAGGGAAGAGAAGAAGAGAGAAGAGGAGGAAGGAGCTGCGTCGGAGCTGCGCCGGCATGAAGGTTCATGATGCCAATGTAGAATATTTACCGACTTAGGTAAAAAGTCATGATGTCAGATAAGAATATTTAACAACTTAGACATAAAGTCATGACGCAGTATAACTTGGCTTAAGCGGAAGGCCATGACGCCAAGGTAGAATATTTACCTGCTTAGGCGGAAAGCCATGACGCTGAATAAGAATATTTAACGACTTAGATGTAAAGTCATGACGCCGTACAACTTGGCTTAGGCGGGAGGCCATGACGCCAAGGCAGAATATTTACTGACTTAGGCGGAAAGTCATGATGCCAGACAACTTGACTTAGGCAGAATGCCATGTTGCCAAGGCAGAATATTTACCGGCTTAGGCAGAAGGCCATGACGCCGGACAAGGATATTTAATGACTTAAACGTAAAGTCATGATGCCGTATAACTTGGCTTAGGTGAAAGGCCATGATGCCAAGGTAGAATATTAGACAGCTTAGGCAAGTTGCCATGACGCTGTACAACTTGGCTTAGGTGAAAGACCATGACGCCAAGGCAGAATATTTACCGGCTTAGGCGAAAGGCCATGATGCCGGACAAACATGTTTAACGGCTTAGACATGAAGTCATGACGCCGTACAACTTGGCTTAGGCGGAAGGCCATGACGCCAAGGTAGAATACTTACCGACTTAAGCGGAAAGCCATGACGTCGGACAAGGATATGTAACAGCTTAGATGTAAAGTCATGATGCCGTACAACTTGGCTTAAGCAGAAGGCCATGACGCCAAGGCTGAATATTTACCGACTTAGACGTAAACTCATGATGCCGTCGATAAAGGGTTTATTATTATTATTCTTCAACTGGATGGAAGGGCAGAGCCACAGGTAAAAAGAGTCTTTTTGTTCTCTGGCCGGACAAAAGGCCCGAGCCAAAGGTGAAGGGATCTTTTTGTTGTCTGGCTGGACGAGAGGTCCAAGCCCAAGGTAAAAGGGTCTTTTTGTTCTATGGTCAGACAGAAGGTTCGAACCAAATGTCAAGGGGTCTCTTTGTTCTTTGGTCAATCGGAAGGTCCAAGCCAAAGGTAAAAAGAGTCTTTTTGTTGACTGGCTGGACGAAAAATCTGAGCCAAAAATGAGAGGTCTTTTTATTCTCTGACCGGACGGAAGGTCCGTACCAAAGATGAAATATGAACATTAACCCGACGGGATGTCAGAACTAACAAACCCTGCTTAGATGATATGTCTTGGACGAGGGCCAAAAATAGTGCATTGTTGTCGATCTGACATTATGTCGAAATCAACCAACCTGGGAGAGACATAGGGTCTGGGCCAGGGTAGGATATGATTGTTGACTTGACAGATTACCGAAGTCAACCAACTTGGCAAAGATGTGAGGTCTAGGCCAATGGCATAGTATGGAACAGGTGTTGACTCGACGTCATACCAAAGCCAACGATCTTGGCAGAGGCGTGAGACCTAAGCCAAGGGCAGAATATGGGGCAGGTGTTGACTCGACATCATGTCGAGGCCAACGAACTTGGCAGAGGCGTAAGTTAAGAGTATAATGTAGGATAGGTGCTGACTCGACGTCATGTCGAAGTCAACGAACTTGGCAGAGACGTGAGGCCTAAGCCAAGGGTAGAATATGGAACAGGTGTTGACTCAACATCCTGTCGAAGCCAACAAACTTGGCAGAGGTGTGAGGCCTAAGCCAAGGGCAAAATATGGGATAAGTGTTGACTCGATGTCATGTCGAAGCCAACAAACTTGGCAGAGACATGAGACCTAAGTCAAGGGCAGAATATGGGATAGGTGTTGACTCGATGTCATGTCGAAGCCAACAAACTTGGCAAAGACATGGGGCCTGAGCCAAGGGAAGCACATAGGATAGGTGTTGACCTGACGAAATGTCGAAGTAAACAGGCCCTGCCCCGATAGAAGGTTTGGGGTGAGGGTCGACAAGAATGCAGACGTATGAGAGGCCCAGACCCAGGGCTAAATATCACTATCAACCCGATAATGTGTCGGAGTCAACCAACCTCGCTCAGACAAAAGGTCTGAAACCAGGGTAGAATGTGTGGATTGAGATCTCAACCTGACGTCATGTCGAAGTTGACCAACTTGACGAAGACGTGAGATCTAAGCCAGGATAGAATATCGCAAGACCGCACATCCCTTCGAAGATGGGATAATTAAAGGTTTTTTCTCTCCCATTTTGGGTATTTCACTCTAAACTTCTCTCGACGATTCCTCCGTGGATTCTTCGCCATTATTGATGCCGTTTCATCCAGAGTTGAGATAAGTCAATTATCTCAAACTTTTATTTTATTATCCTAGCCTGAAAATACCTAATTATCCCCAATTTTGAGATAAGACCATGGGTGCTTAATAAATAGACCCTAGGGCTCAGCTTGAAAAGGGGGAGAGATCAAGGATCGATGGAAAAGCTCTATCGAATTGTCAAGCGATCCTAGCACAGGGGGGAGGCCTTCTACATCCTTACAGGCCTCCGGTTTAAGGGAGTAGTCCGTCTATGGCATCGTCTGTCGTCAGTCTCGTCAGTCTTTTCATTGTTGCATGCACACTTTCTCTTCATCGTCACTTGCTTCTTTTCACTCTCATTGTCATTTTCACACACCCACCCACATTTTTGGCACCCCTAGGGGTCTAAAAACCTCCAGGTGAACCCCCATTCATGTTAATCAGCTTCCGTTTTGTCATTTCTAGCATATACTACGCCTCATAGAACTAATCTGGGTTTTATCTTGTTGGTCACACGTTGTCTTGTAGGTCAGCAGCTATCCAGCATGAGGCCCACTCTTTCTGGCCGGCCGGAAAGAGTGGAGGTGGAAGTCCCACGATTTGGAAGTAGGTGGAGTAGAGCGGCTGATTATCGACCATCCATCATCGTCCTGCGGCTGATCCATAACCATACTACTGCCAGCGTGCTTCGTCCCGCGTTCCACTCCAGCGATGGTAGGCGGCCTGAAAGGAGCCCCACAACTCTTAGGCGGTTAGTCTTCGGCCGTTCATCCTTCCAGCGCTAAGAAAAGGCGAGTGTCCCTCCCCTTTCTCAAGACACAGCGTGTCTATTGCGTCCAGGGTCTTGAGTGGCGATCACACAGGTTCTATCTCCACCTTACTTTTCTGGTTTCCTAGCTTCTTTCATGCTTTCCTAGTCGTGAGGAGCAAAGGTGGTCTTATTTCATTGTCGGCACGTTTGAAGAGGAAGAAGTCATTTTTCCAATCAACAGACTTTCTGGCGATCATGGTGGGACGCCTAGTGCCCATCGTGCTGGTGTTTGCTGACCCCCTCTTTCTTCTCCATTCTCTTGCATTGTTCGTTTTCGTCCTTGACAGGGGGCCACAGGTTGGCCTTTGACGGTTCTGTTCCCTAGCGGTTCTGCGGTTCCTAAAGGGCCGCCTGAGTTTGTTACGGATCTAGATCGACCACTCTTCATCATCATCGACCGCGCTCGCAGTGCGACCCTATTGTCTCCTGCGGCCAGCCAGTGACCACGCTTCTCTTCTACGGCCAACAGTCGGCCGCCCATCTTCCTGGCATAGGTACACACCCCCGTTTGCATTATTCTATCTGCGATTGTGTCAGGGTCGCTCCAGGACCTGCCCTGCTGGTGACAGGCTGCCCACCCAGGTACGTTCACCAGTGGCTCTATTATTTGCGTAGTATTGCTAGCACATTTCATCTTTGTTCTGCATTTATTGTCACCCCTTAGTTGTTTGACGGTTTCCCGTGAGCCACCTATCCCCCTTGGGCAGTCTTCATAAGACCGCATATCGGTGCTATAGTGCACCCGAGCCTTGCTTAGATTGCCATGTAACATTCGTTCCATACTATTGGGTGTCGATCTCTCCTGAGTTTATTTACTGTTGCATGATTGTCATATGTATTTGTCCATACGTGTTTTGATCATTGCTTGCTAGATCTAGGCTAGACTCTTGCATGCACTCTGGTGCGCATAGGATCATATTACTCCATCAGTAGTTGCATTCCTACCGGAGCAAGGTTTCCTCTCGTCTCCATATTCCTTGGAGCTGACTAGGGGACCTTGCCGAGGGCCTCCGTAAGTCCCCGTGAGCCGTGGATTCCTACACGGACGTCGAGTCGATTGTACCGTTGCCACCCCTAGTCTAGGGTCCACATACGTGAGACTGAGAGTCCCTTAGAGTCAGCTAGTCCCCCTTCCTACCCAGGTCAGGCACCTAGTGGTCGAGCGAACTTGCATTCTAATTAAATCCACTAAAGCTCTGAAGGACCCCCTCACAACTCGGGGTTGCCCCCACACCCATCCTCCCCATTTCCCCTCCCATCTACCCCCATTTCCCATCACCTATCACCACCCTGCTCATGCCAGTTCGCAAGCAACAGTAAAGGTCTGGGTTGTAGAGACTACCAAGACGTCATTGCAAACCTCCTGGTGGCATATCCTATGTCGACAGAAATCTCATCCAAGCAGCTTTTAGGCGAGGTGGTCCCACCTCCTCCATCCAATGTTTGTGCTGTTCGGAGGAGCAGTTCTCGCCAGACTACGCATCATGGCTCTAGTAGACACCCTGAGGCCAAGTGCAAAAGCTCCCACGACCAGCCCCTTTTGATTCCTAGAGCAGCTCTTGGCTGAGGTGAGCTCCCACCAATCCTATTTCAGTTACAAGAAGAAAGAGGTCCTTCGGGCTTCGGAGCACCACGTTCTAGCACTTCTCCCCGATTGGCGCAGATCGACTTCACTGGTACTAGGTCAGACCCCCTATCACATTTCTATTTTCAACATTCTACTCTGACTTCTTTTTGGATCCCCATTGGTTCCTGTACAAAGAAGGCTCTCCCACGATCGCGTCGACACCAACCCCGCCCTCATCAGAGTTCAGAAGACGTCGGGGCACCCTTTTTCTCAGGCAACTTTGATTCTGGATAGACAGTGCTGCACAGGATCAATCAGACTTGCAGAAGCTCCCACGATCATCCCTCTATAATTCTTGGAGTGACCCTTGGTTGAGATGAGCCCCTACCAATCCTATACCAGTTCCAAGAAGGAGGAGACCATTTGCGCACTGGAGCACCACGTTCCGGCCTTCCCCGTGGGCCTGCACAGGCAGTCTCGCCAGAACCAGGTAGGACCCTGTCCTACTATTTGGTTTGCCATCTTCTACTCTGACCTCTTCTGGGTTCCTCGTTAGTTCCTAGTTGAAGAGGACTTCTCGACGGTCGCATCGACACCAGACTCACCTTCATCGGATCCCGGGAGAGCTCATGGCAGTAGTTTTATCAGGCTTCTGTGGTTCTGGGTCAGAGAGGGCCGAATCGGACCTGCCCTGATCCCGTGCCCGCCACGACCACAGTTGGACTCTGATCAGTACACAACCCAGCTGGCGCATCCCTGGACCATTCCCAGACGCTTCTACATCAGTCCCGCCTTCATCAGCAATTAGAGGTGATCATGGTGACTCCACAACCGGCTCACTGTCCCTACAGAACTGACATCAGGACAGAATTTGGTCCCCTGGTGATCGATCTTCGCCGTCCAATTCCCCACCACCTCGCCTGGTCCGCTAACCGTCCCTCCCTCTGTGGAGGTAATTTTGATTGTAATCCTTTAACCCCCACCCCTTGTCCATCCCTCCTGTGTGAGGTGTAGTTGTGTACCCTTACCATTTTCAGGTCGAAGCTACACCATCGCGACGTGCAGGTATGTACCCACACCTCCCCGCTCGCCTTCGTCTCCGATTGGGATGGACGTCTTCACGCCGATCAGGTGAGCACTTGGTCACCCCTCTTTGCTGGTTTACCTTTTCTTAGCTTAGTACTGTTTCTAAGTTTCCTGTTGGCGATGAGCGAGTGCCCGACCCAAAATCAATCAAATTGAGCGTCCACTACCGAGCGAGTTGTGAGAGAGACCCTACAACCCATGCCCTTGGCTTGCGGGCAACCGGCGAAGTGGGACATCGCAAGTCCATATCAGTTTAGTCTGGAGCTAGTCAAACTCCAGAACAGTGAGATCCCACCTCAGACCCTTACCACTATCGCCAGTTTGCCTACGGCCACTAGTGTGCGCTACGCGAGTGAGTCCATTCGAGTGTAACGATGCTATTGTTGCATTGCTTGTGGATCTAGGTCCAAGGGGCATTGGTCTAGTGGCTATCACCCCCAGGGTGGTGTCACGTCAAATTGGTATCAGAGCAAGTTTTAGACTTGTCTCTACTAAGTCTAGTTCTTGGGCATTGCATTATCATTGAGTCTAGAAGGATCACCCCTCCCCGCTCCACTACCCCCTTCCCAAGATGAATGCGTGGGATAAGCTTATCATAGGGATGTTGAAGGAGCGAGCCAAGTCACCCACAGCCTTCTACCAAAAATATGGCCCATGCGTGTGGCCGTCAATTAAGTAATCGACAGGCTCGAATAGCAGAAATAAGCAAGCGAGAAGAATGAGATCGAATACCTTGGAAATAGAATGCGGCTTTTCCATGTGGCTGAAAATAGACTTTCTTCGATCTACAGTCAACCACGGCTCCATATTCTTCTAACCAATCCATGCCCAGAATAATATCATAATCGACTAGTTTCAAAGCATATAATTTAGCTGGCATCTGCTGATTCCCAATCACAATGGGGGTCTCTTCCAGACAAAGCGGAGTGAACATGAAATCTCCAGAAGGTAATTCAACAAGTAACTCACAGGACATCTCGAATGTCGGCTCCTCAATATAGGCGATAAAGTCTTCAGAAATAAATGAATGAGAAGCACCTAAATCAAATAAAACATGAGTTGCATGACTATAAATCATAATTGTACCTTCCACAAGATGAGATGCCACAGCTTTAGCACGAGTTATATGCGAGACCTTCCGTTTTTGCTTTTTACTGGCTACTGAAGACTGGTAAGATGAAGAGACTGAAGCTTGAGAATACTGCTGAGATTGTGGTGGTGGTGGAGGTCTGAACTGGGATGGTTGTGGTTGAGAAAACTGAGAGAACTGCACAAGTTTCGATCTTTGAGGACAGTCTCGAACCACATGTCCAGGTTGATCACAACGAAAATAAACCATCGGCATTGAACACGGTCTGCCCGGATGGCTGTCACCACATCTCGAACACAGTCTCAACTGAATTATTGTTGACCCCTGACGCTGGAAGGAAGAAGGTGCTGATTATTGCATGGTACCAAAAGAAGCTTGATGGACATACTGTTTCTTGGACTTTTTGAACATCCACCTCAATTTGGACTTGGAAAAAGAAGTGCAACCGGCAGTAGGAGTAGAAGATGAGACTCTTGTCACACTCGACTGGACACTAGGCTGAACTGAGTCAACTTGGGTTCGCCCTCGGGATCTTGCCATGTCCTTTTCTAATGTCGCAATTGCCTGATATACTGTATCCATCTCCGCCACTCAGGTTGCTATCAGTGGCTGCCTCAAATCTACCATCAACCCATGCAGAAATTGCTCAATTTTTAAACCTTCATCAGCAAGAATATGAGGTGCATATCGACCTAATTCCATGAACTTGTTGCGATATTGTAGAACAGCCATGTTGCCTTGAGCCAACTGCATATATTGGTACATCTTGTCCACTCTGAGATAAGTAGGACTGTAAGTGTGCTCGAACGACGTGACAAATTCCCTCCAAGTTATTTGACGAAGCGGACGAGATCTGAAAGTAACTTCCCACTCTGTGGTCCACCATGCGAGTGCTGCTCCCTGCAGTTGAAATGTAGCCAGCATCACTTTCTCATCTTCAGTGCATTCCATTGAACGATATACACTTTCAGTAGCATCTAGCCACACTCTAGCTGCATCTGGATCTGCTTGCCCTTCAAATGTTGGCGAATGGAATAACACAAATTCTTTCAGAGCTCTACCACGACCACCTTGAGGCACGTCATCACCAGGAGTAGGATCAACTTGGACGAGACCTGGAGCATTCACTAGAGGAGGAGGGGTACCACTTTCCTCCCTTTGAACGCGACCTCTTCTTCTAGGTGGCATTTTTAAACTAAAAGACACATAGCAACAAAAAAACCATCAGTAACCACAGAAAACAACCTAAGCCAGCAGTAGTAGGCGCACACATGGACTTGTTCTAGACTAGCGCAATTTCAGTTCCTTAAACATAACCTCAACACTGCTCTGATACTAACTGTAATGACCCAGAGATCTGGATACCGGTAAACCGATACCAAGAACTCGGGGAAGCCACCCAAGAGGCTAATGAGGCCCCGTAAGGGTTGGAGGGTTTTGTCGAGGGGATGCATTATGAATTAGAATTACACGCCCAATATTAATTAAAACAACAGTTTAAACTTTAAGGCAGAAGTAATTTAATATCTCAGAGTGATAAATATTTATAATAGCCCATATTCACTATATACAAGTCCAACGACAGTACAAGTGATGTGAAACCACCTTGGGGGTGGTAGTCATAAGACCGAATGACCCTCGGACCTAGCAAGCAAACAATGAGCGGACCGGTGACTTCACTCGAGCGGGCTCACTCGCGTGATAAAGGGACCCATGAAGCTCGAGCTCAATCCAATCTCGGGTGTGTGGATGACCCGAGCCAAAGGGAGGTAGTGGTAATGCCTCCATCAGATCGCCATTGAATATAGTTTGCGTGCCAACAAATGCCCCCCAGCCGTGGGTGTTGCGAGCAAGGCACGAGCGAAGAAGGACCAACGGATGAGCTTCGTCTGGGCAGATCTCCCATTCGGATGACAGAAGCTTGGAAAGCCCCCTTAAACCGGTGCAGATACTAATTCAGCGCAGCCAAGCTTTAAGGTTAATACGGCGTGCCCTTCACCGGCGTGCCTTTTCGTTGAGGGGAGCTTAATCTGGCACGCTAAATAGCGCGCCGGATTAACAAGGGAGGCAACTCCCTATATAACCCTTTTCTTCTTTGTTTTTTCTTCAACCTAACTCATTTGCAACCAGAATTTCTCTCTCCTCCTCCTCTTCTCCTCTACGTCATCGAGTGGGTTTTGGGAGAGCCGAGTCTTTCGAGCAGGTGAGAGTTATTGTTTATTTTGGATCCAAATCCCAGTTTTCGGGCCCCGGGAAGATCCTAGTAGGGCTTGCCCTCGGAGCTATTCCCTCGGGTGTCCTATTTTGGCCTTGGTGTAATACCTGTGGCTCTTTTTAGGGACCGTTCCTTTGGTGGTCGTGTCCTACTTCCTTTTGGCAATCTCCCGAGCTGGGGTGACTCTGTCGAAATTTTGTCAGAAATTTTATCTTGATCAACTGCTTCCTGACCTTGTTTATTTTTCTTGATATGCCCTTTTGACGGTAAAATGGCATCCGGATCTTCTTATTCCGTGTCCCGTGCTATGGTGACATGGGAGAATGTTCATTCTTTAGACCAGGTGTGGTGACCCGGGATCCGAGTACCGAAAAGGAACCGGCGTGACTCGAACCTCGATGCGCCTCCCACGAGTCTGGAGACTCGGAAGGGATAAAAGGATAGGTGTGGTGTACATAGAAATAAGAAATAAAGTAGGACAACATATATAATAATAGAAATAGATAATCTAACTACAATAGAGTCCAGTCTAACAGAAAGTACAGTCTAAAGCAGTTAAACATACCACACACCAAATGAACACTCGACCCGACAAGCTGACAACTAGGAACCTCCATGTAACGTCCTCGAACCTCGAGGAAGAATCGTCGCACCTAAAAACTAGGGGTGAGCCTCCTATCACTGGCTCAATAGGGATCCTGCGGAACCCCAACCGAGAAAATAACGGCGGAAAGGAAAACTACGATAGCCACAGAAGGAACAACAGTAACAGCAGGAACAGCAAACTGGTGGCCGGTCAAAACTCGGCACTACAACTACTCCTACCGTATTGGAAAACACAACCCAGTCTCCCATCGGGGAACAACCAAGTCATGCACCCCGACATCCCGATCCCACGGTCGGGGGACAACCAGACACAAACCGCCCTAGTCATGCTACTAGGAAAATGACACGATGCCTCAGTCGCGAAAACCTACCCTCACAGTAGGGCCTGAGCCGAAACCACATGGTCCGAAAACATAGTTACGACCTCGTTGTCATGAACTCTATGCAGTCTAGGGAAAGCTCTCGGTGATGCTCATCGGAAACCCCAGACCTCGGCTATGGGAACGTTCCTGAAAATAACACCCGAAACCCCGTCTCGCAGATGAGAAACAAAAATCGAGACAAGATAACACACGTCACGTGACAAGAGCACCGCCCACTAGAAGAACGACCGGATGCGTCCCCTGACGTCTTACACCATGTCACAAGTGTCTAGTTATAATGTCCCGAGTGCTAGACTCAGACATGTATAATAACCAGAAGTACCACAAAACAAGGACTAGTTGGGGGCGCGCCTGCCGGCACTGTCCGACACCCCAACCTCGTGTGCACACTCAGACCATACGTCCTAGGTCTATCCTCTAGCTGGTAATTCCCCCACCAATCCAGACTCGGCAGTACGCGGGGGCCCTATGGTAACCAGCCTACTCACCGTCTCACTCGGGTACGCCACACCAGTGCTCCCGGTGGGCCGACACACGCATGCCGTGGAAGCTACGACTAGTGGATGGGTCACGGAACGTGAACACAGAGAACCACACACGCACGCATCGCGAGCGAGAATGAAAAGCACCAAAGTGAGAGCTAGGGTTGAGTGCTTACTCGACCGGTTTGAAGAAACCGGTCCCGCTCGGAGATGGGGGCGCGCGGGGAAGCGTGGGCTCACCCACGCCGCGGCGAGGACGCTTCAACCTGTCAAACCATATGTTACATTCTAGGTGTGACGGACCAGAATAGGAATGTCACATGGCTGTAAAGCCCCTATGGTGGTGCATTACGTTCTGGTGGTTTTTGAGGGCTGTGGCTGTCAGTTCCTCGATGACTGTGTCTTCCTCGAAGATCAGGCTAGTCGGTTAGCCCTAACAGATGTCCCCTTGGGTGTCATGTTGTGTAACACCCCTAGCCTGGTGCGGTACATGGCTCGTGTTAGGCTTTTAGGCGCATTGGCCATGATGCCCCTGTCTTGGTGCGTTAGGTGGTGTAGCGTGCCTGTCTTGGTGCGTTACATGGTCTGAGTTGTAGCTTTAGGCCTGCTTGCCCTGACATCCCTACCCAGGCACGTCAGAGCAGTGTAATGCCCCTATAGAGGTGCGTTACAGTCCTGTTGTGGCCGTGATGGCCATTGTTCTATTCTATGTCTGTTTCTGCATTGGTCTGTCATAGGTTTGTGTTTTTGGGCGGCGTTTGTGTGTCGGTGGTTTCTGGATCGGTCAGTTTTGGTGAGTGGGTGTGGTCTTTTCCTTGACTGCGACAGCTCCATAACGACTTGATCTAGACCTGCCAATGTCTTTGTCTCTGGTCTTGCAGTGGCTTTCCTTGATTATCGGGTTCACCTAGCGGTTGAGTGATAGTTCACTCTGCCCAGAGTGTAGTCATTGTCCACTGCTCCAGTTTCTGCTTGTCTTGGCTTGATCTCATGGTTTGCCCGTGACTCGTGAGTGTCTATTGACATCCTATGAGGGTAGTGACCATGATGGGACGGCCAGGAGTGCTTGTGCATGCTGTATGTGTGTCTGTGGATGTCTGTATGTAGGTGTCATGTTGGGTTTCGGTCAACCCGGTGAGACTAGGCGTTGACGTGGGACCTTGTGTGTGTCTCGACAGCTTTGTCCAATTCGAGATCGTGTTTCTGGATGTCTCGAGGTATCACTCTACCTCGATTTACGTATCCAGATGTGCTGAGGGTTCTCGGTGTCCCCTCAAGTCTTCGCGTGTCATTTCCTCCGACAATGTTGTTTCCTCTGACTTAGGAGTAGACTGATTGGCAGCTTGTTCCGTTGTTTTTGATGATCTTGCTTCTGAGTCATCTGACTCAAGGATCGTTACGTGAGTAGGTCTAGTTGCCTTGTCCTGAGTTGTCGACAGTTTCATGTGCTGCCATTGGTGCTTTGTAGTATTAGTGATAGTGCATAATTTGCCTGCCTATACTTCAGCACTCAGGTTTTGAGCCTCCGTGTCTTGTGAGCCTCCACTAGTCATTGCCTTACGGCACACTTCGGCGTGACGGCTGTGGTAGCGGGGAACTTTCCCGATTTACGATTCTTAAGATAGTTCCGTGGGCCCCCAGTCCAACCGTAGTGTCCTTCGGAGGGAGAATACTAGCTAGAGGCCTGGCTTAGGCAGCGGGCCAGTGTGTGCACACATGGTCAGGGGCTTTGGACTTGCGTCATTAGACGTGACCCTTACTAGTCACTCGCGTTATGGTACTGTTCTAGTTCTGGCAGTGTCTTGGTCTCGGCCTAGTCCTTGCGGTAAGGTACGTGCACAAGATGCTAGTAGGCGCGGCATAAGACGTCAATGGATGCAGCTGACTGTTCTTCTGGTGGTGAGGCACTTCAGTCACGTGGCATGTGACTCTTGGCTTTTCTGGTGTGTCTTGACCTCTCTGGTTAGCCTTCTCTTGGCTTTTCCCGAGGTCAGTGTCTATCACCTACACGACGTTTTGGTCATGTGTAGAGCAGTGTGCATGACATGGTAGTCATGTCATCTGGGTCATCACGCCCTGAGCGCGGAAGATTACTCGGATGCGTGACGCGTCTATATTGATCATGTCGTTAGAGCGATAAGTATGTTCGACATACATAATTTACAGGGTGCGTAAGACTAATAATCATTAATAACTTAAAGATAGTCTATGGTGCTTATTGAATTAACAAAAGGAATTAAAGATAGTCCATGACCATACTCGAGGTTTATTGGCGTGAAACCAACAAGAAGTCCTTATCAGTGCCGAACCTGCATGAAGTATGTAAAATTAGGTAAAGGGCTCAGGAACAACACGAAGTGTGACTTCAAGAGTAAACTCTCCACACAACATGCATTCAGGCACATAGAACATTTAGTCAAAGCATAGCAGACTCATAGTATTTGCGAATCATCAAAACACAAGGACTCAACAAGAGCAGCAGAGGTGTTTGAGAAATTGCCTCACTGAACAAGAGCAGGCGCATGTCTACTTAAAGCACTCACATGAACTCCAAGAAGTCTTCACACTTAATAAACAGTACCCTCTCCTTAGCCAATCAACATAGAGGAATCTCATGGATCAAAAAGACATGTCCACATGTCACACTTTTGATTATTATTTTTGCCACGTGGAAAATACTAGTTTGCTCCAACTCAACCCTAAACGGCACTCTGTTCTTCACTAACAGGGAATAATCTCGTCTCCAGGAAGGCACGTGATCCCAAGAATGGCAGGAGGCTAGCATGCAAATGGTGGGCACGTGATCCCAGGAAAGGAACATTCTCGTCTAACACGTGGACCAATGGGGTTTCAATAGGGCTATTTTGCCTCATCCATTCGGAGCTCCTGTTCCTATATAAGGATACACAACCCTTCGAAGAAGGGCTGCTGAAAGCTGCATTCTGCCTCCACCTGAAAAGAGTGCATCGCCAGAAGGAAGAGAGAGTAGAAGAAATCCAGTTCGAGTGGAGAGAAAGAGAGAGAAGTTTTTGAGAGCAGCCAGCCAGTGAATCTGTTTATGCTTCTATGAAGCTATATTGAACGTTGTTTTGTTTTCTATTTTCCTCTTTGTTCTTATCCCTATTTTACCATCCATGTTTTCTGAGCTCCCTCCAGTGTGGAGGAAGGGAGACATTGTCTCTGGTTGCGAGTGGCCTTGGGGGGTCACTCGTGGGGTTCCCTCTGCTGTAGAGGAAGGGAGGAATTGTCCTCTAGTTCTGGATTTACAGCGAGCAAGTCTAGGGTTTAGGTTCTGCGGGGTGTAGGACCTGGGTTGAGGGATTTGTCTCCCTC
The DNA here is from genome assembly GCA_024336825.1 of Amorphophallus titanum. NCBI lineage: Eukaryota > Viridiplantae > Streptophyta > Magnoliopsida > Alismatales > Araceae > Amorphophallus > Amorphophallus titanum. The sequence continues at coordinate 15,468,121 of JANBPO010001371.1, read as the reverse complement.
TGGGCAAGCTGTAAGGTAGCGTTCTGTCGCAGACTGACTCTGCTTCGTTTCTAGCCTAAGCTAGTGGAATCCTCGTTCGGTGCGAATGAGGGGTGGACGTAGATTGCTGTTGGCAATCGAACCACCTAAAAACTCCTTAACTCCCTGTGTGATTGCTGATTTGTCCTCTGTGAGTTTTCTGACTTATGTTTGGTTGAGCGCGTTGTTTACATTGCCTTTATTGACCTATCATCTGCTCGTTCAATTGGGTGTGTATCACCACTTGCTATCTTGGGAATTTATTTCGTGTGAGAGTGTTTTCTATCGTGTGTTAAGAGTTCAGATCTCTACTCTGGGAACATCTATCGAGTTCATCGGATTTAAGTTTAAAATTGGGGTGATCTATTCATCCCCCCCTTCTAGATCACTCTCCAGTGTATCTATCAATTGGTATCAGAGCGGGTTACCCAACATGTGGTCCAACGACCAGGGTGATTCTGGTTCAAGCAAACCTCGCAGTTACATGGCTGAGGGACAGTCTATTAGTCGCCCCCCTTTCTTTGATGGTAACAACTATTTCTACTAGAAAAACAAGATGGAAGTATTCCTGTGAGCGCAGAGCTACGAACTCTGGAGGGTGATCACTACAGGACCTTATGATCTCCCGCCAAATGAAGACGCGTGGACAAAGGATCACATCAGGCTTTCAACAGTCAACTGGTCAGCTCTAAACATCATTCAATGCGTAGTGCATCCAGAAGAATATTCTAGGATATCAGCCTGCAAGACAGCAAAGAAGATGTGGGACGAACTAGAGCTCATGTATGAAGGTACATCCCAGGTCAAGGCTACAAAGGTAAACATGCTAACCACTAAATATGAATTGTTCAAAATGACTTCTGAAGAGAATATTTCTGAGATGTACGCTAGGTTGTCTGTGATTACGAACAGCCTCAAGGGTCTAGGAAAGTAGATCCCAGAAGCGGATCTTGTAAGGAAGATCCTTAGGTCATTGACCCCAATGTGGCACACTAAGACCACAGTTATAGAGGAGTCCAAGGAGGGATGACGGATGACGGCCAGCCGTGGGTCGTAGCGGGGCGACCTCGCTTTGGGCGTGAGCTTTGGGTTCACTGCTTTAGCGAGATCGAGCCGCTACGGCTTCGACTGGTGATGAGGACCCTGGGTCTACCCCAGGAGTGGATTGCGGTGGGGGAGCCACGAGGAGTGGGGAGGAAGACCCGCGGTCGTACAAAAACGACCGACTGGAGAGTGCGGTTCGAGGAGCAGTACCGCGACAGGCAGCTGGGCGGCACACCGGTTGTCTCCCACGCACCCGACAGCTCTGAGTACCTCCGACGCTACCGGGAGGTATACGCCGACAGACCTCAGATGAGGGTCTTGGGGGTACGTATGAATGCAAATGAGTCCTAAATGCCAAATGCTTATACTTATATGAATGCAACTAACATGTGAATGAATGCAGGATGAGCGCGACCTAGCGGTGATGGATGCCCAGGTCCAGCTACACAGCTTGGAGGCCCAGCTGGCTGCTACTCAGGCGGACCTAGCGACCCTGGTAAGTGTTTAAATGGTGCTATATGTGAAATGCAATTTGTTTTTGGTTTAGATGTTGATGATCAGCCACTAACGATTTTCGTTTCGGGTGCAGCGTGCGCAGCAGGGATCGGTGGCGAGGGATACCGGTGGTGCATCGACCTCGAGAGGACCGAGCGCCGGGACCGCGGAGTTGGGGGAGCAGCTGGCCGATGCAGTTGCTCGGGCAAAGGAGACAGAGCGAGGTCTGGCCACTCAGGTAAGCTTTTAAACTGAATTCAATCACCTTCGTTATATGTTCATGAAGATTCTATGATTTCATCCTGTTGCCCATACCCAGGCTAGGGAGCTCCAGGACGCGCTTTCCCTCATAGCGAGACAGCGCCGTGACCGCGTTACGCTGGTGAGCGCTCAGTTTACTTTGGCTTGTGATGTTCTTAATTGCTGCAAAAGAATAATGGTGAAGATGTGACGTGATGTAGGCAGGGGAGCTGACCAAGGCTCGGAGACAGCTGATAGCGGCACGGTTGGAGGTTGGCGTGTGCCGGGAGAAGATTGTCGAGCTAGAGCGGTCTCGGCGCCAGCCGGACTTCGTAGCACAGGTAAGTCAACAAAAGTAATTTTCTTTTAGGTAATGTTGAAATGATAACTGAGACTGATGATTGACTTAATTGAATGCAGGAGGCGGAGCTGCAGGAGGCATGTGGACGAGCTGCCTTGGCGGGGACCGAGCTTGCCATTCGTGACCAGCGGGTCACGGAGCTGGAGGAGGAGGTGGCCCGCCTTACTGCTGCGGTGAGCCAGCGCGAGGAGCTTCCTCGGGATGCTCAGGACCTTCGTATCCACCTGGAGATTGAGCGGAGGGAGCGCGCCCGTGATCGGGAGGAGCTTGGCCGCGAGAGGACCGAGCGTGACCGGGAGAGAGCAGAGCGGGATCGAGAGCTGGTGGCAGTTCGGATGGAGCTAGCCATAGCTCAGGAGCGACTACGGATCACCGAGGAGCGGCTCCAGCGGGGGCGTGAGCGAGCACGGGCGGCGGGTCACTCTAGCGCCTTTGCCAGCACGTCGTACGCCTCGGGTGCTTCCTCGCACCAGCGCGCGGAGGAGGAGGTACGGAGCCCAGCTCCGAGCACGTCGCGAGGGACGATGCCGCCACCACGGGCACGTCAGTGGGATCGGAGGGGAGAGAGAGAGAGAGTGGGAGAGAGGAGGGTGGAGGCGAGAGTTAGAGAGAGAGAGTTTGTACTCCTCTACCCTCCACACACTTGTACTCATTTTTTGACAGATATATATAGATATGAAATTTTGTTACCAGTTTTGAGCACTTGAGCACTTGTGGTTTGTTCCTTGTGTTTTTCCTCTTTTTTTCGTCCCTGCGATTCACTTAAAATAACAGATTAATTCATCCGTTCGGCTTGACCCCTTGCCCAATAAGCAAGGGGTTTGTCATTCTCTTTGACCTTCATAATGGGTCAAGGGGCCAAGCCCTTAATTGATGAAGGCAATATGACATAGAATGAAATTATGCAATCATGCAAGCATGCAACAATGATGAACTGGAAATAAATAAAATGACCACACAAATGCAATCAATCATATGAAGAAACACCCATTTTTTGTGTCTTCTCCAGGAAGACGCGGGCGCCACGAACAGCCCCGAACTCCGATCAGGGCGAGGTTGGTGGCGTTGGAACCGTGTGGGGGTCTACTTTTCAACAGAGTTGGCCTCGTCGCGTTCCGATGTCGATGGAGACTGGGAGGTCCCATCGAAGGGGGACTGGTCGGCCTTGGATTTGGGTAAGTCAGGGTCATGTGGGTCTCGCTATACAAAGCAGGTGTTCACTTATAACAGCTTGACGCTTGAGGAAGGATCACCGCGGCTTCGTCTTGGCTCGATCCACGCGAGCGATTTGAAATTCATCTGGACCTTCCAGCAAACTGCGCTTCCGGCTCGCCTGGTCTTCCAAACTCGCGGATACATCGGAGACACCGTCTATCGCGTCCCCTGCCATTTCATGCGCTCGCTTCCTTCGTTCCTCGAGCCCATCTATGGGTTCCTCGTCGATAGCAGAGGGCGGCGCCGCAGGTTGCGAACGCTGGGTTTGCGTGCGGATGCGCTGAAACTCGTTTGAAAGCCGCTCTTCGAGCGTCGAACCTTCTCGATAGCCACGCCGGGTCATATGGTGCTCCTGTCGTATGGCCGCCTCTCGATCGTGCAGCGGCTCGCTTGGCGTTCTGCGGACATCCCCTCTCCTGGCGAAAGCCGACGTCCCCTTTCGATGAGGACTCTGAGACTTTCCATCGCGCGACCAGATCGGAGTCTATTGCGAGTCGATCCCGAGAGGCTCTGGTCTGAGCTTCTC